>JAVTVJ010001119.1:0-493494 GCA_034509425.1 Eopsaltria australis | reverse complement strand
TTGCTTGAGATGAGGATATCTCTCGGGGAAAAAATATTATCCAGAATGAGCTATGCCAAGGGTTAGAGCTGGAAGGAGAAAGAAAAAATGAGTCGGTTCATCCTAGTGTTGAAGGACTAAACAGCAAAGAATGGAAAATAATCTGTTCCTTCATTAGTGCCAGTTATTAACTAGAACAGTGGAAGTCAGGCGGCCTATAAAATTGGCGTGAGCATAGGCTGGGAGACATTCTTTTTCTTGGAATATATTTCTTTCAGGAGCTTGCTTCTCTGCAAGCACATCTATGCAGCACATATGGGCAGTGTTTTTTCCATTTTCAGCTCCTGGAGGAAGCACATGTGCACCTGCATGGGAGTCAGGTCCTGCTGGGCAAGCAGTGTTAAGGACTTGGGAATAAATCAAGCAGGGTTTTGGATGAAGCTGCTTAGCTGCAGAATTTCAGTTTCCCTGGCAAACTTGGCCTTTGCTGCTGAAACTGTGCTGGTGTTTTTTTATAAATGTGCTTCACTCTTTGTGCAGGGAGGTTGTCCTGGCTGGGCTGTAAGTGGTTCCATGCAGAGGGTGGAGGCCATCCTTGTGAACCCTGTGGTTCTCATGCTTCAGGCAGGAATTGTACAGCAGCTAAGGAGAAGCAGCTGTGTTTCCAACATTCCCTCTGTCACCTTGTGCAGCTCACTGAAGAAGTAAAACACTTTGCTTATCCCTGCAGCATTGTGCCTTTAGTGGCATTCTGGGCTAAGAAGCCAGGGGCTGCTGGGCAGGGATGCTCTCCTGGAGGGCTGGATGTGTCCCTCAGGAGGGAGATGAGGGTGGGATGTGCCATTGGCTCCTGCCTGCCCAGGTCATGCTGCCTTTGCCAGGGACTGTCCCCCTTTGCTGTGGGTGATTTATGTGTGAATCCTGAGGGGAAGGGAATAGGGGATCAGCTCCAGGTTCTTCAGCCCCAAGGCCTCTTGATATCTAGAAAAAAATCATCTTCCTTCCCTGGTTGTTTTTTTAATGAATGGGCATTTTGATGTAAAGTAGAGCTGAAGTGCCTCAAACTGTCCTGGTGGTAGTGTCAGGGCTGTCTCTATCCCAGCACAAGAGCTCTCCAGTGGGATCTCCCCAGGCTGATGTGCTGGCCAGAGCCATGGAAATAGGTAAGGCTGAGTGACGGGACCATCTGTGTGCAGAGCTGGGAAGCAAAGTGACAGATCCTACAAAGAATTTGCACAATTCCATTTAAAGCCAGACTGCTATTTAAAGGACTTGGTGAAGGATGATGTGCCTGATGAGCTGGAGTGGGAATGAAGTGATGATTCATTCTGGGATGCACTGGGCTGTTTTACAGCTGCTGGATGAAGTGTGCAGTTAAAAGTGCCTTTGCCGAGGCAAAGTTACTCCTTTTGTTTCTTTCATTTGTCATTATTTTTCTCATACTGTTGCAAATTGAAAACATATTTGGTCAAAATGTGCTGTTGTGGGTGCTTTCCCCTGCCTCTCTGTGTGCACGGGATGCTACTCCATGTTATGCCATGCCTTGGCTGTGCTGCCAAGAATCAGTTTGCTGCACTTCGCAAGTCCTGTGTCCTGTAGTAATTTCTCCAAATGTATGTCTTCTTGAATCCTGTAAAAATGGATGTATTTCTTTTTTAATGGGGTGAAGCTGGCAATTAAATTGAAATAAAATCTGAGAAGAATGCTGCTGTTTTTCTTGTAGTTAATGCATTGCTCTTCCTTCCAGAGGTGCCTCTTGGTTGTTGCCCTCCTGTGGCTGCCAATTGACCCCTCCTGGGCTCTGGCCTCTCATGGTTAATTTTTTCTGGGTATTTGCACCAGGATTTTTAACATTTTCACCTGCTTTCAAAATTGCAGCTTTTCTGTTTAGCTTGTTGAGGGATCTGGAGTTAAACAGGACTCAGTTCAAAGACTGGGTGTCTTTGGGTTAATCCTTGATTTTGTGTCATGTTGGGAATTCCAGGGGTCACTGCCCATGGAGCCTTGGAGGTGCACTGGTGCTTGCTGTAGAGGAACTTCGGCACACAGTTGATTTTAAGTGCTACTTTGACCACCCAAAAAGGGCCTTCATGTAAGGAAAAACATGCAGACAGATTTGTTACTGGCTCCTGTTCCTTTGGATAAGGGGGAACTGCTGGCCCAGCTGCCTCTGTGAGCAGTGTTAAGAATCCCACCAAAGGAACTTGTTGCTGTAGCAGGAGAATCATGGGACCGCAGAATTATTAAGGTTGGAAAAGGCCTCTTCAGATCATTAATGCTGATCTGGCACCACCACCATATTCACCACTAAACCATGCCCTGAAGTGCCACATCCATGTATTATCTAAACACTTCCAGGAATGGTGACTTCATCACTGCCCTGGGCAGCCTCTGCCAGGGCTGGACAACCCTTTCCGTGAAGAAATATTTCCTAATATCAAACCTAAATCTCCCCTGACACAACTTGAAACCTTCGGTGGAGTCACTGACCCACAGCCAGGATTGCATCCACTGCTGCAAGACTCTGGGGACAAGAGGAGCCCCAGAGCTTGGCATTGGGTTTGGTTGAACAGGGCCTGGATGGTCGTGGAGGAGGATCTCTGAGATGACTTGATCAGGAGGAGAGATCCTCTTCATCCTGTGCCTTTCTGTGGACTGATGAGTGGGAACCTGGCTCCCCTCCTTTCCCACTGGTTTGTGTCTCTTTGGGGAGAGGAGCAGCTGTGTTAGCTGGAGCTGTGCTGGGCAGTGTACCCCAGCCTCTGCCAGGTGAAAGGATCAGTGCTGAGCGTCAGGGGCATCATCAGGGTTTGGAGAGGACTTAAACAACAGCCTGATGAAACTACAAAACGATTCAGGGGAGGGGGTAATTCTCTTTCTGTCTTCATCTCACCCACTTCATAGGGATGTTATCAGTGCCAAATAGAAAGAAATCAGGCAGGAGATGAGACAGATATGCGGCAACACTGCTCCAGTTAATTCAGTGCCACTGTTTTGGCATAAAAAAGCATTTTGGGTGAATCCTGAGCTGCCCTTTCTATTTTGGAGCACAGGCCTCTATACACTGTGGTCACAAGGAAAATCTTTCTGCCATGGTGCTGTTGATAAATCTTTAATAACATTGTGTCTAGCAAAGCAAAACCCTTTCAGACTCAGTCTGTGCTTCATGAACTGGTAGCAGGTGAAGCCGGGTGCTAGCTGCACCTGAAGCCTGGATAAATCCCTGGCGAGATGTGTCCTCACGGCAGGATTTACATCAAAACCTCTCTTTTCCATAGCAACATATTTCGTCACACTCAGGTGGCTTTTTTTCCCTTTTAAGCCCTGGTTTTCGCTACCCTGGGGGTCTCCCAGTGCTCCAGCCCTGCGGCCGCTGACCGGAGGCTGCTTGGTGCTGCCCAGCGGTGCCTCCCTCCCTCCCGCCGGCTCCAGCCACGGCCGGGAACAGCCGCGCTGCTGGGTCCCCGCGGCTGCTCCTGCCCAACGTTCTGCGGCAGCAGAAAGGGAGAGATCTGACGTTATTTTTCCTCTGTGGGCTCTGAGCTCATTTATTTTAAAAGCTTCTAGTGGAGGTTGGAAAGAGGATGCCTGTGCCTCTTAAATATTCCTGATCCATAATGGTTGCACACAGCTGAATTTTGCTTCACATCCCTCTACGAAGGAAAAGTCCCACCCACTGAGACTGAGATTTCCAAATCCCCATGGGGCTCAGAAGCACACTGGAAATCTTTGGAAGAGGTGTGTGTTTCCTGGCCTCACAGCTGCCTTTCTGAGCTCAGCCCTCTGTCCCTCTCCAACCCTTCCTGTGTCCTCAGTCACCTTTCCACTTGCCTGGGTGTTTCACTTTCAATAAAGATTTGTTAAGAATATTTCCAAGCACAAAGCAGATCCCCCTGTATTTTCAGGGAGGGAGGAGAGGCAAAAAAATCTGCCATCTTCATGCCGCCAGTTCTAGCTGGGGGTTTATCCTTACTTGGAAGGACAACGCATTTAAAAACTCCAAGATGTCAAAACCAAAGGGTTGCTCCTGGGCTGGTGCTTCCTACCCCTTTCTCCAGGAGGGCACAGCTCCCTGGTCCCACACCCCAGGCTGGTGCTGGGGATGCTGGCACAGGGGTATGGAGTGTACAAGGGACACAGTGCCCTACTGCAATAACCAAGAGTGCTTGAAGGGCATGTTTGGATTAGATATTGGGAAGAAATTATTTACCGTAAGGGTGGGGAACCCCTGGCAGAGATTGTCTGTAGGATTTGTGGATTCCCCATCCCTGAAAGTGTTCAAGGCCAGGTTGGATGGGGCTTGGAGCAACCTGGGACAGTGGAAGGAGTCCCTGCCCATGGCAGGGAGTGGAATGAGCTGGACTTTAAAGCCCCTTCCCATCCAAACCAGTCTGGGATTCTATGATTCTGTGATAGCTCCAACTATCATGCTTTCTCCTGCACACCAAAAGAGGGAAATCCAGAATTCATCACTACTTTCAAATGCAGAATTGACTCCATTATGCACAGATGAGCCCTGACTAGTCAGAGGCTCTGCTGGATCCTTCTGGATGTGCTACAGATGTCAAAAACACTTCCACATGCTCGTGGGAGCTGTTGCTCGCTGCCTCGTGCTGCAATGTTCTGGTGGATGCAGAGTTCTGCAGAGGGATGAGCTTGTCCCCTTGCTGTGAGCCTGGGGCTCGACCTGCACCCCGAACCAGCTGGAGGGTTTGTAAGGCAAAGACAGGAGCTTTTCCTGCCACCCTGGAATCACACACTACCCCAAAGCAGCTCTGCTTTGCTTTGGTTTTATGCTGGTTTATGGTTAAGCTGCATGGTGCAGTCAGAGGTTCCAGAGCTGAGGAAGCTCATTCTCCCCTGAGCTCCCACCTTTGCCTCTGGACCTGGCTCACAGTCAATTTATCACAGCTCCTTTGCTCTGCTCTGGAAAAATTCAGTTCTGCCAGGAGATGGGGAGATCATTTACATCAGGTAGGAACCAAATTCAAAGTCAAAGTATAACAGGTAAAATTACAGTAGAAAATAATAATTATTATTGATAGTAATACTTTATATAGCAGTTTTCTATGAAGGAGTTGCAATTGTATCTTTCAGGGTATTTGTAGGCCAGGAGCCTTGTGACGTACAAGTGAAACTCATCTTGATGAGCTCAGAGTGAATAAGAAAACACATAGGAAGTAAACTCCTCATTCAGAGCTGGATGAAATTCAAACCTGGATGAGTCTAGGCTGGTCCTGACTCTGGAAAGATGAACAAGACTCATCATTCCATCATACCCTGTGTCTGCAAGTGAAGAGGACATGCAAATTAACCAAAATATTAACAGTGACATCAGGTTTGAAGATTCCAGGATGTCTGTGTGATAACCAGGGTCCCTTCATGGCACTGTGAGAAGTCCTACCAGTGCAGCTATGGGATGTGGGGCTTTCAAACCTGTTTTTTTATCAGCATGGAGAAGAAAGAATTTTTATGGAGTATGAACGAGAGCACTGACCCTCACAGGCCCGTTGTGGCTTGCTCCCAATGCTCTCCAGTTTGTGAAGTTCAGTCACGTTCCCAAGTCACATTCCCAGGATTTGGAGCTCTACAAGGGATGGAGAGGCCTGGGGGGATACAGTCACTTCTTTCCTGAGCAATGCTCTCCCTGGCATGCCTGATGAATCATGTTTTCTGACACAGAAAAAAGTAACTCCTCTTTCAGGGTAAAAACACAAAGCTGTCTCCCTCCATATCTTCCACAAGTCCAAAACAAATCTGAAACATAAGGCCTTCCCAGCAGTTTAAATTATTTTCATCCCTCATGCCAGAAATCTGTGGTAATGTTGGGTGGTGATGAAACCGATTTATTCTCAAATATTTTTGGCAGCAGTGAAAATGTTTAGCAATGTTTCAGCAGTGCTGGTGTGGTGCTTCCTAGCATGGCACCACATTCACCACTCACCTCCCGGCTAGTTAAAACTTGTACCATTAAAAAGAGGTGGGCAAATTCTAGGCTGGAAAACTGGAAAAAAGAGGAGTGGAAAACATCAGTAAGGAGGAATGAAAAAGGAACCTGAGTTTTTGCCATCTCCATTTCTGACAAAGCCTGACTTGCCTGATGAGGAGCCATTGATAAATCTGCTCCTGGCTGGGAGCTGTGGCACCCTCCTTGGGAAGGCAGCCAGGTTAGTAAATAGTTCTCATCACGGGAACCCAAAGGGATAAAATGAACCCTGAAAACAGATCCTCAGCAGACTGTGAAGGAAGAAGAAAGTGAATTCAAAATAACCCATAGCATCCAAAAGGAGGGCAGGTAGTTTTCTTTTCACCACCCTGTTAGGAAATTGGATAATTATTGGTTAGATCTTATTTTGAAAAGATTGTATTCTGTGTCTCACAACCAATCCTGCAATGACAGGTCAGTGACCCTCCCATGGACTGAGAACATCAGGAGTGAGGATGAGTGGGGGCAGCTCCAGGCTGAGCCAGAGGGGCTGGAAAGGGCTGGCAGGAAAGGCCCTGGGGGTGCTGGTGGCAGCGGCTGAACAGGAGCCCAGGAGGGCAACAAGGACCAGGACACCTTGGCCTGTTCCAGCCCTGCTGTGGCAGCAGGACCAGGGCAGTGCCCGTCCCTGTGCTGAACAGGAGCCCAGGAGGGCAACAAGGACCAGGACACCTTGGCCTGTTCCAGCCCTGCTGTGGCAGCAGGACCAGGGCAGTGCCCGTCCCTGTGCTGGACACACCTCCAATCCTGGGGTCAGTTTTGGGCCTCCCACAACAAGAATGACCTTGAGGGGCTGGAGCGTGTCCAGGGAAGGGACCGGTGCTGGGAAGGGAAAAGGAGGCTCAGGGGGAACCTTGTGGCTCTGCACAAGTCCCTGACAGGAGGAGACAGCCAGGGGGGTTGGGCTCTGTTCCCAGGGAACAGGGACAGGAGGAGAGGGAACGGCCTCAGGCTGGGCCAGGGGAGGGGCAGGGTGGAGCTGAGGAGGAATTGGACTGCAGCAGCTTCTGGAGCAGATGGTGTTTGTGATGAGCTCAAGAGGAGCTGAGCCCAGGTGCATTTTTCAGGTTGTGGTGCAGCCTGGAAAAGGGTTGGGGGGAGGCAGTGCCAGCAGGACCTCAGCACGCAGGGCATGCAGTAGCCTCAGCTCTTTCATATTCACAGGTGATAACAAAGCTGAACCAGAGACAGAAGCTGAGATGTCCCCAGAGCGAAAAATAAACGGAAATAAACCAGAGAAGGCACTCAAGGAAGAGATAAATAACAGCACAGAGCACAGCAGGCCTTAAGAGCAGAGTTTCCATCAGAGCCTGGTTGCATCCAAGTGCTGTAGGGTGATACGTCAGCTGTACCCAGTTTCACCCTTCTCCCACCACTAATTATTCCCATCCTGACATTTGAACACGTCCAGCAGCGGTGGGAGGGCAGAGGGGGCAGAGGCATGGGCAAAGCTGCCTGAAAAACTGGAGCTGATTGATAGCAGACAGCTCTTGGGCATGTCAGGAAGCAAACACACATCGTTGGAAGTACATCCACAGCTAAGAGATTGACAGGAAAAAATGTGGTATTTAAAGGCTGCAGCTGTTGGCAGAAATTTCTTATTTCTACACTGATCTAATTATTTTCAGTGTATGAAATCACAGTCACAGAATCATTGAATCATTTAAGATGGAAGAGATCTCAAAGATCATTGAGTCCAACCTTTGACCAACCACCATCTTGCAGGCCAGACCAGAACATGCTCAGTGCCACATCCAGTGTTTCTTTGAACACCCCCAGGAATGGTAAATCCATCACATTTGTGGGCAGCCCCTTTCAATGCCAACCCTTTCCATGAAAATATTCTTCCTGCCCCTCCCCTGGCCCAGCCTGAGGCCGTTCCCTCTCCTCCTGTCCCTGTTCCCTGGGAGCAGAGCCTGACCCTCCCGGGCTGTCCCCTCCTGTCAGGGACTGTGCAGAGCCACAAGGTCCCTCCTGAGCCTCCTCTTCTCCAGGCTGAGCCCCTTCCCAGCTCCATTCCCTTCCCTGGACACTCTCCAGCCCCTCAAGGTCATTCTTGTTGTGGGAGGCCCAAAACAAACCCCAGGATTGGAGGTGTGTCCAGCACAGGGACGGGCACTGCCCTGGTCCTGCTGCCACACCAGAGCTGGAACAGGCCAAGGTGTCCTGGTCCTTGTTGCCCTCCTGGGCTCCTGTTCAGCACAGGGACGGGCACTGCCCTGGTCCTGCTGCCACAGCAGGGCTGGAACAGGCCAAGGTGTCCTGGTCCTTGTTGCCCTCCTGGGCTCCTGTTCAGCACAGGGACGGGCACTGCCCTGGTCCTGCTGCCACAGCAGGGCTGGAACAGGCCACGGTGTCCTGGTCCTTGTTGCCCTCCTGGGCTCCTGTTCAGCACAGGGACGGGCACTGCCCTGGTCCTGCTGCCACAGCAGGGCTGGAACAGGCCAAGGTGTCCTGGTCCTTGTTGCCCTCCTGGGCTCCTGTTCAGCACAGGGACGGGCACTGCCCTGGTCCTGCTGCCACAGCAGGGCTGGAACAGGCCAAGGTGTCCTGGTCCTTGTTGCCCTCCTGGGCTCCTGTTCAGCCGCTGCCACCAGCACCCCCAGGGCCTTTCCTGCTGGGCCCTTTCCAGCCCCTCTGGCTCCACCTGGAGCTGCAGGAGCTGTTGTGACCCAAGGACAGGACCTGGCACTTGGCCTTGTTGAACCTCAAACCATTGGCCTCGGACCCAGCCTCTCCAGATGCAACTGTGGAGCCTCCCTGCTCGACAGAGATCAGCACTCCCAGCAACCTCCGTGTCACCTGCAAATCCACTGAGGGTAAAGAAGTTGTTAAAGCACCTCAGTGGCAGCTGAGGGGGATACAGAAACCATCATGGTGTGTGCTGCTTCAGCCTATTTTATGTAAGAGTCAGCATCGGAATAAGCTCCAGCAGTGACCTGGTTTAGGAGACAAATACTAGAGTCAGTTCCAGTAAATCTGGTTGCTGTCACCTGCTCCAGCAAGAACAGCAACACTGAAATCTCAGCCCAGGCTGCTCTGGATGCTGAAGGGATAAAGAGAAGGACCACGAGCAATGCTCACCCTGCCCAGAGCTTATGAAACAGGAGCAAACGGCTGACCTGGCACAAACTGCTCCCCACACAGCCTGGAAAATTCATCTTGCTTCATTATTGATGACCTCTTTTTAAAAGAGAGATTTGCCTCCAACCAAGAACTCTGAAAAAGCACAGCAAACCAAAGAACGAGTCCAAGAATGAGCCAAACCTATGCATTTGTTTGCTGCCCCTCAGAGATACTTCCCAGGATTTTAAAGCAACACCTGACTTAAAAGAATAATGATCCTATGTTTAAATTATTTATACTTGAAACCAACTTGCAGCTTCTTTTTTCTGCTAAAAAATACATGAACTCTGAAGGCTTCAGAGACTTAAAATACAGATTTCATGTCTCAGAATGTTTTGCAAATCTTATTTAATCACAATAAAGGACATGGGGAGCAGCATCAGAAGTGTGACAGCCACGAGTGGGCATAAACAGTCCTACAGCAGGTGGTGGTTTTTAAAAAATAAATACAGGATGTTGTCCTGCGTGCCTCATTCAGAATTTGTTCTGAGCTATGTTTAAATTAGTACAGCACACACAACTAAACCATTGCCTGCTGAACACTGGTTAAATACATGTTACAATGGAAATGAAGCAACAAAAGACAAATTAGAAAATTTAAAAAAAGAATGTCTATTCCGTTACTAATCACACAAGTTTCTGATTTGTTTTCTGTTAATAATTGTTACAGAACATATACATGAAAATCTGGTACATCAACGGGCTTTGAGACATAACCAAAAAGAAAGGTCAGTAATAAAAACTGTAAATGAGATGAGACACATGAAGTCAAACTTCTATTCTTATGTACATGGGAGCATTTGAAAATTGATGCTAAGAAAATTGATTAATACAAATCTGCATCTACATGTAAGTGCAACCTAAAAAAAATCAGATTTTTCTGATTGAAGGTATGATACTTTGGAAATAAAATTACTAAAATGTTTTTGTTGAAGAAATTCTTGCAACCTACACCATTACTAGCAATAGTGTATTTAGAAAAAGTGTAAGTCCCTGAGCCAGCAGGTGAGTGTAGAAGATATTTATATCTCTATATATATATATTTAAAAATAAAAATTTAAAAATTTGTTTTGCTTTTAGCCATAAGCTCATAAAAGTAACAAAACTGCACAATGGATGGGAAGAGAGAGAGGAAACTAGAGAGAAAAACTCAACTCATTTTGCCATTTGAATTGTTGCTGACAGGCACTTGGTACCAGTTTAGAAGGTAAAGTCCACCCTGGATCCTCCAGTTTAGCAGTTGAGCCTAGAAAAGGTGGCACTTCTAATAGAGTTTTCAGAAATTTGAAATTTTACAATGAGGGTGGGGAGGCCCTGGCACAGGGTGCGCAGAGGAGCTGCGGCTGCCCCTGGATCCCTGGCAGTGCCCAAGGTCAGGCTGGATGGGGCTTGGAGCAGCCTGGGACAGTGGAAGGTGTCCCTGTCTATGGCAGTGGTGGGATGGGATGACCTTTAAAGGTCCCTTGAATCCAAACTACTCTATGATTCAAATAAATACATAAAATGCACAGAATATACAGAATAGCAGTTCATGGTAAGAAACTATTAACAATTAGGTTAGTTGTGTCTGTGCACGAAGGACAGGAAATTTTAAGTGTGTCCAGAGATGAAGAAACAAGTCAAACAAAACTGGACAAAAGAATGCTGTCTGTTTCTGCTTGTCTCATCTTTGCTTTAGCTAGAGTGGAAAAAAAAGGAAAACAAGGCCGAGCTACCTTTCCACGCTGCAAAGGAAGAGCCCTGCTGGGCTAGAGAGCACACGAGCTTGGTGCCAAGCTGTGAAATAAAGGACAATGTGACCATGCCAGAATCAAAAGCCTGACATTTCTTACCATGGTGGAAATGACAAACTGCCACAAAAACCAAAGGCATGTAAAAAGAAAAGTCCTGTGAAGTGCTACCAGATGGCATTTCCTTGTTTCATGAGCTTATGCCACTTCTCTGAAAAAAATCTAAGTTTCTTCAGAAATTGAAATGCCAATATTCCAGAAAAGCAGTGTCCTTGGGGCAAAATCAACCTTTTCTTAGAGGCCAAACAGTTTAGATATTAACACATGGGAAAATTTTAGGTATACAAATGTGGAAACTTGAGAAAGCTGCTTGGTGTGTCCAGCTTCTTCATATTATTTTTCCTTCCCCACTGTGTCCAGTGTAGTTCGCTCAACTGCAAATGGCATCTAAAATGAATGCTCCAGGTCTCTGAAAGACAAAGATACTGATATTTTAGTGATACAGGAATTATAGTAAATTACACGCTTTAAAGGGGCAATTAAGTTTTATGTGGCAAAGGGTGCGTAATAGTAAAGGTGAAGCCAGGAAATGGTGGTCACCCACTTTTCTCTCAGGGTTTTGAGGAGACTGTGGCAACAGACTGAAAGCCACTTATTTTTCAAGTTACATTCAGATGACCAGATGTGTTCAGCAAGGGCAACGGGTGTAAATGAGCAAACAACAGCTGTAATGTTCCAAAGCAATACAGAACTTTCACATTTAACAAGTCTGCAGCAAAAAGACAGGTTCTAGACACCACATTTGGCTGTTTAATTAGGAAACTGCATGTGTGAGAGCATGGAGGCAGGAGCCCACAGCTGCTGGTTCTGTTCTGAACTTCCTCATGCCTATTTCAGATTCTTGTCTCTGCCTCTGTCCCTGGCTACTGTTTGTGTTTCATCCTGTGAAGGCAGCTAAAATTCCGATAATCCTTCATTCGGCTCTCTTGGCTTTGCCACTGTAATTCTGGGGTTAGTGCTTCAGTATTGCTTTAACATGTACTGCTGAAGACAACATTCTACCGGTATTTCTGATAATAGCTCAGATAATCTAACAGCTCTTCACTGTTAAAATGAAATATTTATTAGTCTGTAGTGACTATGGCCAGAAAATACAGTAAAACTATCCTGTTTCACTGCCAGAATTTCACAGGTTTTGGTTAAAGCAGAAAATTCCACCCACAGCCTGAGATAAATTAATGTAGTTCTTCATCTTCCTAGTAATTTTTTGCTCTGATTTCCCCCCATGCTGTTTAGACTGATGATAAGTTTCAGCCTGACTCCCATTCTCATTACACATTTCCATTGCACCGTTCATCTGCAGATGAATGGTTTAAAGACCTTGTATCTTCTTTTCCATGGGGAAAGGGTTTCCTGCAGAAGTTTGTGCAAAGCAGTAACGTTACAAGCACGGGCTGTCTGTGCAGCACAGAGTGTGCCTGCCAGCCCAGCCATTCCTTCTCCAGCAGGGCTCTGACCCTGGGCTGACATCTGGTACACCAAGAGCCAGAGCAGTGCTGGCACACACAGACTTAGCAGTGCTATTTTAAAGGCAGATATTGACCATGGTGCTTCTCGAGTTACAAGCCTACAATTTAGGTTTATCTCCTTCCAAACTGCTCATCACAGCTATGATGCTAGGAAGATACCCAGTCTGATCCCCACAGTTCCTGTATTTATTCCTCTGTGTAAGTAAAGAACAAAGTTGAAAGTGCAGGTAGAACAACAACATTGTCCTGAATGGCCACATGTGAAGTGACAGTGCTCATCTTTGTGGGCCGAGTGTCCCACAGAGTCAAGCCCTGTCCTGGGGAGGACAGAAGAGCCACAGGATCTGCACAGGAGCTGAGAGGCTCCGGCACGTGCAGTGTTATATGTCAGATTTAACAGCCCCATCTACTTGGAAACAGACTGCCTTCATTGTTATGTAATGGACTGGATGCAAACCTTCCTTAGAAAAAGGAGAGGCATTTGGAGAAAGCAGAACAACATTATTTCCCTTATTGTCTTGGTCAGCAGTATGGAAAAGAAGTGGCCAGGCCAGGACCATTCTTACACTTCCTATGGGTGACACATGTGCTGCTATCAACTTTTAAACTCCCCATTTCCAAACATACTCTAATAACTCAGCAGTTCCCAGCAGCTTCTGCTT
This sequence comes from Eopsaltria australis, assembly GCA_034509425.1. NCBI lineage: Eukaryota > Metazoa > Chordata > Aves > Passeriformes > Petroicidae > Eopsaltria > Eopsaltria australis. The sequence goes on along the minus strand of JAVTVJ010001119.1, from coordinate 480,481 downwards.
TTGCACTACTGTGACATGAACTCAGGTATTTGCAAGAACTTGGACTGTCCAGAGAAGCCTGTGGCTGTTTCTAAACTGCCCCAGTGTGTCCTGCACGCCTGAATGCTGTGCCCTGCTTCCTCATGCTGCAGGAGACCACACTCACCTGGTCTTTACAGTCTTGATGCTGGCTCAGCAACTGGTTTCTGCACTCCAAAGGCAGTGATAAAAATATTCACAACTACTATAATGAAAACTAATCCAGTTGCAAGGTTGTTGAGGAAATTCAGCTTTCCGTGTTTTTCAGGGTTGTTAAGGTCATATTTTACTTCAAAGAGAAAGGAGAAAAAACGTTTAATGATATGTATATTTCAAAATCCAGAATAAAAGGTTTCATACTGATGTAGTTCAAGAATTTATCTTATGCTAAGTTATTTGGATCAGTCATATTTAAAAGGGAAGTCAGATTCTGCAGTGTCAGTGAAAGTGCTAAGGGGAAGGTCTGTAACCATAAGGAGCCTATTAACTTCCAGTAATTAGCATCTAATCTCTGTGGACGCACATGGGAAGTAATGGATGCACTAATATCACTAGAAGTCTTTTGAGTTCTTGATGTTTTGAAGCCTAGCTTTGTTGCAGACTTAAAGCATCTAAAAATTATTTCAGTCCTGAATACATGAAGCTTGAACAGGATGAAGTTAAATTTCCTAGTTAAAATGCTACTAATCTTTTCATCAGTGCTGGATTTATTTTGTGCTGGTGCCCTTCCTCAGCCTGTATTCCCTTGTACTCCCTGCTTTTGCTCTGATTCTGTTTGTAGAAAGCAAGGGCACTCTATCTGTTAAAGAGAGGGAGATGTCAGAGCAGTGTAGCTGCAGTCCTTTCTGCAGAGAGCATCCGCTGTGTAAACATCTCCCTTTGTTTCCTGCAGCTGTTTTTTAGTTGAACTGCTAAAGGGAGTGAGGGAGGCTCACACAAGGGAGATAGCATTAATTTAGTGTAAGCTTTGATTCCAGGCCTTATGATAGCCTACAAATTAGCTACACTGGGCTGATAATAGGCTTGGTTTAAGACAGTGAGAAGTCTGGGGTGCTTGCCTGACATCATAGAATCCTGAAGGCTGGAAAAGACCTCCAAGATCATCAGGTCTTACCTGATGTGCTACCAGACGGCATTTCCTTGTTTCAAGAGCTTATGCCACTTCTCTGAAAAAAATCTAAGTTTCTTCAGAAATTGAAATGCCAATATTCCAGAAAAGCAGTGTCCTTGGGGCAAAAGTATTTGACCAAATACTACCATGCCCACTGAAAGACCATGTGAAAACCCAGGAGTTTCCTGTCTGTGTTCTCTGACAGTAAGGGCTCTGCAGCTCAGACCCTTGGCTACCTTCCTTTGATGCTGTTGGAGTGAGTGCTGATGAATTCTGGAGCACATTTTGAGAATGGGTTTTGTCTGTTAAGACTTCTAGCTCTCAAGAGTATGGATCACTGAAGCTTGTGTCTGCATGTGCACAACGTGTGAGACAAAGTTTACACTAGACATAAAACTCAGAGCTCCTTCTGATAGGCACATCCATAGACACACAGCTTATGACTCTACCACACAAAATACACCTTGTTATTTGCTTGTACAATCACCACCCTGTTCCACACTGCAGAAGTGAACCACAGAACCAACATCCCTTGTTGCTGAAGCAGTTAAATGGTTGCAAACACACACGTGATGCTGAAGTGCTAACAGCCAGCTTCACCTGGGGTCCCTAATTAGGAATCTAATGCTGTTTTGGCTTCAAGGAATTCTGGGCACCTGTTCAAGTCCTGTTTGCTAAAGCAGTGTGGTGAAACATCACAGGCCAGGCAGAGCACTGCAGAACAGTGTGGGGGAACTGTCTGAGAAGCTACTGCACACCTGTGCAGGCAGGAAATAAATTAAGTTCAGTAGTACTTCAACCTTAAACGAGTTTATACATCTGTAAAGCATCTGGAGGCATGTGAATGCTTGCATCCCAACAGGACCTGGAAGGACTCTAGTACTGCCATGTGAAAGAAAAATAAATTAAATGGAATCATTAGTTCTGAAACATGGAATAAGAGCATCTGAGAGGGTTGGATTAAAAAGGAAAGGCAATAATGGCCTGGCCTACTGTGTGAGTTAAAAGCAATCATGCTGAAAGGCAAACTGACACTTTCCTTGGTCCAAAGGAGGGACAGAGAAGACAAGTAATACTTGTCAGTTTAGGAAGAGCTCTAAATTTTGAAGTAGCATTGCAGTGATCCTATCCTTGTAATTACAGTACTTAAGATGAGGGTGTTCATGAAAATGTTCTTAAGAACAGTTATTCTTTAAGTCTTTTATTATAGTGGATTACTATGGTTTCATGGCACTGAAACTATTTCAAGACATTCTTTGCTTTTCTCCTAAAAAGTTAAGGTCACCAAATCGCTTCCAAGGACAAGTTTGCTGAACATTTTTCACATTGTTTTCATGAAAGGCTCCTCTGAAGAAGGAAAAGCTTTTAATACCTAGTAGAAGCTGTGTGAACTGGTAGCTCCTAGCATAAAACCCTGACTCAAGGAAGGAAACTGGATGGCAGCACAGACTTTTGTTTTGCCTCTCATTTGTGAGAGCTTACAGAGACAGAATTTAATGGCTGGACAGAAACAAACTATTCCTGCAAGCCAAAACTATCAAATATACATTGTGAAAAGCAAGTTCTTGCTCTGATGCCTGTATCTTCATGTCCTGTTTCCTGTCTTCTTCCTATCTTTGGCCTCAGCAGGACATTGCTCCAACACTGCATCACCATAAACCCAATGGCTCTGTCACCCTCTACGTGACAAGGATAAAACTGACAGCAATTTAGACCATTTTAGCAATGTCTTGCAGAAACAAGCATTAAAAAGCAGCATCTCAGCATATACTGAGAAATTACTACCCAACAGAAAGACAGGGAGGTGTTTACAGCTCAAAGCCTGCTGAAACAACCAGGGGGATGCCTTCAACCGAGGAACACAGAAGTATTTTGCTGATTTTTCCATTGCTCTCTTCCCACACCTCCCAGCATCAACAGGTTGTTTTTTTTCCAATCCCTTTCTGGAATCTACTCTGGGCCAAGACCTGGATTTTGCTCTCGCACCAACTCTACCAAAAGCAGAGACAGCTGTATTCCATCTCTTTTGTAAGAAAGAAAAAAGCTCCATCAACTGCACATTAATGTTGCAAGCCACGTGTATCCTGGATCCCTAGGAACTTTCTCCTAGAACAGAACATTGTTTTTTCAGCTGTGATAAGAGAGCAGAACACTGAAAGATTTACAGGGATGCCAAAGGTGGCATAACTCAAGAATTCCATGTGTGAACTCTGCCTTTTCATTTACATTAGGCCCAAGGTCAGTTATCTAGTTCTCACTAAGGTAAAGGGGGAGATTTGAAATGATATGATTTGATATCAGTAGCAGAAATGAACCACAGCTGTTTCCTACCAGTGGAGGTGCCATTTATTCTGGGTGGGCAATGGTAGGTGCAGTTTGACTGCAACAAAGCCAAGCTGAAGACAACATGCCACACCAACAGGATGACGGGCATTTTGACTTTCACTTCCCTTTTGCAGTTCCACATTCACAATATTTTCTTATATGACTGACATGGAAGAAATACATTTCAGTCATAAGATTAAGTAACAGGTCTTGCCAAAACCATTATTATGAAACTGGATAGACTGCATTATCCTATCTGACCTACTGATTTTTCTTTTACAATATTTCGTAATTTTCCTTCCTCCTCAGGCTTTCTGGAGAGAAAAATATTCTTAGTATAGGCAAATGAGTAGGAGAAGTTGATAAAAATTGAAGATTTCACATAAAGCTGCCTTTCTTCCCTTTGTTGCAGTATTTCTATGGTTTCAAGAGAAAATCTGTATTCTTGGATATTGGGAAAAATTTCTTCACTGAAAGGATTGTCAAGCATTGGAATAGGCTGCCCAGGGAAGTGGTTGAGTCATGACCCCTGGAGATAATTAAAGGACGTGCAATTGTGAAGTTTATGTACATGGTTTAGTGGTGAACAGGGCAGTGCTGGGTTAACTTTTAGACTAGATGGTCTTAGAGATCTTTTCCAACCTACATGATTCCGCGATTCTAATCTGAATTGGTTCTGAGGTAAAGGCTTTTTAAAGCAAATGGTGTGTCTATTCACCATCTTACAGGCTGTGTCCTATAAGAGAAACACAAGTCAGCGGTTCTTGCCGTTGCTACCTACCAAGGAATATGAGAAGCACTCCCACCACAACCTGCAGGGTGAGGGACAGGCTGATGAGGATGATCAGTGGGACGTAGAAGGAGAAGGAGGGTCCCTGCTCCATGACAGCTTTGAGCTGGGAGGCGTTGGCCATCAGCAGGGCGATGTCCAGCATGCTCTCGGCCGCGCTCTTCTTGTTTGCGTAGTGGTTGATGTTGATGGGTCTGTTTCTCTGGAACCACTGCGATGGTCTTAGCTGCAGCCAGCAGACAGGAAAATGGTTATTCACATCTCTTCTAATTGCTGGTGAGTGAGAATCTCTTGGCCCATCAAATGATTCCTGTGATCACATGGGCAGGGCCACAGCAGTACTGAGATTTTCTGTGCAGCTTTCCCACTGATACCTCCATCCTCCAAAAGGAGAGAAGGAAACACTGCCTGCCTCTACTGCCCTTTGGCACTTTTGCCAGCTTGCCTGTAGGATCAGTCTAAACAGTCAGCATGTTTCTACCCTGGGAAAAGGAAAGACTGGAAAGGCTGAAAAGCTTGCACTGAGAAAAAGTTGGGAGGGAAAAACCACTGTAACACGATCCAGCAAACAACAGGTTGTTGTGACTAATTTACTCCTGAAGACACACTTAAAAATACAGGTATTTATTAAATTAACTTTCTCTCAGCGTACATCCAAACAGTTCCTTCATTACTCATGAGTCTTATTTTAAGGACTGATGTGAAGTTGGCCACTGAATGAGCTTTGCTTGCCCTCCTTCCCTTGCTACTCCCTCCTCTGCCATGCCACTGTTCAGGGCCAGCCATACACCCATACACAGATGTTTTTCCACTTAACTATCATATGATCTGTTGTTGCCAAGAATTGCCCAGTTACAAAGGAATCTTTTTTCCCCCATTTTCACATCAGCTGATTTTGCTTTGGGGTTGTTTTTTTGTTTGTTTGTTTTTTTAAATTTCTCTGCAAACAAACAGGAAAATAAAAACCAACTGCAGGGCAAACCTAGAGCTAGTTAACCCAACGGGATGAATATATGAGGATTTCCTGATGATGATTCATGTGACCTGACTTGAAATCTGACTGCTTGTCTCCCAGAGGTGCCTATTTCTCCAGGGATTAGATGCAGCTTAGGGTAACTAGGCTAGACTCCAACTCCATGAGGAAGCAAGACTAGGTGATGCTCTATCCTGCTGTCTCTGAATAGGTCAGGAATTTCATTCTTGCTGCTTGTACTTCTAGACTTCAAAAATAATAGACAAATATATGAAAAGTAAACTTATTTTAGCTGACTTCTTTAAACCTACTTCTTAGACTTTTTTACTGCCCTAATGTATTCCTGCTTGCCAGAAAATCCTGTGAAAGAAGTCTGACTTTGGAGGTTAGTTCAAATGCAGAAGACACCCTCTAATTGCTCTCCTAAGCAGCACTAAACACGATCAACTCTAAAGTGAGGCTTGCTACAGTCCAGACCTAAAAGCCTCACTTTAAATAGGGTAGATATTCATGTACACACTGCCAGTTTTTCCAGGGCATTTAAACACCAAACTTGACCTATTTTCGCCAGGCATATTGTAATCCATCACAAGCCTAAATATTTGACTGAATGTAATTTGCCATAGGGCAGCAGCAAATGTCAGAGCTTTTTCTCATCCTGTGATCTTGCCTTCACAGGAAAAATGACCTATAATCATGAAAACCCCAGAAACATTCACTTCCTGTTTCCTGACTGATGTTGGAAAACCATAAAACAAAACATAAAAAACCCCAAAAAACAAACGAACAAAAAAAACCCCTATTAGCCTTGTCTTCTGGGAGCACACTGAAGGCCACAGCTAGAGGTATTGAAACTGATGCAGTCACTACTACATGGGCACTTTTTAAGATCAGACTACGCGTTACACAGCAATATACAACAGGCAATGAAAGAAGAGATGTTTCCTTAACCTCAGGAGAGTGACGGAAATGGTAGCAGAACTTGGTTATGTGGCTTTCTGGTTCCAGGGAGATTCCAGGCATGCAGCAACCTGTGCAGCCCACAGCACCAAACAACACTTATTGTGCTGTGATCACCTGCAGGGCCACGGAGAGGAAAGGTGGAATGTCTGGAGATTTTCTAGGATGCTTTTCTTGCAGGTGTCACTAGGCAAAAGAGCAGTGTGCATTGCATGTGACCTGCTCCAGCCTCAGTGTAACCAAAACACCTCCTCACACACATTCAGCATGCAAATTCCTTGGTAGAGACAAGCTAAGCCCTTGTGTTCGTGTCTCCAAAGCAGTTTAAGCAAAGCCAGCACGTAGGCTCACACGTGTCTAAGAGCCAGGTGCAGCTGGGGTTGCATTCCCTGCAGTATTTCCTGCCTGCCTTCAGGCCCCAGTGCTGCAAAGCTTCAGCCTCAGCACAACAGCCTGCCCTGTTGGTCCATGCACAGTTAGACAAAGGACAGGAGTGAAAAGCCTCCTGCTCCATCTGTGACTGAAGGATTCCACAGAGGAGCTGATTTTCACAGTGACATGTGCTGTCCCCACAGGCAGTGCCACTCTGGCTCTGCTCACAGAGGCAGGGGCTGTTTGCTTGCTCAGAGCACTGCACTCTGCAAGGATAAAGCTACAATGCCATGTCATAAACGGGCACTACTTTGGTTCTGTAAGATGAAACCTTCACTCCCAGACTGCATGGTACTGGTTCACAGTTTCCCTGTGTTAGTACAGACTTTGGCCCTGCTTTGCTTCACTCCCCCCTTCAGTGGCACACCCAGGAAAACTGAGCCCCTTTGAAATACAGGAAGGATTTATTCGTTAGATTTATTAAAAAGCAAATACAAGTGGCTCTACAACAAATGTCCCCTTAGGTGCTGAGTTCTGTAAATCACAGCTAAACCCCACCTGGTGATTCAACAGGAAGGAAACAGCACTGAAAATGGAAATACTTGAAAACAATAAAGTATCTTTGCTAAATACAGTAACTTGTTATAGTAAGGATTACTAGAACAACTAACTAAGCATACTAGCTAAGCAGTTTTCTTTCAATTTGGGGTTAGTTATTATTGCAATTTTATAGGCCAACAGCCTTAATTCAAAATGAGACTGGAGCAGAATGACCTCTGGGTTTGTAATGCCAGAGACCAAGCTTCCTGAAAATCTCGTGTTCAGGAGTAAGAATGAACTATAAAACAACGGAAACCTGCTACGTAATAATGAAGCAGTGCAGAACTAAAGCTGAGCCATACTGAACTTACAATGGGGCTGCTCTTTACTGTGTTCTGCAATATTCTTCCCAATCAGAACTGTTAAAAAGATGCTAAAAAGCAATTTTGTTTAAGAAGTAATTTGCTAAGGTTTTGAAGTATTAATCTTTTAGAAAAATACCACATGGCTAATTTTTCCACATCTTTGAGGGGAAATTTCATGTTTGGAAAAGATTCCAGTTGAATCAAAAAAGAGACGGATCACACATAAAAGGAATAATACAGGACTAAAATGGAACACAATTTCAGAACTTTTATTTTTTTTCTAAGATGAAACCTACAGTTATAGGATTGAACCACCAGCTTTATACTAGTATTTAATAATCATTACAGTTATGGAATTTCTGTCCACATCTCCATCACCTACATGCTGCAATTGCAAAGGGCCATATATGGCCACTCTGAAGTCAGACTTCCCCTCCATCTCAGAGATCTTGCTATCTAAAAGCAAACAGGTAAAATATTCTACAAAGAAAAAAAATATTCTTCCAACAAAAATATTTTAAGCCATATCAGTCATGTAATGGATGATTACAGAATCCCAGAACAGGCTGAGGTGGAAGGTTTGCACAGAGAGCCATGACCAAACACTCCTGGAGCTCTGGCAGCCTCGGGGACATGACCAAACCCTGGGGAGCCTGGGCAGTTTCCAGCACCCTCTGGGGGAAGAACCTTTCCCTGATCTCCACCCTAAAACCCTCCCTGGCACAGCTCCAGGCCATTCCCTCAGGCCCTATCCCTGGTCACCACAAAAAGACATCAGTGCCCATCCTCTCCCCCTCACAAGGATGTTGTTGATTCCAGTGAGTCTCGCCTCAGTCTCCTCTTCTCCAGCTGAACAGACCAAGGCTTCCCCTCCAGGCCCTTCACCATCCTTGTGGCCTCCTCATCTCCAATATATCCTTTGTATACCTACTCAGAAGATATTCTGTGGTTTTCCCTTCAAAAAAACATTGGGTCACTTGTTCAGATTAGCAGTGACTCAAGAGAGAAAAACTCCTATCCCTGGTCTAGAATGAATCATCAGTTTCATTTTGAGGAGAGGGGGGAGATGTCCACCCAAGCATCAACCCAGTGTAACACTGATCAATTTGTGACCACTTCTTGACATGTTGTGGTTGCAGGCAAATACCAAGAAAAAAAAAAAAGGAAAAAGGGAAATGCGTTCATATTTCATAGACAAAATTATTTTCTAGCAGCTTCAAAACCCTGTGCTTAAGAAGAATCACTTTTATACAAGCAGAAAATGGAAGTATGACTACATTAAGAAAAAAAAATGACAATCACGTTGGTTCCTGAGAGCTAAAAATGTTAATATTAAAAAATGGAAAAGTACAGTCTGCTGAGGGCTGAGCACTGTTTTCCTAAAGCTGTACTGGTTCCAGGATCCAGTTAGAATATTTCTACTCATTAAATTTCTTTAAAATAATCAGCACACCTCATTACTAACTTCATGAAATGAAGGAGTAACTTAAACTTGTTCATGCAGCCATTTAAATAGAAGTTTGCATCTGTGTAATTTTTTCTGCCTTGCATTACTACTACTCATTCCAGTCATTTGGTCTTACAATACTATTTCGCACAACTGGGCTGGGGACTGTCTATTTTGTGTGGCTAACATACTGTTTGTTTACTCTAGCTACTTAAAAAAAATGCAAAGAAAAACTTATCACCAACAGTACCAATATTTGGAGTATACTGAATACTCCAAATTCAATTTGATATGAGTAATGCTCTAGAACATACCATTCCAGGCTATATGCAGCAAAATAATGTCAAGTTCCTACAGGCTGGTTACTTGCAGTATGATGCCAAAAAACTGCCCTGTTTCAAATTACTTTTATGTTCCAAAATACTTCTGAATTAATATACAGACTTTAATACATTTTTAGGAATAAGATGATTAAAGGTGTTTATTTCTACTACTCAATTCTTGTTCACCTTTTTCATAGCTCTTCTGTAACTCCTTCATTCTAGCATGTGCTGCTATATTGGAAACACTAAACTAAATTTTACAACACGGTGGATGGAGAGGGTTTCAATATGGACCATGAACAAGGAAAGCAACTACACGGGTGGAAAATCTGTATTTATAAGAGCAGATCCTTTAAGAAGAGACCAGATACTTCTGCCAGGTGTAATTACACACATCAGTCAGTGAGGTGTGCCATGCCGGCCCAATCCTAGAAGCAAGGAATTTCTGGCTTCTAAAAGCCTGACAGCTGCTAAAAATGTATTCAAATGAATGGTGGAGTAAAAATAAACCACATCAAACCACTGTGTGACCACTTGTTCAGAACACCTGAGAGCTTAACTGGTCTTTTTAAAATTTGTATGCTTTGAAGGTAACAACTACACCTGCATTTCAAGTCAGCTCTCCTGTACGAGAAGGCAGTGGTCTGTGGTGAAGATGTGCAAGTCTGTTTTGAGGAGAGGACAGGTGCTGGCATGGGCAGGAAGGGAACCAGGGTGGCCCATGTTCTGATATCTGTGAGCATTTCTCAAAGCAGTCACTTTTGACTCCAGTATGGAAAGTTCAGGCAGCTGCTGAGGATTTCTCCAGGTTTAGGAGGCTACTGAGCTGGGGTATTCTTGTGTTTGTGTGAATTGTGAAGACTGGCAGATTTTTTAACGTACCTTCTCTTCAGAGATGGGATTTGGAAAAATCTGTCCCCATCTGTTTTACCTTGCATATACTTTGTGAGTGTGTGTGAGAGAGAAAATTAAGAAAGTGTTTATGAGGTTCCCTGAAGTGCCACTGTATACATTTGAAACAACAGAATCGCATGACTCACTGCTTGTTCTTTATAAGGCACTCCCAGAGAACTTGAGTTTTGACAGGAAAGATGTAACAAAACTGCTGCTGTTTGCAACTGAAGATGAAGTAAAACAGGAAAGTTGCTAAAAAAATTTTTGGAGCAGACCACATTGGGGAAAAATCCCCCATCAAGGGTACGTGTGATGCAAACACAAAGCTGTGCCAAGAAAATGAGAAAACTTCTGAGAAGCCAGAGGTTTAGAGGAAACCACTCCAGACCACCAGTCTGACCTGCATATCCCAGCCTCGAGTCACTTTATGTAGGATATCCAGGATTTATTACAAACTGATTTTTTATTTTTCTTGGTTTGATATTCATGACTTCAAGGGTTTGTCAGGAAGGGAGGGATGGAGGAAGGACAGATGTGCTACACAATCAGCCCAGTCTGTCTGTAACCAGAAAGTTTTACCAGTGACACAGAAAAGGTTTTAATACAACATGTGGCAGAGACTTAGGCTGGAGTAAGAGCTGTCTTTAGAGTTAGTCCTTTCCAAAACAAGATAAAAGACACTATTTTACCGGTCTGTTTCTTTCAGATAAGTGGCATGCTCAGCAAACATCCTTTTTACTTAAACAGAAGAACGGATGAATACTTTCCAGTGAGGATGTCTGGCCATGTTTTGACTACGCGGAGTAGGAAAAAGTTGGATATTTTTGTTTTTATTTGGATTAGTGCATGGAAATTAACCATACAGGCGCAATCACTCCAGTAATTCCCTCTACTTTTGTAATTGCTTTTTCTCCGCGGATATCCTCTCCCAAGCCAGCTGGGTGGGCAAAGCCCTGCAGGTGCGGCGGGCCCTGGTGACAGGTGCGGGAGCCAGGGGCAGCCGGGGATGCTCTGCCCAGCCCGGCGCACAGACCGCGCAGCGGCCTTGCTGCGGGAACGGCGTGGGATGCGGGGAGGGCAGGTAAATAACCAGCAATAACCGAGCAGCACCGGCCTCCGCCACACCTTGCGGAGTGCCCGACCCGCCCGGCCCCGGGATGAACATGATGGGATGGACGCGGCCCCGGGAAAAGGCGCGATGGGATGGACATAGCCCCGGGAAAGGATATGGCCCCTTGAAAGGATACGGCCCCGGGAAAGGAAAGGAAAGGATACGGCCCCGGGAAAGGAAAGGAAAGGATACGGCCCCGGGAAAGGAAAGGATACGGCCCCGGGAAAGGATACGGCCCCGGCTCGGCCCTTACCCGCTCCTCGTCCGCCGCCTCCGCGCCCTCCGCCGTCCCGTTGAGCTCGTGGGTCTCGCTGCCGGAGTCCATGGCGGCTGCCTGGGTCCCTGCTGTGCCGGGTCCCTGCTGTCCCGGGCGGGCCCAGAGGGGAAGGTTCCCCGCCAAGCAGCGGTTCCCGGACCTTAGGCCGCTCCCGCCGCCGGGGCCCCCTTCCCCCGCTTTTCCCCCGCTCTTCCCCCTCTCTTTCCCCGCCTCCTTCCCGCCCTCCTTTCCCTCCTCTCCCGTCTCCTCCTCCCTCCATGCCTGCGGGTGGAGGTTTCGTGCAGGGCGGGGCGGACGAGCGGAGCCGGCAGCGGGACGGGGGCCGAGGCCAGGCAGCCCCGGCTGAGCCACCATCCATCTCCAGTGTGCGCCAGGACTCGCACTGCGTGCGATGCAAGTGGCCCATTTCAGAAACCTCCCCTGACAAAGTGGAAGGCTAGAGTTTGATTTTTAAGAGCTCTCTGATCAGTGTTTTTAGGGTTTCAGTATCATTGTCCTCCCCCCCCACCCCCCCGCCCCATTATCCTATATATTTTTGTCTCCCTCATTATTCTATGTATTTTTGTCTCCCTGTACTTATTTTCCCGCCTGCGCTGTGACAACAAGCACGTACAAAAACAACAGACAGGTTTGATGGTGATAGGACATCAGAGAAACACCCAGATGTGTAGAAACAACTGCCAGTAAGAGCAGAAATGTAGAAAATCAAAGTAAGTAATTGGGTTTTATATGACCACATGGGATCTCTTTTGAAGCCTGAACAGCTCATCTGCACCAAAAATGTTCCTGAATAGTTGTTAGTGCAGTGGGCTAGGAAACAGTAATTTGGAGAGAGAAATAAAGTTTGTTGTTATAGTCCATAGAAAATGGAAGAAACAATGTATTGTGACAGCAAAGATATATGTGTATGTGTATAAACCACACTCTTGTCAGTTCTTAACAAGTCCAAGGCTTAAAAAGGCACATTGCTTTCCTTAATTTTGGGGTTTGTGGTAGCGAAACTTCAGTAATACGCTCAGCTAGACCAGCCCTTATCTCAGATTTATTACCTGTTCATTTAACAGTCATTAAATATGCATTGGCCATAATTGTTGCTGCATTTGGATCCCAAGACAACCTGGTCAGAGCCCTCTCTGGTTGCAAGCATCCAATGACATTTTCAGAGACACTGCTGTATTTTAATGACCCTGTTTTCATCTTCTGTACCTCCTTGCAAATGCTTTTTGAGAGCCTTGCTTGGCAGTAGTAAAGGTTTGATGTGCTCTAGTGAAATTATTGTGCCCTTGGTCCTAGAAATGAAAGTCTGCTCTTTGGCCATGACAGTGATGGTGCTGAGTGATTCCTCCTGTGTGCCAGCTCACTCTGTGCTGCACAGTCACATGCCAAGGAGACTGGAGAGTAGGACTTGGTCTTTATCCTGTGGGATATGGGTGTAATTTCAGTGGAACTGAGGAACAGCTGATTTTGTGTTTGTGAGACAAACAGTCTGAAACAGTCAATTCTGTTTTGAAACTTTGCATTTGTCAGTCCAGTATAATTTTTTAACAATAAAATTTCCTGTTATCCAGCCTTTGAGTTAGTTCTGTTAATATAAATGTTTAATTTAAGCAGTTCTTTTTCCAAATGCCTGACTGATTTTAATGAAAATAACATGAATAAAGTAGGTAGCTGTTGGTGTCTGGTATCTCTTTAGTTCATGACTACTTGTAGGTCTCTAGGAAGGAAACTGACATTTTTCTTTATATTTCACCTGAATTATTTGTTTAGTTGGTTTTCTTTGTTTTGTCTTGTCCCAATTTCCTGTCTGGTGCTCTCTCTGTGCTTATGTGAATTGCTGGGGAGTTGGGAGAAGATGGACAAAAAGGCATTTCCATGATGCTGTCTGTGAATGGAGGGATGCAGCAGAGATATGTTCACCTAAGGACAAGAGACTGATCTCACTTTCCTTTTTAAACAAAAATTGGGTGGGTAAAAAACCCCCAAAGCATTAATTTGGAGAAAAAAGCAAAGGAGAACCCAGCCTGGCAGTGGAACTGCAGAATTTTCTGCATCTTCCGTTCATCCCTCTAAGATCAGTCTTTGCTTCCTGTGCTTCTGTCTGCTTCTTCCCAGCAAGGCAGCCTGTTTCAAACAGCTTCACAATGGGCATGAAAATGGTACTTTTTTCTCTGATGAATGGTGCCAGTATAGAATTACTTCTCTTGGTTGGACATGCCCAGCGGTGTAAGCAATACTGCAAGCTTATCTCCTGAGGTGCATTTTGTGTCCGGGGGTCATGATACATAATTTAGACCTTTTGCATATCCTGGATCTTTAGTAAATCTGTATTTAAGTGATGCTATTAATTCCATAGTGCCATAATATTTAGCTTATAAAATTACTGACTTCCCACAAACTGCAGCTTAGCCTGGAGTGATAAGGGAAGGTAAAGCTGGGAGGTCTGGTCTGATTGTGGCAATCAAGGACATACCCACTGCAAAAAAGTTTAAATAGGCACAAGGCTATAAATCGGGACAAGGCTATGTGTTGGAGAAAAAGAGGAAGAAAGACTCAAAACTGTTTTGGGTTATGACTACAGCCATCACTAATATTGGAGAAGGTTCTGGAAAGAGGAGTTGAGCAGGTGAGGTTGGGCATGCGCACTGAAAGACTTTTAGATAAGCTGAAACTTGTCAAAATAAAGTCTGGGGTGGAGAAATAATTGTAGCAGTACATCTGTATTAACCTGGGGAAAAAAAAGGAAGCTCAGGGGAAACCTTATTGCTCTCTACAACCACCTGAAAGGAGATTACAGAGGGATGGGTGTCAGTCTCTTCTCCCAGGTAATAAGTGACAGGGCAAGAGGGAATGGCCTCAAGTTGTGCCAGGGGAGCCTTAGATTGGATATAAGGGGAGAAATTCTTCACAGAAGGGGTGCTCAAGCACTGGAGAGGCTGCCCAGGGTAGTGGTGGAGTCACCATCCCTGGAAGTGTTAAAAAAACATGTGTATATGGCATCCGTGGTTTATTGGTGAAAATACTGGTGATGCTGGGTTGAGGGTTGGACTTAATGGTCTTAAAGGTTTTTTTCAACTTCTTCTGTGACTCAGTGATCTGCTGTGGGCACACAATCAGAGAAGCATGTCAGTGGGATATTTTTAGGTGCTGTAACAAGTGTCTGGGGATGAGGGGATTACATCTCTGGGTATGTATTATTATAATGGCAGTATTGTAGGTATCTAATTCTCTGCTACTTCAGAACTCATTTTGTCAGTGATTACATGGCAGAACACAGGGTGAGGGGGGTTTTTGAGTCCCCTGTATAATAACCTACCTGCACTGCTGGAACTGCTGCAGAATAATGTGAACTGCAGGGCTGCCTGGCAGTCCCAGGAATTAATGGTAATGTCAATATCAGAGTCCTGGAAGTGACCTGAATGTTTTTATTTACTGTGAGTTTTCATGAAAAGCCAGTGATCAAGACAAGGGATAGTGCCCTTCCCTCCTAATCAGTAGTACCTGGAAAGACATCTTGGAACATTTTCTAGACATTCTGGATAGATGTTAGTGGAAGGTTCCCTGTCCATGGCAGGAGGGTTGCGACAAGGTGGTCTTTGTGATTCCTTACAACCCAAAACATTCCATGATTCTGTGGTTCTGATTTTTGCCTGCTCACAACCAACTGGTTGTGGGCTCAATGCATGAAGCACATATGGAAATTTCTTGCCTCTGATATTGGGAAGATCAGTTTCAGCAACCATGTTTGTCCATTTTGGATTTAAAATCTTGAAGCCAGTGATTAAATGTGTTTTGTTTTTTTTTTTTTTTTTGCTTAAGATATGCTGCCTTGCTTGGCACACACATGTTTGGAGCAGACTTTCTGAGAAAGAGGTTTCAAGCAGTGCTGGACTTGTGCCAGAAGGAAATGAGTAAGCTCCTACCTAGAAATAAGCAGAAACATCTATGCAAGTGGTGTAGCATTAAAGTGGGGACGTCTGGAGATTGTGAAAATGCTCTGACCCAGGACATACAATTTAACAGTAGTCTTTTGGATTAATTTTTGATGCATTTAGCAGTGCAAGGCAGTTAATTTTCTCTGTAAAGAGCAAGTGCTACCCACTACACAAAGGGCTTCTCTGTGCGGTAGCACTCACTTCCCCTGGGCTTGCATAACTTCCCCTGGGCTCCACAACTCCACATTGCTGTGCAGTGTGCTGTGTTCACAGCACTTTGGTTGTACACTCAAATCAGCCTCTCAGCTGCTGCATTCTACCTTGTACAAACAGATGTTCTCTGGTCTGGAGTGCTGGGTGCTGTTTGAGGAGCAGCCGACGTGCCTCTAGTGCAGATGTCAGCAAGGCTGTGCCTGGCAGGGCTGGTTTTAGGGAGAAGAGGGATCCAATGGCCCTGGGCTCCTCTGGAAGGGAAGAGGCTGGGAGTGCTCATGAGTATCTCATCTGAATGGGATGCACAAATTTGCAGCACGGCCACAAGTCATCTGTAACCCAGGGAATTGTGCCTGGGCCTGGCATGCTGTGGCAGTGTGTTGTCTGACTGCAAACCTCGTGTTCAGGGACAGCTGTGTGGTGCCCCAGCCTGGCCCTGTACTCAAATTACTGCCATTCCTCCCTGGACAGTGTGATGATCCCTTTTTTACGTATTTTTTTAGATGATGATGACAGCCTGCCAGGTTGTCAGGTGGTTGTTCTGTTCTGATTCTGGAGCACACTTCCTGAGGAGATCTGGTGCTCCTGGCTTAAGCTTCCTGTTGACTCCTTCCTGGAATGCCTGCTCTGGGCTGTGCTTCCCCTACTGCACCTTCCCTGTTGCAGGGTCTGCTACCACACAGTGCTCTCTGAGAAATAGCTACAGCTTTAGTACTTAGAATAGGAAAGAAATGTCAAGAGTTTGGATAGAAGAGACTCAATAGGAGGAAATAAAGCTCCTATTTTTATCCTCTGTCTTAATGACTTCATAACTTTTACCCTTTCTGGCTGAAATTGCTTAGGTTAGTCTATTTTTATATATTAATTTCTCCTTTTAAAAGTCCTAGTAGAATCTCTGCACCTTTTTTAGCCACAGCATATATATGTGTGTATATTTACACACTTGTCCAATTAGAGGATGTCTTTTTTTATGCAAAATTTGTTTTGGATATTGTAGAGTTGAAATGCAATGGCTTATAGAGTTGCAAATCTGGCATGGTGACACTGGTCTAAAAGTTCAGCTAAACTTGAGCGTCATCTTTTATAAAACTGTGGTGTGTGTTAATGATTTCTCTTAGTTGGTAAATTGTCTTGCTAAGAAAATCACATTTGCACATGTTTGAAGCTGTGTAACTTAGCTGTGTGTAATAAAATACACAAATAACACAGAGGTTTAGGAGGTGGGGGTGTGTTTTTGGAGAGTGTGCTGGTAATTCACTTCAGAGGTGCTGAATCTTCATCTAGGTAATGAATGAGGTCAGGAGTCCAATGCATTTACATTCCCAAACTGTGTTGTCATTGTTTCATTCTGGCCAACAGAACATTCTTACTACCATTAAGTTCTTTTTATAGATTTTATTATATCAAACAGATGGAGAATTATTTAAATACCTCTATGTGCAAACTCTGGATTTAATGTTTACTTTTGAAAGGTGAATTTAAACTTTTTTTCATCAAACATATAGGCAGTGACAGGTCAGAGATGACCCATTTGCAGTAATATATTCCAAAACAAGGAATTCAAAGAAAAATTGAACCTAATGTATTTTTCAGGTATGTGCAGAGGTGGAGCAGTGCTCTAGAAGAGGGAGTGGAAAGAGGTTATCTGTAAACCAGAGTGAAGAATGCACCTGTTAAAAATGCCAGGTCTCAGTACAGGTGTGAATCTGATTTGTGTGTCCCCACATAGATTGTCAGCAACAGGTAAGGAAAAGAAGGATCAGGCCCTGGAGCTACTGCTGGCAAGGGGTGATTCAATGAAAGGACTAATCCAGTTAAATGAAAAGGCCTTTGTGTACATGGGATTACTCCCAAATGTAATTCATAGAACAATGCATGCTATTGAAATACATTAAAAAAAAAAAAAAAAAAGAAAGGAAAAAAGGAAATAAATGAGCTGTTCAAAGGGTTCTTTTGTATCAGTCTCATGCTTCTAGAAGTAGTTCCCAGCTTCCAAGATATACAGGGAGATGAGGGAGAGAGGAAGGAAGAGAAAGAGACAATTTCCCCACAAGGTAGATCAGCAGATCCACAGGTGCCAGCAGTGTTCCTGCCCTGCAATGGGCCAGAGGGAAGGCATGAACAAAGCAGCCTTCACTGCCATGGTGCAGCCCCTCCCCATTTGTCATGTCTTTTATTAATATTGGTATCATTAAAAATAAAAAAAGAAAGAAAAAGAAAAACCAGATGATCTTTGCCAGCTATTCCAGTTTTGCAGCATCAGTCAAGGCTTTAGAGCTGCTGTGCAGCAGTAGGGTTGTGTCTGTGTGCAGGGCTGTAGGGCCTGATCACTTTTGGGAGTTTTGTGCTCTCTCAAGATTGAGTTCAGGTACCACTGTGTGCAATGGGATAAGTTTATGTGCATTGCATGTGCCCATAAATACTGCAAATAGGCTTATCAGTGTGACTGGTGTGTGCAGCAGGGGTGTCCATGTGACTTGAGTGTGCAAGCAGTGGGGCTGGTTTTGTTCTCTAGAAAGAGTTCCTAGTTCAGGGTTTTGGTTTTTTTCCAAAATTTCTGGAAGTTGTTCCTAGATTCTCTGGATAATCCAGGATGACAGAAACATCAGCTCAGCTAGCCTAACATTTTGCTCAAGTAGGATCAGCTGTGAGGTCAGAGCAGGTGACTCAGGGCTGACTTATGCTCACTGGCCTTTAAGCATTTTTTGTAGTTTCTTTGTCATGATAATGTTCCAATATATGAATTTACAAATATAAGTTTGCATCCCTTTCGTGCTTTCTTTTGCCAGGTTCATTGACAGAAGCTTTTTGAAAAGGCAGAAATTTGACAGTATAACTTTTTATTTGTTTGTTTGATTTTTTAAGGAAACCACATGAAATCTTTAGGTCTAGATCATTTAAAATGGTATCTACTTGAAATCCCATTGTGATAGACCAGCTAGGTACCAAACACAGATTGCTGTTTATTACTGGCACACAGTTTGAAATAGCAAGAGGAAATTCAATCCCAGATGGAATTTCAAGGCCAGAAACCACTGTTGTGATCATTTTGCTTGAATTCCATGCAGCACCATTCACAGTTTGCCCAGTAGCTTGTGGTTGAACCAGAGAAGGACAGTTGGCTTTGTTGAAGTCCTTGGCATTGCTTTTAAAGCTGACATTAAAAGAAACTGAGAGCTTTGGGATGTGGTGAACACTCACTCTATAGGTTAGACTGGTCTGAAACCATTAAATATGATACATAAGGAAATTTTTGAATCTGTTTCACCTGGAAGTGCTGAGTGGCCTCAGCAGAACCTGTAGACGTTAATTCTGCCCATGGTCTGCATTCCCCTCTGCAGTTATGCTGAGGGCTGCTTGTAAAAATACAGGTGTTTTACTGGCAGACTGTCAGAAATACATTGGAAATGTTTCTATCTCCAAAAACCCTTATACACAAAAGGGCTTTTTCTTGCAAGACCTGTTGCCTAATGAAAGCAGCGCCATCTGGCTTTGTCTTCCTTTTTTTCACCAAATATTTGATGCAGTGTGTAAAAATAGTTCCAACATAACCGGTTTATTAGCACTATTGCCGTGTTTACACTTCACTAGATGCTTATACTTGCAATTATTTCCTGTTGTTGGCTTTTCTACTTTTCTTTGCTGAGTGACTCTTGTGATTTTATTAAATTTTGATGGTTGCACTAGTTGAGAATAATTTACTTTGACTTAGAGTATAGTGATCACGGAATTAATAGGACAAAAAATAAATACAAAAGGTATCAAGAGTATCATAATGTCAGTTGTATAGCCCATGGATTTAAAAGCATTTTTGTATTTACAGGGTATTTGCTATAATTAATTCCTATCTGTTTTCATAGCAGCTTTTGTAGAAACTTCATGGAATGTAAGTTTAGGATAACTGTCCCATTAAGGTGCATATTTTACATTTTAACTTTGCTGTGACAGTTTCTGCCACTGCCAAACTGTGCTGCCAACATCTCTGTTTAATGCTCCCGTTACTCTTGTGAAAGAGTTGAACATCAGTCCAGTGTTACTGAAATAGTGGGGTGTGGAGGAAATTACCCATCGATAAATGGGGTTTAGATCTGCAAATGGGATTTTTAAAACCCCTGTCTAGCTGGAGATTAAAACCAATAGTTGTGTTCCTACCTAAAGAAATGCTCTCATTGAGGATCCTGCTGCTGAATCTGCCTGAAAGCTGAGCCCTGGTTAATTCACCTCCCTCAGGGTCTGGGAATGGAGCTGTTCCCCATCTACCCCTGGGATGTCCAGATTGTATTAATAAGACTGAGGTCCCTCTGGTCTATGGGGTGAAGATGCAGCTTTACTTTAAAGCATAGGCCTTAGAGGAGGTGAGTTGGTAGTTCTAGATAAACATTCGGGGTTATGCCCAGAAGTGTGAGAAGTTTAAGGTCTTAGCTCAGCATGGAGCTGCTTGGTGGTGCTTTGGGAAAGCCAATCCAAAATCCCTCCTTCTCTGACCCAGCAAATATTTTCAGGGGTAGCAACGTCACTGCAGTGTGAGAGGCAGAGCACCCTGACTGTGACAGTGATAAGGCTGTTGTTGTAGTGTCTGGAGCACAGGTCTGAACCCCTCCTTTGGGAAAGGAGTCAGCTGAGTGCTCTGACAGTCACACTGCTGCACTTCATTAGGCCAAACACAGTTCCCCCTTCATTTCAGAAAAAAACTTCACCTGTCTCTGCTGGAGGGGGAAAGTCATTCTAAGTTGTGGATCTTCACTGAAGCTGAGTGACTTAAATATCTGAGGGTAGAAGAAGGAAAAGTTGCTTCCTCACAACATTGGCAAGCCAGACATACTAATGAGAGTGAGCCCTAAAGGGAAATCCAGCACTGCTGACTGTGCCCAATCCCATTGCGACAGAACAGCTGGGTGCAAGCACAGGATCCCCTGATCTGCTTTGGGATCAGATGCTGCAGGATGAAGCTCTGCTAAATGCCAGTTCTGTGCTGGATCTGTTCCTCAGGGAGCTTGCAGTGACTGAGCCCAGGCTGAACCCTGTGCTTGGAGCAGCCTCACGTGTCTGTGTCTGCACACCTGTGCTCTCATTCACTGCCCCCTCCCCCCCCTGCAGGCTGGGGAAGGCTGGGCTCAAGGCGTGAATGCAGGCAGAATTTAATCTTTTGGACTGGAGCTGTCTCTGCCAGAGAATCACTGCAGTGTGCTGGCTGCCAGGGGGGCAAACTGAGACCCTAAATCAATGTGATGGATTGCAAAAGGGTTGTAATTCAAGGGGAAGTCATTAGTCCCTTCTGAGGATTTCCTTCTTGAGCACCACTAAACCATTTTTCTGACTTTCTAAGTAGGCCAGAGGATTGAGATATGCATTTATCTTTCTCTCTGACATTGCTTTCCGGCAGGATTAATACACAAACCAGAGGTAATCAATGACAGAGGCAGGAAATGTCCTAATGCTGAGGACAGGGCAGCTGTGGTTTCAGTGCTGCTGTGTGCTGCATCTCTAGGCACTTGCTTTTTATTTCAGAAGAACTCTAATGGTAGTGTTTAAGAGTAATGGATAGTCTCAGGACCTTTATAAAAGCATTGCAACTATAGGCTTAACGTACAAACCAGCAATTTTGAAAAGGTTAAAAAAGAAAATGACCAAGACAGAAATTAACACCTTCACATTTTAAAGAAAGGAAAACACGGAATCTCAGCATAGCTTAGAAATGCTGTGGATTTTTTCATATCAGTGATTTATAAAGATGAATGAAGACGATGAGAAACAAATCTGTATGTGGACTCCTTAGCCTGGCTGCACCATGCCCCAGTCACTGAGTGCTAAAGCCTTGGTTTATGTTGTGGTGTAAATATTGACAGATTATTGTCAACAATTGTGGTTAATCTCCTTCTTGGTAAGTAACATTGCAGATTTCCATGGCAGGTGCTTCTTCAGTGGTGCTGGCTCTATGGGAAGTGAGCATAGACCTTCTTAAGAACTGCTGTCAGGAGAAATGCAAAATGTGAGAAATAAAACTGCTCTGATGTACTGAATTGCTACTGGTGGGTCACTTACCTCCTAAAAACACATTTCTCCCAAACCCAGCACACCTGGTATGAGCGTGAAAAGCTTAAAACTGGGGCTGTTTTCCAAACCACCTGAGTGAAAATATTGTAGGAAAACTAAGGTTTTCAATTGTCCCAATTTGAGGGATGCCAGTTTCTGATTATATATATGTTCTAAATAATTTTTGTCATAATGTATTAAAGAAATCAGAACTCAAACTCGAGAAAGCTTCAGCTTTGAGACCTTTATGTCAGATCCATTGGTAGTTTCAAAGACCACACAGTTTAGACACCAAGATGGACTTTAACATCCTGGTTCCCTAAAGCACTCATTTTTTTGAGTGTTCTTAACGGTTTTTCAGACTAGACATAGTCAAGTGCATTTTTATTAATTTTGTTGGAGTCTTAAAAACGTCTATATAATAAGATAAAATAAGAGGTATGTGTACAACCTAACATGTCAAGAGATCCATCGTGTTCTGTTCTGTTAGGAAAAGAAATTAGATATTTACTCCATTTTCACTGAGATGCGGGGTCAGTGTGCCTTTCCAGGAATTGAAAAGTTTTTGGTGACCTTATGGCAAAGTCTGAAGGTGAGTTCACAACGTAAATCCTCCCAACACCCTGCCACCAGCTGGTGTTCATCCAAGTCATAGAGAAAATAATGCAAAATGGAATTGCATTATTATATGGGATGAATTATTAGAAACCAACACCTAGAATTCTATTCTTGTTGTTGAAACAGCTGCAGTTTATTAAAGGAAATTTAATCCAGTAAGTATATACGAAGCTTGACTGTCAGTTTATCTGACTATCTATCCCACAATATGTTTTCTCCTCTTTTTCTCTCTCTCTTTCTCTTTTCTTTTTTTTAAATAAATCTGTCAAAAGCAGTAGGAAAGGGCATCTTTGATCTGTGGTCTGAGTCAGTTTGTTCTGATGCTTTTCAGGGCACAAAATGCATGTTTATGTTACCATGTTGTAGTAATGATCCCAAGAAATTATTTGCTTTGCTTTTAAGCAGCGTGCCTTGCTGTAAACAGCATTACTGTCCATTCAGGAAATTAATTGAAAGTACAATTAAGGACAGTTACACAAGGCTTGAGAAAAACACAGCCCCACAGAACCAAACCAGCACAAATTAACCAATTACAGTTCTTTAACCTGCTTTGGTTCCTTGAGAGGATTTGAAAATGGCGGGTGTGTTTAACTTACATTTTTCACAAAGGTTTTAACAAAACTCTTAAAATTCCTGAGTAATCAAAGTAAGGGGCCCTATTAAATCATGAGCTAAACCCTGGTTAAGCAGCTGCAAACAAAGAAAGTTATAAAACTGTGTCTGTAGGTCGTAGTGAGCGAGAGCTGAGATGCAGTGTTTCTGCCCTTTTGGGAAGGCTGTGGGGAAAGCTGCTGCCCCTGTGCCAGGGCAGAGTTTCACACAGCCCTGGGCCTGGGAGCAGATCTGGCATAGAGCTGTGCCTTGGTGAGTCAGGCTTTCCCTGCAGCAGGACCTGCCATGGCCTCACCTCACAGGGGCTGAACAGGTAGCACAAAAAGCAGATTTGTGCTGGGGCCATCAGATGCCCTGAGATTTGTGCTGTGCCCAGGAGCCCGGGCATGCACTGCAACAAGAAAGCTGCTCTCAGTTTCCAGCTCAAGTTAGAAGCCAAAAATCGAGAGTATGGTGAAACATGCCATCAGAAATTACTCAAAGGAAACAAAAGGCTTTCAGTAAAGGTAAACCAGTATATTTGAGAATACTTTGGGTTAGTCTTTCAAAGTATGATTCTAGAAGACAATTGTAGACTTTTGCACAGGTTTTTCTGTTATGCAACTGAATTAGCAAAAGGAGAGTAAGATTTAAAAAGCATTTCTTGTGTCTCTCTGTGCATCTGCTCAGGTTTAGAGATACAGCTTGCTTTGGTTTAGAAGGTCAAGGGTATCTAGAGCCATTCTCTTCAAACCCAATTCACTACTTGCTGTGAAAAGCAACCGAATATTCCTGGAAAGGCCAATAACCCAGTTGAGAAGATCTGCAGCTTTATGCAAACATAACTGATAACACTTTTTCATGCGGGTAGTGATTTGAGAAACAACCTGGCACAACCAGGCATTATCTCCCTAATATCTGCGCTGAAACATGCACTGGAGAGAAACTGCCTACCCCACTGCAATATTTATGTCCTAGCTGGGTGGTACTGTGGCACAGAACACAGCTGTGTGTGCTGGCTGCCAGACAACATTCCTGAGTCTGCCAGTGCAGGGCAATTGTCCTGGTGCATTTTTATAGACACTTTTGATTGTTGAAGTGAAGTTGCTTGTGGGCAGGGAGCTGCTGCCACCACGATTTCCAAGCTGTGGGTGTGTGGGTGAGCCCCTTGCTGGGGGCCTGTGAGTGCTGTGCACCTTCTGTGGGAAAGTGCTCCTGGTGGCCCTGCTTGAGCAGGACTGTGGGCTGGGTGAGCCCACTGTGGGCTCTTCCAGCCTGACCCATTCCATGGTTCTGTGGTTCTGCAGTGGAAACAGAGCCTGGTTTTTTGTGAGTTGATCCAGATCTTGTCAAAGTTGAAGGAAGTCCTGCAGTGAGCTTTTGGTGAGTGTGTTGAACATGAACCAAGACTGCAGCAAAACACATAAAAATACCTATAAAGCGTATAAAAATTATACCTGCTGTGTAGTTTGCATGTTTGATCTCCCTTGTCTACAATAGCTTTTCTCTGTTTTGATTTATCCAGAGTCTGTAGCTGTGTATTTCTCTTCTTAGCTGGTAGCCTTTTGTAGGAATAATATACCCTGGCAGGAGGGAGAACCAGGCTGCTTCCAGAATAAAAATATACTGCCTGTATCAAATGTCCCATTGACCTTTACAGCCTGTGTGGGAAAAAAACTTATTTAAAGCTTTTATTGCTGTGGGATCTCATTGGGGTTGTTTTGGTTGGGAGAGGTTTTTGTGTAGAATGGAAATGCAGTCAAGTGAACACCTACCTTTGTGTGTGCTATTGAACACAAATACCTTCGTGTGTGCTCTCCTCTGCCAGAGCTTTCCTTGCCCCCTTTCTGGGGGAGACTCCACAGCTTCCAACCCCAGCTGCAAAGGTGACCTTTGGTTCTGGCAGAAGGTCCTTTTCTGCTGAGGTCTAGGCTGGAAGAGCAAAGATATGCTGTTTACAGAGTTTATCAAACCTCCTCATGGATAGACATCAGAGACCCCTGGTCAAGGGGTTTCTGTGCTCAGACTGGAGCCATAGGAGGCATTTGTGCAGGTACATGGTGGATTACTGGGAGCCCTCCTGTGGGGAATGGCCACCATCCTCAGGAATTCTAATCCATCACATAGAATTGAAAAGCCTTTGATTCAGACAAAGGTTAGGTGTGTTACTCATCATCCCAGATCTGGAGATTGAATTAAGCTTGGTAAAAACCCTGATGCTCCTGTCAGCACTTTTCAGCTCTAAGTGCAAGCCAGGTCCAGGGAACAGCACCCTGCAAGTCCTTGGGAAAGATGAGGAAATAACTCTTGGGTGGATTCAGGTTGTCAATTAAAATTTAATTACAGCCTTTGGCAATATGAGAGCAAAGGCTGGGTCTGAAGCCTTTGTGCAGTCCTATAAATAAGTTAAAGCCATTAGGTGCATTGGTCATCATTTATAAGAGAGCTTTTCCCAGTAAACACAATCAACATTGTGTATGAGACTGCAATTGAGAATACAACTGTGCAGGGAACAGAATACAGCTCACCACTTTCTGTTCCATGTAAGAGCTCTGCAGCCTGCCCACCTTAGCTGCTTCAGACAGAATGTGTGTAGAGAAAACCTGAAATAGGACTGACTTCCCCCAAAACCCCAGCAGAAGATGTGAAGAGATGGAAGATCTGCGTAGTAGGAGTGTCCCTTCTGAGAGCATCCAGCCCCAGGCAGCTTGTTGCTAGGCAGAGGCACAAAGGATATGTTATATGCTCCAAAGAGGAGTCTGTACATTTGATTTTAAGAAAAGAGCTGAATTTCTGCCAAGACATTTACATATTTAGTTTTTCGTGATGGTGTTTGATATTTATTTTAAAAGCAGTCATAATTTGCTTTGCTGACTGTTGTGTTTTAAACGCCTCTCATTAATTTTTTCCTCTCTGCAATTAACTTATGTAAAATCAGGTTTCCGGGGTTTTTTCAAATTTTATGAAGAAAATTACCTTGAGTACAACTACTGTGCCATGGCTTTTTGCAGTGCACTTGTTCATTCTCTTACACAGTTAAACATGTGTTATTAAAATGCAATAGTGGTAACATCATGCAGCTGCAATTACATTATGGAAACATTATCTTCATGGGATGATGGGGCTTCAGGGGCACAGCATAGTATGGGTTTCCACAAAAGCATCTTGAGGTTATTTTACCAGCACGATTATGTCTCTCTAGGCATGCCTTGAGACTTCTGCAATGCTCTTAGACTGAATGCATAATAATAATAATAATAATAATAATAATAATAATAATAATAACCTGAAAAGTAGCTTTTCCTTAAACTTCTAAGCAATTTGACTGCCTTTTTGGAGTTTTTAATAGCTGGAAGGTTTAAACTGCTGCAGGAGTTAATCAATATGCATATCTTTTGTCTACCTTATATTACACACATCAGACATCTCTATGTATGTGGGTGCTCATGTAAATCCTGTTGGAGTACACCTGTTCAGTGATCAGATATCAACAGATTTATGTTTATTTCACTTTTCTCAGCAAAAGAGAGGCATCACAGAACCTTAAAGCTGGCCTTACCTGTTGGCCTTGCTACTCCACTACTAACCTGAGCAGCCTGTCCCAATGCTTTACCACTTTTTTAGTGAAGAAATGTCAAGTTTTGCTCTTCTTTTCTATTGTTGAAAAGCTGGGCAAAGCCACAATCTAAACCATGCTGCTGCTGTGTCCTTGTACACGTCTGGAATAACCCTGCTCCTTGCAATCTTTGTGATGCATTGCTGTCACATGCTGAGCTTCTACTGGTCTTGTCCAGGTGCAGATAAGTGTACTGAGGGTAAAAATGGCCTTTTCAAATCTATTTGAGTTGGAAGTGCCTCCCTTGGCTGCTGTCTGAGATTTCTGGCGCACCCAGCCTTTCGTAGTTGTTCACAGCCAGCTCAGCCTGATGGGGCTCGTGCACCACTCAAACATCAGCCACATGTCCAACAAACTCATGTTTGCCCCCATCCCTTGGGGCTGCACGTGTGCTGTGTCCAAGGTGCAAACTCTGCAGCTGCAGCAGCCATCTGGCAGCTGGGGGGAATTGGCAGCCTCTGTACACCACCTGAGGGTGTGCTCTGATTTGTATTCTGGATGTAAGAATCTGAGGGGTTTGAGGAGACCCGAAGTGTCTGGGGTTCTTGTTTTTAATTATCACTTTTATAATCAGCAGAACAGTTACATATACATGTTTAAAGCATTTTTTTACTCTTGTCTAATGAGTCATGCTCTCAGTGAAACATGGTCTGTAATTATATTCTCCCTTGGTTTTCACAGTGTCTAAGCATTCCTTTTACATTTGTCTAAAGCTTGTTCTGTTTCTTCTGCCTCTTTTTAATTTTTATTTTAAGCCTATAACTAAGAGAAACAATTTAAAAACCATTAGAGTGTTGTCCTTGATGATGTGCTCATCAGAGAACAGCTCGTAACACTCTCCTTGGACTGGAATTATTGGGCATCTTCAAAGCTCAGCTAACAGAAACCAACCAAGCAAGGGAATTAGCCTGATCTATGGGACAGAAGAAATCCCTTTCTGTGTGTGCCAAAACAGAATGAAAAGGACCATTATTGGTGTGAGGGAAGGATCCTCCACCAAGGCCTTGGCTGCTGGCCTGCATTGTGAGACGTGGATTCTCCACCACTGGAGGTCTGCTGAGAACAGGCTGGAACAACGTGTGACTTGGCAGGAGTGGTGCATGCTTTGAGGAGCCTGCCTCAGAGCATCGGGCTGGGCTGGGGGGACCTCTCTGCGGTGCTGTTTTATCCCTGTTACTCCGACAGAGTTGTCTTTTCTCCTCTTGACAGGCGATACAAATGTAAATGTCTGTGTGTAGCTAAGCAACATCTCCGTCTAGTTCTGAAGTTTTGCCCCCAAAAGTAATTTTTTCTGTCTTTGTCTGTGAGAAAACAGAGAAGTGGAGGTTGGCTCAGACCCCGGGGAAGGCTGCAGGGATGGAGAGGAACAGGCAGCTCTGGGGCAGCATGGAGAGGGAAAGCCCATGTGCTGTACTCCAAAGGTCCCCACATCCACACTCAGAACTTGGACAGGTCTGTCATGGGGGCTTAGAATGCAGGACACTCATAGAGGAGACAAAGATACACAGAGGGGTTCCAGGAGGGTGCTCCAAAATCTGTTTGAGTTCCTTTTGAATCTATCATTTAAAAGCTTTAAAAGAGTTCATGCAGATCTGGAAAATCCATGCCTCTAGGAAAACCTGCTGCAATTCTTTAAATCTATCCCATGCCTTTGTAACCTTTGGAGTTTGCACAAAAGGTAGAATGTGTTTGGTATTAAGAAATGATAAGAAGAAACATGTATTTAAATTTGCCCTAATTCAGTGAAAGGCTTTTTGGATTCTTAGAATGCTGTATCCAGGTAAAGCTGGATGGGACCTTAATTTGCTTGGGAAATGCAGCCATCCTGCAGTGCTGTTGTGCTGTTAATAGCAGTGTCTTGTTTTGATACATTCTCACTGGCATGAATGGACCCTATTGAGTTACCATGCATCAGAATTTATGGTACAAGAACTTTTTCTTTGCTTTTTTAAAAAAAATTAAATTTTTTTCTTTTGTTTTTCTCCAAGCAAATTGATCTCATCCAGTCCTTGGCTGGGCAGGGTGGGAATGTAGCAAAACCACTCCTCTCTTCTTCCCTTCTGAGGGAATTTAACACCCAAAAGGTGTTTAAGCAATATTCAGCTAGTAACTATCCAACAGGGGTTTTATCCAGAAGTTATTACATTTCTTCATTGTTTGAATCATTCAGAGTACTCTGGAAATGTCACAGCATTCAGTGAAAACCACTGACAGCTCTTTGCATCCTTCCCAGGGTGTCCTACTATTGTTAAAAGTGCATCCAGTGTAAAATAATGGAAATAAGCAGAAAATCTCTCTCTTGATCTGGTCTAAATATAGCAACAAGCCCTTGCTTAGTTTGTAATAAAGACAGCTTTGCTTTACTATCTTGTGCATACTAATACAGTCTTCTTTCAATAATAGAGAATATTCTTAAAATTGACTTCATCATCAGTTAGCTGGTTTGTGCCACCATACTTGGTGTGGTTTTACTTGGTTTGCAGCTGTGACAAAAGACATGGAATCATAAAATCACAGAATGGTTTAGGTTGGAAAGGGCATTAAAGATCATCTAGTTCCAAACCATATCTTCATTTTTAGCCCAAGAGTCACAAAACTGGGCAATCACTGCCATCAAATTTTGATTTTTTTACATATTTGCACTTAGATATTTTTTGCTTCATGTATTTTAATAAGGTTTTCCAGGTCTGTCTCAGATTCTGTGTATCTCAGCTCCCAGAGAAGGTAAGGGACCTGCCACCTGACACATGCAGCACCCTCACCTGAGTGCACCTGTCTCATCCAGCTGTTTCACATAGTGTGTTGAGAATGTGGTGAAGGGAATGTGCAGGTGGAGGAAGCACAGCCCACTGAAATGAGCCTCAAACCAGGCTTTCCCCAGCTTAGCCAGGGTATATAACAGACATTGGCTGGTCCATTGCCTCTTGCCATTGAGTTGTCTTCCTTTTTATTGCAGAAGGAAGGTCTGAACAAAGTTAACGTGAGTTAGGAATAGAGTTGCATGGCAGTGAAGCCCAAAGAAAACACACAACAAACTGGAGAACTGCTGAAAGCAGACGGCTGTTGAAAGTGTGGTGCACTATGCACTTTATTTGTGTTATTGGCGTCAGAAAGTGGTTTTGGATGGTGTGAATCTTTATCCAGCTATTACAGAAAACAACTCTCTGCAATCACACTCGAACTGTCTCTCTTAGGTATGTCCTCTCTGACAGCAGAAATAATGACCCAGTAAAAAGCTTGACCAAAGATTTTTTAACTCCCCATTAGTGTTTCTATGCTGGTTTTCCTTATTTTTCTGTATCTGTTTCTATCTGCTGTTATGTTCATTAACTTCAGCTCCAGAATGAGCAACTGGAATCAGCCCATGTTTCCCTAGAAACTGTTGAAACCTGGAAAAAAGATTGCAAGACCCTGATGCATCTTCCCAGAGCTACTGGGTCATGATAATGAGGAAGCAGTTAGTGACCCAGGGTGAGACTCTGCTTCCAACAGCCAGCTCCTGCATGCTGGGCTGAGTCTGGATCAGCGAGGCAAAGCCCTTTGCAGCTCTGGCAGGAATCTCTGTAGCATTTCCTTTCTGTTGTTTTGTGGTTGGAAGCTGCGAATTATTTCACAGGTGCACACATATGGCAGTGTGGGTTAACCTGTTTGTTTTTATTATAGCTGTTAAGACCTTAGGTTTCTCAAAATACTATTTGCTTTAACATGGAAATGCCTCTGCTGTTCTGCTGGGATCTTCCTGTGTGCAGCATGCTTCCACCAGATAACACCAATGTGTTTGAACCGCCCAAGTGGAAAATGTAAAGAAAAACCCTCTAACAAGAGGGGAAGGCACCTTTGCTGAGTTCCAGCTGGGTGTGTGGATGGTGGGACGTGGGCACAGGGAATCTGTGTCGGGGGTGAGCGCTTGTCCCCAGGTGAGGTTAAGGTGGAGCTGTGCCTGCTGCTGTGCAGAGCAGCCCATAGTGCAGCACATGGAGGGACAGAATCCCAGAATCATCAAGGCTGGAAAAGCCACCTTAGATGGTTGAGTCCAACTGTTAATCCAGCCTTGTTCACACTCACCCATGTCTCTAATCCAATCTTACAACATTCTAAGCTACTCTGTTTCTGTCACCTGTGTCCTGCACAGATTTGCATTGTTGTATTTGTTCTAACCAATTTTCATAATGAAAGTGCGATCTCTTTTATTTTTATTTACGTTGTAATGAATGACAGCTACACATCAGATATTTGGGAAAATGCTGATCAAAGGCCTGTGGTGATAAATTGGGCAGAAGTCTCCCCAAAATGCCAGCACAATCTGGAGCATATTCTTGAGACTTCAGTGGTTTAAAGAAGGTGACCTGTATGATTATTATTAAATATTTCTGTTTCCATTGTGGGGGTCAAAACCAGCTTCCAGAAAAAAAAAGGGAAATAATGAATTAACTCATCAAAGTACATCTCAGTCTGTTCTGTAGGGAAGTTTAGCTGTTAATTTATTCAGATCAAGTCACCTACCTCCAGCTGCCTTAAAACACATTCAGAAGAAGGGGAATATTCATTCTAGCAAAAATAGTACACTGCAAAATTATAAAATTAAGAGTGGGTACTAATTATTCTCATCTCTGGAACAGAAGAAACTGCAGAAGGCGTTAAAGCAAAGAGGGCAAGGAAGTAAATGTGAATGACTCATATCACAGCTTTCAAGGAGAAATTTAGTTTAAAAGATAAACCTAACCAACCAAGCTACAAAACAGATAAAATTCAGGCTTGATAAAAAACAGGCTTGATAAAAAACAACTCACAATGGAAAAGAAGCTTGAAGCATCTCTAGACGTTGCAAGGATGAAGTCAAAGGAAGCTGATCAGAGTGTGGCTGTGGCCATGTCATAAAATGTGAGGAGATGGATAATAATCCAGATAAATGCCACAGCAAATGTAACCACATCCTGTTTGAGATCCACACTGCAGCCTCACCTGCAACGCAGCTTTCAATTCTCTTTGCAGAAGGATTGTTTAAATAAAAACTGCTGAGAAAGGCAGGTAAGAGATAAGCCAGACAAATGGCAGGCAGGGAGTGTAGAGGTAGGAGGGGATGTGCTTAGAGACCTGAAGAGAAATCTTGCACTTCTGTGTACTTTTGTTGCAGGAGCAAGTGTTTTAAACCAAGAGGCATCAAATGTGGTGTATTGCAAAAGCAATGCAGTTTCACTGAGGAGCCACTGGTCTTCAGATGCTGACTCCGCTAGACAAATATTTAGCACTAGAAAAGACGTAAAAAACCACCCCTAAAAATTGCTTGAGCTGCCATAAATGATTGTCATCCTCAGAAATCTACTTCTTAAATCTAGAACAGGCCCCATGGAACTGCAAATGTACCAAAGGTTTTCTAGGCACCATATGGTGGTTATGAAAAAACCTAACACAGGCCTATTTTTGAGCATAAGAATGGCAAAGAGGAGGGCTAAGTCTTGGAAAGCAGCATGTTCATGGTTATGAAACCCAAAGTGGTAGACAGGCTCAAGCCCTTGACACTTCAGCAACACTTGCTCTACATCTATTTATAAGTTATTTTGCTAGGGAGACATTAATCAAGTGAGAAATACTCTTGCTCCAGCCTGTGAGTGAAGAAAGTGTCATGACAAAAGAAAAGCAAATATAGCTATTTTAAGATATTGGAAAGGGCATTATATGCAGCCCTGTGCCCGCAGAAGGTTCAGCCTTGGCTGCTGTCTCGTCCTGGGATGTGGGAGCCATGGCAGCCCAGCCTTGCCCTGGGCAGGCAGCTCTGCAGAGTTCGTGTGGTCTTTTGATGGAACAAAGGCTGAGAGTGCACAGCTTCCTGCAGAAATGCTGGCAAAGCGTTCCAGAGAATGTTGATAAAAGCAGGCTGAGCGCCTTCAGGACATCTGCCTTGCAAGAGGAGATTGCTGCTGCTGTGATCTCTTACCCCGTGTCAGAGAGACACTGTGTGATGATTTCTAATAAAACCTTTAGAGAGTGTCCAAAGGAGGGCAATGAAGATGGTGAAGGGTCTGCAGGGGCAGTACAAAGAGTGGCTGAGGGCACTTGGTTTGCTCAGCTGGAGAAGGGAAGGCTGAGGTCAGAGCTCCCCGGGGGCTGCAGCTCCTCCCGAGGGGCAGCGCAGGGACAGCTCCGATCTCTGGGACAGGGACAGAACCGAGGGAACGGCTGGAGCTGGGCCAAGGCAGGGTTAGGGTGGAGATCACGAAAAGATTCTTCCCCAGAGGGTGGTGGGGGACTGATCAGATTCTCCAGGGTTGGTCCCCAAGGATGCCAGAGCTCAAGCAGCATTTGGACAACGCTGCCAGGGATGCCCAGGGTGGGATTGTTGGGGTGTCTGGGCAGGGCCGGGAGTTAGACTTGATGGCCCTTCCAGCTCAGGACATTCTGTGATCCTGTTGTTTTACTAGTGCTGTCACTGTCCTTCTCCATGGCACTCCCAGATCCTCTGCCCCCTTTGCTGCTCTTCCAGCTCTGAAGTCCCCACGGCTGCCGTGTTTGGGAAGGGTGGTGTTATGTGGATGTTTAAATGCCACATGGGGAAAATGTATTTCCAAGCAGTGGTGGTTTCCTTGCTGTGGTACAGCCCCTGATGTCTACTGCACTAATTCTATTATATCCTTGATATAAACACTCTTAGGGATAAGCAGGTGTATTTAAGTAGGACACACTTGAAACTGTTCTTTTATTCTTCCCATATTTTTATTATTTAGTAATTAGACCAAATGGATCTGAACCCAATAGCAGAATTTGGCACAGAATAGTTAATTCTGCTATAAAATCTGCAAGATCACTGAAAAAAGCCGAATTCAGGCGTCAGGGTTCCAGTGCAGAAGATGAAGGCTTATTTTTGCTCCCCTGTGGTTCAGATCAGCAATGTTCGATCTACTGAACACAGATAGAGTTTCAATTACTTATTGAAGTTGAAGTCTATTGGTAAAACTAGAATAATCCTTTAGAAAATATAAATGCTTAAAAGAGTGAGCTTGAAAATTCCCTACTGAGGTATTACCTTACTGCCTTAGAGCGTGTAATTCTGCCACACAAAATGAAATAGAAAAAGATCCAGCTGTAATCGGATATTTCACAAAGGGGAGAACTGAGAATTATGCTTTAAAATAATAATGAAAATATTTTATTAACTGGTTTTATTTAATTTTTAGCAAATATTTTCTGCAAACCTCTGAAAAAGTTTTGTAAGTCCATCTGCACTGCAGATATAATTTTTACAGAAGATTTTGCTATTCAGATTTGTCCAAACTTGTAATGAAACACAGTAAAGAATGCTCTATGCCCTGTTGTCAAAAATTGTCAAAAACTAGAGTGCTTCTGTGATGCATGACCTGAAAGCCCCATGGTTTAGCTGCTTTTCCAGCTTCTAAGATCTGTGGGATTTTGCACCGCACCCTTGATTACAGCAGTATTTAAGAAGCAATGATATTATGAAGTGGCACTATTTGAAAATTATTATGATCCCCTATAAAGTGCAAGTAGATTATCAAAAACCCACTCAACAGCTAGTTCCAACAGAGACGTTGGTTATCCTGCTTGCTACAAAAGCTGAGCTATAAAGCCTCCTAAAGAACCAGTTGAAGAAGGCATGGAAGGCCAAATGAAAATTAGGCATCTGCATTTAAATCCTCAATTGCTTCCCACAGCATTTTCCACCATCCAGAACCCGGCTTTGACTCCCATGACCTGTAGAAATGAGGGCTTTTGCCAGTTTAGGCTGTATATTCTAAATTTTACCAAATGTTGTGAGCTGCTTTAATTTGTTGGCCAAGAAGTTACTTCCCTGGTAGGAAAGAGGAGGATCAGCATGTTGGAAGCCAGCTTTGGGTGATGCTGTGCCTCAGCTCCCAGCCTGTCACAGGACAGCACATCCACCCTCTACAAACTGTCACCCTGTTTGCAGTTTATTGCAGATCACAGAATCCCAGAATGGTCTGGGTTGGAGGGACCTTAAATATAACTTTGTTCCACTCCCTGCCATGGGCAGGGACATCTCCCACTGTCCCAGGATGTTCCAAGCCCCAGTGTCCAGCCAGGCCTTGGAAACTGCCAGGGATCCGGGGGCAGACATAGCTTCTCTGGGCACTCTGTGTCAGGGCCTCGGTCCCCTCACAGTGTTTCATTACCAATGTAATGAAGATTGCAGATTTAACTTTGCAGTGTGCTCTGAAGCACACCAGCCCCTCATTCATTCCCAGTGATTGCTCACAGTGACCTGAACCTGTTGCTCAGGCATTTCATTGTGAAAGCCACGCAGTTCTCTCCCTGTCTCATTCAGACTTCCCTGTCTGACACCAATATGCTCTGCTCAGCTGCAAGGTGGCACTCAGGTGATGCCTGTTGTGCCAGCTGAGGGCTGGGTTCACTGGGGGCTGTCAGCTGCTGCTGTCAGAATCCATTATCCCTTCCTGGCTTTGGTCTCCAGCAGCAGCCTGGGTTTCTGCCCATCTCTGTTGTTCTGACAGAAGCTCTGGAAGGTTATATATAGTCTTTAGATGAAAACCCTAGAAGCAAACCAATTCTTACAGTTATGGAAACTGCAGAAATTTTGAAGTCTTTGAAAACTGGCTTCCTTTGCAGGACGGTGATGGAAGGAATCACAGAGTTTGTCTGATGTGCCTGAAGCTTCTCTGGTGCTCAGGAGCCGCAAACACTGAGCACATCATGTGAAATAATCAATGACTCAGCAGCTTGGTGCCATCTCCCAGGGTGATGGGCTCACGAGCCATTGATCTCCCATCCAATGTACAATTATAGATCTCCCTCTCTTTCCCCAGGGTTGCACCCGTGATTGGCATGGATTGATCCTGACCCAGTAGGGAGCTGGGGGTGTGCTCATGTTTGTGCACAGGATTTGCTGAGCTCCACAGGGCCTGGGTGGAGCACACCCCATGGGAAATGGAAGTGGAGGGTCAAAGAGAGCAAATGAGGCTTTTCTTCATTCTGCTGCATTCTCATGTAATGGAGCATCATTAAAACCTCTGGAGAAAGGATGATAAAGCTCACAGAATTTAGCTGACATTCAGAAAAGGAATCTGAGTGTTGAAGAGAACTCTGTCTTTTAAACAGTTCTTGTTTCCAAATTCACATTCTGGGCTAGTTTCCTGGCTAATATTATCCTAGAATTGGGATGCTATTATCAGAATTCCACCCTCTAATACAGCCATTCCATTATTTTGGTGCTGTGCTCTTCATATGACCTTTTTAATATTCTCTTGCTTGACTGCTGCCTATTCTTATTCTTTTTGCTATTTACAGTTTTCCAGCCCCATGGGGAAGGAATAACTGCACTGACTAATAATGACAATATGGTCTGCTGGAATGAGCAAAATGGTTCCTCAAACAGCTACAGCCCAGGGTGGTTATGAAGTTCAGGACTTACAGCAGTCTCACCACAGTGGCAACCCCTCTATTCCCACTGAAGTTTCTGAGTGTTTTGCCATCATCTCAGTCATTTGCAGAGAGCAGGAACAACACTAAAGAGCTGTTCCAAAAAAATGTACAAGACTGTGTAAAACTGTAAAGAAAATGGGTATTATGAATACAGGTGTTACTGGGTTTTTCCTCCTCTAGTTCACCACAGGGTTTTTTTAGAGCAGCACAGTTTACAAGCAAAAAGAAATGAAGTTTTAAAAATGTGAAGCTGCGAAAGAACAAGAATCTGCAAAATAAAATCAGGACCAGGAAATTAAGTTTATATGCCTGAACAGCAAAAGAGATCAGAAATTGGACTTCTAGCAAATTTTTTTAATGAGGTAAGAGCAGTACCAAGCAGGAAGGAAAATTGGCAGCTACCTTTTAGTCTCTCTGCCCTCAGGGCTGGGCCTGTGGCTGCTGTCCCCTCTGAGCAGCTCCTGTTGTACTCCTTAGCACTGAAAACTTGGGAGTACCAGGAGACCTTGCTCTGCCCTGGAAGGTGACCTGGGAGCAGGGACATCTGTCCTGCTTTCAAAAGTTCATTTTAAAGGAACTAATGTTAGCAGAATTTTGAAGATATGTTATTAATAGTGTTGGGTGCATGGCTGAATTCCAGAGGATGGATTTACAGCAGAGAATTAATAGTAGGTGTGATAACAGCTCATTATGGATTTATGATGTTTGTGTTTATGAAGGTGTTCTACACCTCCATGAATGGAACAGAGCAGACACATACTTCAAGTAGCTTAAGGGGGCTTATAAAAAAGATGGAGAGTGACTTTTTACATGGGCAGATATTGATAGGACAAGGGGAAACATCTCTGCACTTAAAGAGGGTAGGTTTAGATTAGATATTGGTCAGGAATCCTTCCCTGTGAGGGTGTGTGAGGCCCTGGCACAGGGTGTCCAGAGAAGCTGTGGCTGCCCCTGGATCCCTGGCAGTGCCCAAGGCCAGGCTGGACACTGGGGCTTGGAGCCACCTGGGACAGTGGAAAGTGTCCCTGCCCATGGCAGGGGTGGAACAAAATGAGCTTTAAGGTTCCTTCCAGCCCAGGCAATTCTCAGTTCTGTGATACTTGCACACTTAAAGAAGCAGAAGAGGAGTATGGGCTGTAGGTACGATAGGATTCCATTTTTTCTGGCTGTTGTAGCACTGTGATGTTGGTAAGATGTGAAGGGCAGCTCTCCTGGGCTGCAGAGGGCTTTTCCTTTGCTTGCTTAGCATTTAGTACAGGATAGAAGCTCTAACACTCATAGTTCTGAAGAAACATAGAATCATTAAGGTTGGAAAAGACTTCCAAGGTCATCAAGTCTTCAGCCAAAACCCCCCATGGTGACTAAACCACATTGCAAAGTGCCATGTCTGCTCTTGCTTTGAACAGCCCTGGACTCCACCACATCCCAGGGTTGTTCCAATGATTTGCCATTCTTTCAGTGAATATTTTTTATTCTAATATCCAGCCTGAACCTCCCCTGGTGGAACCTGAGGGTGTTTCCTCTTGTCCTATCATTTTTTATGTGGGAGAAGAGATTGAGAGGGTCCCTGGCTGCAGCCTCCTCTCAGGGAGCTGTGGAGAGCAAGAAGGGCCAGAGCTGCTGCCTGAGAAAGGCAGATGTCTATAAATAAAGTGCATCAGATGTAGAACCTGATAAGGGGAGAGGAGAGCGTGCAAAGTGTGTTCTGGGAGCCAAATGAAAACATATGGCTTGAGCTTGGGTTGTGTGTGCTGCAATTAACACTGTAAAGGTTATCTCAATATCTTCCTCCCATAGCAGGAACCAAAATTATCCCTTTTATCCCAGACTTAGCAGAGACAAGTACAATACAGACTCTCCAGGAGTCCCTGTGCAGCCCAGTCCCCTGGGAGAGGAAGGGAGAGGGTGACACACCCCTGACATTCAGCAGAGGAATCCCAGTTATGCCTCCTCTTTGCCAAGTCCAAATCTGTCTCCTGTGAGAAAGCTGCTGGATTGGTAACATTCAGCATCAAGGAATTTGTGCTCAGCAAGGCACTGGCTCCCAAATGGAGGTATCTGGGGGCTGATTTCTGGGGTCAGAGGGAAATGTAGAGCCTTTCTCTCCTCCACCAACCCCTGATGCACACAGAGGGCTTTTCCTCTAAAGCTATTTCTGCTTCACATTTGCCCCAACCAAAGAAAAGGGACTCACATCCTCATTAGCCTTATCACATCCTTATCAGAGAAATCTCTGATGCAGGTGCATGAATTCCCAAAGCAGCTGGGGTGGGGTCATGGCTGCCCTTGCAAGGAACTGTGTCAGAATTCCTCTGGGCAGCTTTGGCTCCTCAGCCCAGAGATCCCATGATCTGCACACACATCAAGAGGCTGCTGATGAGAGCAGGTTGATGTACAGAGTATATTCTCCAGAGCATCAGGACCACCTGTGTGATAGACAAGCCCACAGAAGTTTCCTACCTGTCCTAAGGCAGCTCCAGAGCCTGTCCAGCCCCGGGCAGAGAGCTCTGTGTGGCAGGGATTGACTCCTGGCTTTGTGCTCCCTGTGGCACCTGCAGGGCCCAGAGCTGGCACAGCTGGAGAGAGGCACCTTTGTTCAATGGGGTGGGCCATTTCACTGCTGTGAAATGAAGGAATTGAGATGTATTCCAGGAATTTCGATGAATTTCTTCATGTAGGGAGCTGAGTAAATTGAAAGTAATGTTCTTTGAAGCATCTCTAGCTCAGTCTTGTAACCTGCTGTTGAGGGATGCATTAAAGCAAATGCTGTGTCACAAAATCACTGACAGTGTGGTATCTCAGCTGTTTTGTATATCCTTGTGTTTGCAAAACTTCATTAGTGTGTTTTTGCAGTAAACAGGTGACAAAGGGATCCCAAAAGAGCTCAGATGTTGCTCCTAGATGCTGCTGTGTAGAGTGTTTGCTAGCAGCCTCCTTGTAGTTAGGGCTGGAACAGCCTGACTTAGCAAGGAACTGTCTGAAATCCCCCTGCCCTCCTGTTCCTCTGAGACCAACAGGTGCTCAGGGCAAGGCTCTTGTCCCTTGGGGACCTGGATTATTTGACCTTTGCACTTTGTATAGTTCCTAATGCCACATGTCCTTAAATGCTCCTGGGAGCTGTGAGAGTCAGCAAGGGCTGCATTTCCAGCCCCAGCTTCAGACAGCTCAGTGGAGAGGCCCTGGCATAGGGTGCCCAGATTTGCTGTGGCTGCCCCTGGATCCCTGGCAGTGCCCAAGGCCAGGCTGGACACTGGGGCTGGGAGCAGCCTGGGACAATGGGAGGTGTCTCTGCCATGGCAGGGGTGGCACTGGATGGGCTTTAGGGTCCCTCCCAACCCAAACCAGTCCTGTTCCATGATTCTGTGACATCCACCCTTCAGTTGCTGAGGACCAGCTGCACCTGAGTGTGAGGAAGGCACTGTTCCCTCTGAGGCTGTAATTTCTCTATTCGATCCCTAAATGTGCCTTTCTGCTGACATTCCCTGCTCCCAGGGGAGGAGCAGCACACACTACTGTTATTTCCAGTATTTTTTCAGGTTGCCAGGGAGACAGTTGTCTGTTTGCACTTTACAGTCCTGGCGTTTGGGCCCAATTCCTCCAAGAAATAGGCAGGGGTGGGATTATTTTCCTCTCAACCTTCACTAATTCCCCCGCATCCCATCTCCCTACCTCCCCCGTCATTTCCCTCAGCACTTGGAGAGCCTTCATCATGAGAGGGGAGTCCTGGGACAGAGACGGCAGAGGGCTCAGGATCTGCTTCTGGGAAGAGGAACCTTCTGTCACAGACCTGAGTCTCCACATCCATGCTCCAAAGGAGTTTCCTCACGACTCAGTGGCCTGGCATAATCCTTTGGATCATGATTCCCTTTCAAAGGAGCTACAGGATAACCCTTGCCCCCTTCCTTCTTCCTTTCCTTTTTCCTTCCCTTTCCCCTTTCCCCTTTCCCTTTTCCCCTTTCCCTTTTCCTTCTTCTTCCCCAGTCATATAAAAAATGAGGTTTGATGAGCCTTTTCCCATGTTTATTTCTATGGTGGGATGCAGTTCCTGATGTGGAAGGTACTTCTGCTCCCTGCTCTTGCTCTATGGTCGTGCCCAATGCTGGAAAATGTGGTGCTGTGGGCAGGGAGGTGCTGGCTCTGCTCCAGGACCATCCTTCAGCTGTCCACAGCTCTCCAAACACAGATAAAAGAGCTGCCTGGTTTGGAGCATGTGCAGTCTCAGTAATGTGAGAGCCAGAAATACCCAGGAGGCTGATACTCAGTGAGGAAAAAGGAGATGCTTCCTCAGAACGCTGAAGAAAAGCAGCAGATCCACATCACTAGACACGGGTGGGTAGATATTTTCATGTGTAAGAGCAAAGTGGGAGACAGTAAGAAGCTGAGCCTGGGATGAGGAGGCTGCTGTGCAATGCTGGGGGCTGTGAAGGCAGGAATGGCAGCAGAGCACAGCGACTGCCTCAGACAGAGAGACAGGCTGAAAGCATCACTACCTCTGGAGCACATTCTGGGCTGAGAACACGTT
This sequence comes from Eopsaltria australis, assembly GCA_034509425.1. Taxonomy (NCBI): domain Eukaryota; kingdom Metazoa; phylum Chordata; class Aves; order Passeriformes; family Petroicidae; genus Eopsaltria; species Eopsaltria australis. The sequence goes on along the minus strand of JAVTVJ010001119.1, from coordinate 440,036 downwards.
GCTAGGAAACTTTTATATTAAAAGGCATTCATCTTTAAACCCTGGGAACATAGTAATAGCTTCTCCTCTGTGCTAGGGAAGCTCTTTTAATGTCAGTCCTGACGTTACTGAGACAAGCAGTATGTGAGAGGGAGAAAAATACCTTGAATTATCTTGGGCAAAGATTAAAATCTAACATTATTTTTAGATAGCTTGCAGGGTTTAGCTGAGGTTTAGTCATTCTGATCTGCCTAGCAAGACACTGATGAAACGTCGAATCATAGAGCCATAGAATCTGCTGAGCTGGAAGGGACCTCCAAGGATCATCCAGTCCCAACCCTGTCCCTGCACAGACACCCCAAAATCCTGTGCATCCATAGCTGCACTGTCCAAACACTCCTGGAGCTCTGGCAGCCTCGGGGTTGTGCCCATTCCCTGGAGAGCCTGGACAGTACCCAGCACCCTCTGGGGGAAGAACCTTGCCCTGAGAGCCAACCCAAACCTGCCCTGACACAGCTTCATGCCATGACAGCCATGGTTTGTTTGATAAGATGTTATATGGGAATAAGAATTTAAATGTGTCTGTGAAAAGTTTTAGTTATCCCAACTCAGGAAACAATGGACTGCAAGAGTCAACAGGTGACTGGAGAGGAGAGCAGGGAATCCAATCCCTTCAGGTTGTCACTTTGTCACCCAGGGGTTTTCTGCCTTTCAGCCTTCCCATTTCATACAAGTTCTATCTACAAATCTCAATAGCTCAGAGACTCTCCTTTTAAAAGCATCAAATCTCTTGATGTTTTCTAATGTTTTTCCAACATTTTTGGCAGACTTGCTTCCTGAGAAATCATGAGAGAACAGTGAGCTACTTATGGGCTTTTCTGCCCAAATGGGACATCCAAATTTGGTTGTAGCAGTCCCTAACCCTGATACTGTAAGATGGTCCTGCCTATTTTCCTCATGTGCTTTCCATCACAGTTCAGCTAGGGAATTGCACGGTAGCTGCTGCTTTTATTCTCCCAGTGAGCTCTCTCCCTCTGTGCTCTGGGCACACCAAAGCATAGCTGGCTTATTTCCCATGTCAGATTCAGAATTTAAAATGTTACATGACATGTAATGGTCCTCTTAAAATACACAAAGGGCAAAAGACCCCCCCAAAGCACTGCTGATAAGAATATTGTGAGTGGTTGTATTGGAGTTTTATTATTACTCTTACTGTGGGACATGTCCCGGGATGTTGGCTCCTTTCCCATAGTATGTTCAGCCTCTATCTTTGCTCTGGGGGAGCACTGCAATTCTGAATTATTAACTGAGAGGGGAGAACACCCTGTTGGGGTTGACACTGAACATGTTAAGTGATTCTAAAAGTAACATCCTTGGAGTTCTGTGCAATGGAGATTGCTGGGTGTTTTTTTCTGCATGAAAATGATGGCCTTTATCACATCAGCTGATAGACCTGGAAAAAGCAGACACGTTTTTGAACTCAAACCAATTCTAACTTAAGAGCTGTGTAATGACACCAGAGTGGAATAGGCAGCCTGAGACTGTGGGAGGGGGCAGAGCTTTTGGAGATGTTCCTGCCCTGGAGATCAGCAGCTGGGGCACCCCATTGTCTTCGTGAGTTTTTCTTGCCTGCCAAATACTTCTCCTAGTGTTTCCAATAAGGAATATGGGTTAATTTAATGTCTGAAAACATTCTAGAGCAGGAGCTGTTTTGGTGCTGGCAACACCAGGTGTGTCCAGCCCAATGCACTGCCAGCACAGAAATCAGCACCACCAGACCTCTGTGGACCAGACGTATGTGTCCAGAGAGGCACTGATTCTGCAGGTGCTTATGCAGGAGTGTGACACTTGCATGACTCACCTCATAAAAAAAAGGTCTGCAAAGAGCTTGGAAAATTGTATACCACCATGCTTGCCTTCTGTGCAGATCAGTTTTAATTTCTTGGTCTATTTTTATGAAATCTAATGTAGCAGTATTGCAGGAAAAACATTTACTACATGTTTGTCAAAATTACCTGTGACATGCAGGTGTTCTTAATGTGTAGTTTGGAAGTGAGAAGATCACTGAAATATCTGGCAGTAGAGCTAAGTAGACAAATACGCACTCTATTAACAAGGAACTTGTTATTTCTGTTCATATTTATTTATAATATTTACCTAATGATACACATTTTAAAGGGCATGATGTGTCTACAGCTGAAAATACAGACACACATGGAAGTGGGTTTTATGGTCCTTATGGCTCCCTTTCAACTTGGGATATTCCAGGATTCCATGGTAACCAGTGGGATGGATGAGTAGACCTGTACTGCAGGATCCCAAGCTGAATAGTGGATAATAATTCCATTGCAGGGAATCTCTCCCTCAATGCTCACCTGCCACGTACGAGTTAGAGAGCGCAGGGAGCTGCACACTGAATTATGGCAGCACAAAGGAGATCTGAGACCATTCCAATACTCCAACGTTATGGCAACACCTTCTCTCTTGTGCCACTTGGTGGAGCCTAGTGATTTTGGCTCACAAACATCGTTTTGTAAACTTACTCTTCAATTACACAACCAGTTGTCACCGTGTCCTGAAAATGGGCCAAATCCCAGCCCAGAAAGTAAACCCAAAAGTGTACCATAAATTCTAAAGAGGAAGATGCTGGTGCCCAGCTGCTAGTGACCTTGGTAATCATCTCTTCTCTTAAAAGCAATAAAACACAGAGTGTGTTCATTTCAAGGAAAGAGTTAAAATATGGGCTTAGGATCTTTGATGGGCTTAGGATCTTTGAATTTATAATATATAGGATGAGAGATGGGTAGAATTATGTCACATTTGGTTTATTTTTCAGATTTGAAATAATGTTTTAATTTCCCTTGCAGATTTTTGGGATATGTCTGTGTGGGAGACTTCACATTTGTTTGAATGCATGCTTTTACTCATCAAGCACAGGGACAGTGAGCAGATCCACAATTAAACAGGGAAATTATTATATCACATGCTGATCCTGCCTTCATTTAAATCAATGGCCAGTCAGTGCAATTAAACCAGAACAGGGACCTTGGCTCAGACAGAGCACTTGTGCTTAGAGCCTGCTGGAAATTCAGGACAGTTTCACTCTCTCGTCATCTAAACTGTCTGTTGTTAAGTATAAATTAGTTGCTCTACAGATCTTACAGAGTTTTAGTTTTCTATGTTTGTCCAACACTTCACTTATTCTAAATTATTAGGCAAATATTACTGTTCACTGAATGATATCTGATGTTTAGAAAATACTGAATTTTAACACCTGAACCTGAACTCCAGACCTTGGTGCTTGGTACCCAAAGTGAGATGTGTTGCTTGTATTTTTGGAGATGTATTGTAGCTAAGAGATCTCACAGGCTCCTGCTAAACCCTCCTCGTGCAGGATACATGATTGTCTCAGCAGAGATCTAGGGTTCATGTGCAGCCTTTTGCTGTTGTCAGGGAAAAGAAGGAAAAAGAACAAAGGACTCAGTCCCGGAATCTATTGTCTGTGGTCTGAGATGTCTTCAATGGATTTTCTGGCTTCCACTTGGGAACTGGAAATGGTAATTGCAGCTTCTTTACACCGTGGTATTACTCAATTTCTTTTTTGTTGTGTTGAACTGACAGATGAGAAGGAAATTTTTGACATAGTGATGTGCCATCCATATTCATCAAACACTGAAACCTGGTAATATACCAACGTTCTTCTGAAGCATTGTTTTACAAGGCATAAGAGTAAGAGCAAAATTCTATTAGGAGCTCTAAAAGCAATTCAGAGCTGGCTGTGACTCTGCAACACATGTGCCCCAGTGACTGGTGTGCTGTGTCTCTCCACTAATTCTTGTTACAAGAAGAAGAGCCACACACGTAATTCTGCCCAAAAGGATAGTGCAGCTTAAATTGAGTTAGCCTGGAGAAAATGAGGCTCATGGGGGGCCTTTTCACTCTCAGCAACTCCCTGACTGGAGGGTTAGCCTGGTGGGGGTTTCTTTCCTCCCAAGCAACAACTGACTGGACAAGAGGAAACAGCCTCAAGTTGCCCTGGGGAAGATTTAGACTGGGTAATAGGGAAAATTTCTTCACTGGAAGAGTTGTCCAGCTCTGGTACAGCTGCCCAGGGCAATGGTAGGGTCACCACCCCTGAAGGGATTTAACAGATGTGTAGATGTGGCACTTGGGTTACTGGTGAATAAGGCAGTGCTGGGTTAATTGTTGGACTCGATGGCATTAGAGGGCTTTCCCAGCCTTACTGATTCTGTGACTTTTTCAGATGCTTGCAGGGAGCAGAGAGAACAGCAAGATTATACTGAGCAACTGCACATGACTGCACAAGAGGCCACAAGGCCACCTCTCCTGTACAGCCCACACTCCATGTCCAAGCACTGAGACCATGGATGGAGCTCTTTGTTCCAATTGTCCTGCCTGCTTTCAGTGATGCCCTGGCATTCCAGCAGAGCAGTCAGCACTGAGAGACCTGGTTGTGTATCTCAGGTGTTGTGTATCTCAGTCACCTTGGGACTGCAAGGAGTTCCTTGTCCTTGTTGTGACCCCTAAATAGGCTGGGAGCTCTGTGTGTCCATGTGGTGACTCCCCTCAGGGAGCCAATGGTGTTTGCTGCTTACCTAAAAGCGCTTAAAAGTGAAGTGTCTGTGTACTGAATAGGAGGCTTCTCATGAGGAGGGTGGAGGATGAAGGTTAAAAATGCAGTGTCAGTGTATTAAACAGGAGGATTCTCATGAGGAGGGTGGAGGATGGAGGCTGTTTGGAGCACAGGTGTTGACTCCTCAAGTCTTTCGTTGCCATCCATGTGTGACACAGTTTCTGTATTTCTTACTCAAGTGGTTAACCTGTGTAAATATTGTTTTAACTGCAGGTTCATGCCACAGTAGAGGTGCTTATGACTTCTGACTGCTCCCCCCCAGTTCAGGGTCACTGGGACCAGTCAGGCAAAGGGCACGATCCTCAGAGCTCAGGGCTGGTTCAGACTCATTTGGGACATAAGCCCTGTCACCAAATGCACCCTGCATGGAGGGAGGGTTTTGTGCTGAGCTTTTGTGCTCTCACCACTTCTCCAGTTCATGGAAGAGCCAGGATCAAAGAGCTCAGTGCAACAAGCAGCATTGCATGGAGACAAGATCAGCAGATGTCCTTATTAAACTTAGAAGAACTTATGCCCCACCTTTTATGTTAGGAAGAATAATGGCACTGTCATTATGTCTTAAATCTGCCTATTTTGCAACACAATGTGTTAGTTGGGCTCTTTGCTAAAATACAGCTTCATGCTAAAAATAAAAAGTGAAGGCTATTCACTTGCTCCACTTAAGCATGAACATTTTGGAAAATCCTGACTGTGCTATTAAGTGTCACACTCAACTACTTGATTTGGTCTATTTTGCTCTGTTCCTTGTTTTGATCCAATTCTTGCATTGGTCTTTCCATCTATTTTGTTTTCATTATAAAGGTATCTGAGGGATCATAGCAGGAAACAGCACAAAAGGTGAAAGAGGTTTTCAAAAAACCCAATCTACTCTTCGAACTCTTGCAATCCCCGTGGCCATGGAGGAGCATTGGAAAATTAATTGGGTCATTCATTTGGGTTTATGGCAGGCTGAAAGCCATTGTTTTCTGGCAAAGAGAAGCAGATAAATAATTAAATACAAACTTTGGAATTATGCAGTAATTTTAAAACAACTACTCATCATCGGTCAGATTGGGGTGGGAAAGGTGACAGGCTGCCTGTCTGAAAAATGAACCTCACCTTCATGAATTGGCATGGAGAGATGATGCTCGATGTAAATCAGAGAATTGTAAAATAATGTATTTTTGCTGACTAAGCTGCCCTTCAGGGAGGCCTGAACATAATTCCCTGGGCACAGCTGGCTGGGGAGCAGCAATCACACCTCATAAATCCATACAGCAATGAAGATACTGCCCATTAACTTCTGTGCAGCACCATTAAGCTTGTTTATTTAAGGAACCTGAGAGGTAATATGGTGGCATATTGTTATGCCTATTAAAATCTGTAGGAATTAAAAACAAGGAACATTTTTTCACTCTGAGCTTGTCATGCCTGTTAAAATGATGTGTTGTACCAGTGTCACACTGCAGGGCAAACAGAGATGAGTGGAGCCCAGCCCCTCCTAAGGAGGTGCACACACCTTCCCAACCCTCCTGCCTGGCTCCCTGACCTGCATGGTGAGTTTGCCAACAGCATCCATCATTCTGACACACTGAGGTTTTTTTTTACATCTTTGTGATTAGTTTGTATTAACTCAATGACTTAGAATCCCAGAATCAGAGTCACTAAGGTTGGAAAAGACCTTTAACATCAAGTCCAACCATTAACTTGAGATCAACTGATACTTAGGAAGAAGTTCTTTACTATAAAGGTGGGGAGGCCCTGGCACAGGGTGCCCACAGGAGCTGTGGCTGCCCCTGGATCCCTGGCAGTGCCTAAGGCCAGGCTGGACACTGGGGCTGGGAGCACCCTGGGACAGTGGGAGGTGTTCCTGCCCATGGCAGGGGTGGGATGAGATGACCTTGAATCCTTCTAGGATTCTATGATACTTGAACTACTGTATCTATATTGTCTCCATAAACAGTAAAAACAGAACACAGATGACCTAATGGAGAATATGTTGTGAAATGGGGTTTCTAAATGATCATTATTGGTCTTTCAAAGAAAACACAATTACTACATAACACTGCATTAGGGGCCGTAGCACATGTGTAGGTGTAAGAGCATACCCTGGGTGCAACTGAAAGTAGCTCTCAATAGGTATTTGACCTGATTTCGATCAGGTTATAAATTATAGAAAAAAAACAAGTTAATAGAAAACTGGAAGCTGTTATAGAGGTTTCCATGGTCCCCTGCAGGCATTTATTTTAAACAAATAAAAAAATTCTCAGTATCTGAGAACCTGAAAGCCAAGCTGTTCGAACTGGACTGAACTTCCTCACTCAAAACTAACAAACATGGAAAGAGAATAATGGCTGTTATTAAGAGAAAATGGTTATTTTTCTCCCTTTTAAAACTAGCAGTAGCTATTAACTGGGACAAGCTGTCCTGCTCTGTGCCAGTGAGTGACTGACTGTTCCTGCCAGGAGTGAGGGGAGTCAAAGACAGACCTGTGTTAATCTGCTTGTCAAGTGGAAATGTCCATCTGTGCTCTGGGACGAGTGTGTCTCATTCAGCGCTGTGCATGGAGAGAGAATTCCACTCAGGGGATGGATGAGCATCCTGGCCTGCATCCCTGCAAAGAGCAGCTCTCCAAGTCAGGGGCTTCATTAAGGTCACAGTCTGAGGTAGCACCTTCACTGCCTGTTAGTTGAAATGTGCTGTAACTTCCAATGCCATCTGCATACCAGTCAGCTCTCAGGGTGAAGCTGCTTCCAGCTTGCTCTGATGATGGTTGATGATCCAACAATCAGGAAAACTGCAACTGTTCATCTTTTCCCATGCCCTTTGGCAATAAAGTACAGCAATGCTGTGTGGGTAGAGCAACATCCTTGTGCCTGTGTGTCTGCTGGCTTGAACAGACTGAACCAGGACATCAGGAGAATCAATAACGTGCTTCTGTTCTGGGTAAACTGAGGAAAGCAGAGACAGCCCCAGAAAACAGCTTCTCACAGGATAGGGGAGGTTGGAGGGGTTCACAGTGGGTCACCTGTTGCAGCCACTCCTGCTCAGGCAGAGTCATTCCAGAGTTCCTGGGACAGGATTGTGCCCACAGACAGTTCTGGAGAACCCCAGTGAAGGAGGCTCCACACCCTCTCTGTGCAGCCTGTTCCAGAGTGAGGTTACCTGCCCAGGACAGATATGGAAATGAGCTTGTAGGTGACTGCTCCCACTGACTGAGGGCTTTGGATGGATGGCAGAAACAAAGAGTGAGTCAGTCTGTACTTTGGGTTTCATTCCAGTCCCCACCATGTGCCTGCTGAGCATTCCTCACCAAGCAGGCATGAGCGGGGGACGGGGGGTTGCCTTGAGACTGCTTGAGTTCAGGACATGGAAGAACTGGGCACTGGATCCCTCCTCCTGAGGCTGGGGTGGGATGCTCCCTGCACCCCACCTGAGGGTGTGCAGATTCCTGCTTTCCTCTGACAAGGACAGGCAAATCCAGTCTCTTTTTTTTTCCCCCCATATTTTTCTTGATTGGGGTTGATATTTGGTCAGCTCTAGAATATTCCCCATTTTCTCCTGTCCACCTGCAGAGTGAAATGCTGCCAGCTGCATTTAGCCCTCTCATTAGCCTGAATTGTATCCTTTTCCTACATGGCGGTGGGAATTTCCATTGCTGGGAAGAGAGTTCTGAGTCAATTTATGTAATAAGTAGGAGAAGGTGTCAGAGCTCTTCACCTTCCCTGCTTTTCTCCTGGTAACTGCAGGCTGCTCTCTGTGTACCAAATCTCCACCTGCAGAGAGGTGCAGAGCCCAGCACACAGGACTGATGCTCGGGAGTTTGGGTTCCTGTACATCACACAAATCTCTGTTTCCTGCCACAATTGCAAGTTCTAGAAATATCACTGATCTTTGATCACTTCAAAAAGCAAACCACTGAAAGATCAAATGCATCCATGAGGCTGAATTATTAGTGAAGTGTGATTTGTAAAAATAAAGCACCAGTGATTTTATTGACAATAACTATCTGGTTTCTTATTTTAAAAGGATTTTTTAAAATCGTTCTTAACTAAAAATTAATTAATTAAAATAAGTATTAATTGTGGTTGCCTGACAGTCAGCTTCCTTTCCCTCAGAAATCTCAGGGAATAATTACTTGGTAAACCTTCTCTTTTTATTTTTCTTTATTTACTTGAATTTTAATTACAAAAACATATGGTATGTTTGTATGGACCTAATACTTAAGAAAGCAGCTTGGCAGGAGTGGCAACTAGAGTCCTTTTGTGAATTTACAGAGCAGAAATGTCACAGCTGTCACAGGGCACAGCCTCTGGCAAAGCCAGTGTCCTGCATCTCTGACCTCACCTAAGGGTGAATTACAGAACAGTTTGGGTTGGAAGAAATCTTAAAGCTCATCTCATTTCTACCCCCAGCCCTGGGCAGGGACACCTTCTACTGTCCCAAGGTGCTCCAAGCCCCATCCAACCTGGCCTTGGACACTGCCAGGGATGCAGGGGTAGCCACAGCTTCTCTGGGCACCCTGTGCCAGGGCCTCCCCACCCTCATAGCCAGGAATTTCTTCCTCATATCCCATTTAACCCTTCCCTCTGGCAGTGGGAAGACATTCCCCCTTGTCCTGGCACTCTTGGCCATTGCCCAAAGTCCCTCTCCAGCTCTTCTGGAGCCCCTTTATGCCCTGCAAGGGGCTCTGAGGTCTCCCTGGAGCCTTCTCTTCTCCAGGTGAGCACCTCCAGCTCTCCCAGCCTGGCTCCAGAGCACAGGTGCTCCACCCCTCCAATTATGTTTAGCCTCCTCAGGACCAGCTCCAACAGATTGATATTCCTGTTCTGAGGCCCCCAGAACCGGAAGCAGTGCTCCAGGTGTGTTCTTTGAGGCACAGATGGGCATCGAGATCCGAGTTTCCCTCTGTCTAGTCTAATTCCAAGTGCTGGTCACAGTGAATGATCAGTATTCATAGAGTGATTATTGAATTGCCTGGAATAAAGAAAAAAACCCAAAAAAGATAACCCCGGTCATGTGTTCTTCCCTGCCATGCAGTGGGACGAGTGGGCTGTATGTTGTTCACAGTGGCCACACGTGAGTCAGTCCCTGGTCACATTTTGCGTTTGAGGAATGCTGGAAGATGCTGTGTGGAAAGAGTATCCAGTTCCCTTCAGGTCACCTTCCCTTTGCTCGCAGCCGTGATAATCGGCTGCTTGGCACAGTCACCTCCTGGATCCGGAGATCGGATGGAGCTGAGGCCGCGCCCCGCACCCACCCCATACCTGCGCGGGAGCGGAGCGCTCGGGGAGCTGCTCTGGGGGAGATGTCTGGGGGTGATGCCCTCGGGGGACGCTCTGGGAGGAGGCTGTGGAGGGAAGGCTCTCGGGGGGCTGCCTTCGGGAGTGCTCTCGGCGGGATGCTCTGGAGGGGATACACTCGGGAGATGCCTGCCCGGAGGACGCTTTCTGGAGATGCTCTTGGGCCCGCGCGGGCACCTGCCGAGGTGGGGGGAACGCTGCGGGGCGCGGAGCGGGGCGCGGGACCCTCCCATTGTCTGCGGCGGGACCGGGCGGGGCGGGCGAACTGGGGACCGAGGACGAGGGGCGGCCGCCCACCCTCCGCAGCCTCATTGGCGGCCGCCGAGCGCCGGTGCCTTAAATGGGCGCTGCCCGGGAGCGCTCCCATTGACAAAAAGCAGCGGCGGGCGGTGGCCGCCACAGGGTGCCCGCGGGCAGGGGCGCGGAGCCGCCGGGCGCGGAGCGGGAGGCGCGGCCGGGCCGGCGCTGCGGCGGGGGCGGGCTGCGGCGCAGGGGCGGGCGGAGCCGAGCCGAGCCGCGGAGCTCCGCACCGGCAACGGCTCCCCCGGCCCCGCCGCGCACCCGGGCAGGCGCACGCTCGGCACAGCCGCCCCTCCTCCGCCTCCCCCCGCGCATGGCGCTGAGCGCGGCAGCCCCCGGCTCCGCACGTGAGTAACGGCCCCGCCGCGCCTTTGTGCGCGGGCCCGCCGCAGGTGAGGCGGCCCCGCCGCGCGCCGCAGCCGCGGCTGCACCGGTCGTCCGGCGGTCTCGGCCGCGCCCCTGCCGGGCTCCGGGGACAGGGGGGAGCCCGGTCAGAGCGGCCGCGGCCCGGCCCGGGGGCCCGGCTCGTCGGAGCCCCGGGGCCGGGGGAGGTGCCCGGGGGCCGGGCCGGGCCGTGGCGGCGCTTCAGGGCTGCGCTCTGCCCCGCGCAGGTGGCAGCGCGGGCGCGGCTCGCGGTGACTTCCCCGGGCCGGGGTGGCGGCGGGCGCTGAGACCTCGGACCGGATGGAAATTGGGGGCGATGCCAGAGCGGCACCTCGGCAGGGCGGCAGAGGCGGCGGCCGTGGCGGGGTTCCAGCGACTGCCGAGCCCGGCGCTCCCCCGGCTGCGGAGACCGGCGTGAACATGGATGGGCCCGGCGGCGGCGGGAGCGGGGCGGCCGCGGACGCTGCTGCAGCGCCGGCAGCCCCCGGGGCCCCCCCTCCGCCGCCCCGCGGCCCCGGCTCCAGGGACCCCAAGCTGGTCCATCAGCGATTCCTGCGGAGGAGCGTGGTGGACTCGGACCAGGAGGAGCCCGCCTTCGACCTGCCCGAGGCGGAGCACCAGCGGAGAATCATCCTGCTCCCCAAAACCAGGAGGATAATTGCGGAGCGGGCGAAAGCGGGGCAGGGAGCGGCGGAGGCGGCGGGCCGGGAGGCCGAGTGCTGCGGGGAGCCGGGGGCAGCGCCGGCTGCGGGCAGCGCCGCGGGCGCCGAGGAGCAAAAGGAGCCGGGCAAGGATGCAGAGCGGAGGGAGGCGCAGGATGCTGCCAAGGACCAGGTCAAGGCTAAGAAAGAGGAGCCCGAGGAGGAGGCCGACATGAAAGCGGTTGCCACCTCGCCGGATGGCAGGTTCCTAAAGTTTGATATTGAACTCGGGCGGGGATCCTTCAAAACGGTCTACAAGGGTCTGGACACGGAGACGTGGGTGGAAGTCGCGTGGTGCGAACTGCAGGTAAGCCTAGCTGATCCTCCTGTGCTTTTTTTTTTTTTCCCTGCCCTATAAGCCGGGTACTAAAGGCACCGCGCCGGTGTCATCCAGAGCAGCTCAGCCCCGAGCAGCCTTTATGGTCACCATCGCTTAGGATCCAGTGTCTAACTATAGCGCAATATTCCCATTGGCTCCGGATCCACCACCTTATGTACACTCCTCCCACGCTTAACCCCCTCGGCCCGGCACCGCTGCCGCGCAGGACCCGCCTGGCGCAGCGAAGGTCACGCGTGGCTTCGGCGCCGTGCGAAAGGGCGAGCGGAGCGGGGCTGCTCGGCCCGGTCTCAGGCTCTCCTCGGGCAGCAGCTCGCGGGTAAAATGATACTGACAGTCAGTGATTTGGAGTGTGTTTGCAGGCGCAAAATTTCCTTTTGTGTTACGGTTCATAAAGGTTGAGGAGCTGCACCCCCCAACCTTCCCTCTCTCCTGCTACGAAATTGTCGCTGTCCTGGTGAATTAAGCCTCCCAATACGCCTCAGCGCCTGCCTGTTTTTAGGCATCATGTGTGCAGTGCTTCGGTTAGGTCAAAGACTTATCTGTCCAAATACCTTTTAAAAGGCAGATTTTTACATTAAAGTTCTAGATCTTCAGGATGAAGTAGTATCATCCAGTAATATCTAAAGAGAATGAAGGTTTAGATGCTGTCTTTTGCTGTTACCCTGTTCTTGGTGGGTTTTATAGCCTTTGGTAAAAATCACAGTAGTAGATGCTTAATTTTTTTTTTATTTTTTTGCTTTTAGTGAAGCTTATAGTGCCTCTTCCTCATTTTTGTTGGTGTCCATTGGAATGAGACCTGTCTAAGAGAAAAACCTAGTACACTTACATTCTTTTAGTTTCAGCCTGAGTTACTGTGTTAGGTGAAACGAGGTTTAACTCTTCATTATAATTTGGGGCCTTTAAACTTCCACTGGGTGGCTGAGCTTTATGGCCTACGAGAGTATTTGAGACTGGCATGGAAATAACGTGTTATTTTAAGTCTGAGCTCCCGGTTGTTTGTTTATATTTTAATGTTGGCCCAATCTGTTTGTAAATTACTCCTGGCTGCCTGGGATAGCTGGGGATGGATGTGCAGCCGCATCTTTATTCTCTGATGATTTCATTACACAACATAATCATAATTCACTGCAGCACTGCTCCCTTAATAAGAATTATGGGGAGCACTTCTCAGTCTTCATAGTCGTGCATTCCCTGGCTTTCATTAGATGGGGATGCAGAATGGGAGACACAGCAGCCGGGCAAGGTATGGTGGGCTGGTGGTGAGGGGCTAAACCCCTCTCTTCCTCCAGTCCGGGGAGTCCTGGAGGGTTCGTGAGGAAAGGGGGGAGCCTGGGGAATTGCCACGGGGATTTCAAAGACAGTTGCTGGAGGGAAGCCCGGGGGTAGGCGTGGGCTTTGTCTGGCCTTGCTGGGAGCTGGATCCTGAGTGTGTAAGGCTTCTGCTCCAGCAGCCTGAAATCCACGCGGGGTGGTGGCTGGGATGTGAAGGAGGGCAGAGTGGCCGTGGGGAGAGGCTGATTCTGCTCCTGTCAGCCCATGCAGCCTAGGCCGGCTCCATCACTGCAGAGCCATCGACAGACCCAGAATTCAGCACGACGCCAGCTGTTCTCAGATTGCTCTAGCAAGGGGATTGACATGGATGGATTTTCCACATATTTTCTGCAATAGAGCAGCTTTAACCAAAGCCTGCCAAATGTAAAGGAGAACACTGCATGGAAATTCCTGAGTCTGGGTCATACACGCCTAAGGAGGAGACTGGGGAGGGAAAACTGCAGTGTGAAAGCTTTCTTACCTGGTGAATGGCCTTCTTATAGTTAGCTACACTTGTTTAGGAATTCTTGAACTGACTGCGTGTGAAGAAATCTGAATAATTGTCAAATTCCCATTGGTTTTCACTATATGTGCATCAGCCCAAATCAGATCTTACTGCTAGATATTTTCAGTTTAATACAGGATTTGCTTTAGGCCTGTAATTGTGGAAGGAAAACTATCTGGCTGCTTCAGAGAATTTGGTGTGAATCCCTAGAAGGAGGCAGCGGCTGCTGGGTCTCCTTAAACTCGGCTGTGTGCGGGTTTGAGTGATGCCAGAGGTAACGTGAGATGGTATGTGACTTTGGGAGCCAGCGCTTTGGTCTGGATTGGGAAAGCCTCACTGAATGACAAAAGCCTTTAACGACCGCAGTATTAAAGCCTGTGCCTCTGGGCTGGATTTGCATGGAGGAGGCAATGGGAGAAGGTGTGAATGGCTGTGTTGTCTCCAGCTTTTTGGCTTGTAGAATACTCTCTCGGTTCAGCTGGGGAATTTTGGGGAAAACATTCAGAAGGTGCTGTTAATGCTGTTAAGTAAGTCACTTTATTCTTGGCTTTTTTTTTTTTTTTTTTTTTTTTTTTTTGTGAGCTGTGCCAGTTAGATCTGCCCGGATTTGTCTTTCTCTGCACAAATTTAAAGTTCCCTATAGGTAGCAGGAGGCTGAGTGGAAGCCATCACATCACTGTGCTGGAGACAAAATGCCTTCCTCTGCAGCCTCACACCACAGAACCCAGCCCGGAACCTTTCTGCAGAACAATTGCTACAACCTGTAGCTTTTTCTTGTGGGCATGCACTCGTACCCGTTCCAGCTGGAGCGGGGAAGTTGAAGTGAGCAGCGCTGAGGTCCCACGCAGGCGCTAATCCCCTGTCCTGGCTCAGCGGTTTTCAGCCCACTTATGCTGCTGCCTGTGTGTCTGTCTTTGTCCGTCTGTACAAAGGCCTCGCGAGCCATTCTTGTTCAGTGGCTTTATGTCATTGAAAGGACGGCTTTAGGGTTCAGGACTGAAATCATGGCTGTGATTAGGGCAGGATCCCAGCGCTAACCAAATAACTGGGCTTTAGACCTGGCTGAAGAGGTGAAAGCTGTAGCTGAATTCTAGCTAGAAAATAAGGCTATTGTTCCTTCGTGAAGCTGAAGTGCCAGAGCAGGATTAGTGTGCCCTTGCAGTTTTGGAAGGGTTTGCATTCCAAGGTTTTCAGCAGCTGTTATTAATATTAATTGATGGTATAAAATAGCTGTGTGGTGAGACTTTGGCATAACAGTATTGCAGTGTTGCACTCCTGAATAAAGTGTTGGGTCATGAATAAGGAATACAGGCTTTGCCACTCCTCTGCTTGCAAGCCAAATATTCCTTTTAGTTAGATGAATGGTTTCAAAACTCCCATCATGTTTCCCTTTAGGAATATCCAGGGTCTCTGCAGAGAGTCAGACCTGGTGCTGTGAAATGCAGAGGCCTCACAGCCAGGAACAGCTGTGCTGCTGTAGTGGCAGTGCTCTGCATCCCACACCCACAGAGGGTTTGTGGGCTTCTGGTATTGTTATGTAGGGAAAAACTTAATTATCTTTAAAGGATAACTGTTTTAATTCATAGTCTCATAGCACTTTTCTGCTTTTATGTCACTGCCAGTCTCTTCAAAGTGCTTGAACCAAAGGAAGAAGTGTGGAATTACGCTGTGTATTTGAAGTCATTCAGTTATTCAGGAGCTTCAGGTTTTTGAAGGGCATGGATCTTAATTTTTGTGAAGTGCAAATGTAGATGTGTTTCTGGACATCTCTCTTCCCATATTAATATTACATATGAATCAAATGAATTTTCTTAGTCTCAGTTTATATCCCTCTACACGAGAAGCTCACCCAGATTGGATGCCTGATGTTGATATGACATGAATGGTCTAAAAGTAACCTCATCTTTTAGATGAGGTTAGACTTGGTTTAAATGCAAGGCGAATAAAAGGGACATTTAAAATCATTAATGCTTAGCTAAGTGAACTTGCCTGTGTTTGTTTCTTGGGCCAATAACCTTTCCTTGAAGCAAGATTTAAAGTTTGAGCAGGGAAGGGAGGAAAAGCTATTTATTTCTAAGTATGCTATGAGAGCGTGCTATGATCCCTATATAACTATTTTCTTAAAATTTTAGGCTGTGTTTTTATTCTTATGTTAATTTAGAAGATGTACAATAGTTAAAGAGACATCAAGGACTTTAGCTCCTTTTAGTTTTGATGTAAGCAGATATGTTTGCATGATTAAAAGTGGGAGCCAATAAAATGGAAGGAGTTAAAGAAGTTCCCTTTGCTTTAAGCTGGGAAGTCACTGCTGGCAACATTAATGATATGGAAGAGGGAGGATGTTTTATGCTCCTGTATCAAAATTCCAGGGGATTTCTTCCTGTAAGGCGTTGTAACTCCAGGACTTCCACCGGGTGTGGTAGTTTGGCTTTTGCTGGTGTCTGTGCTGGCTGGCAGCATTCATCTGATGTTGAAACAGAAACAGTAGCAGGTTATTCTCTGTGCTGGTAATTTATTGACCAGGTAAACTTTGTAGTGTAAATGAACAGAATAATTTAGAAAATCTGGGAGAAGAAAGGAGAGACAGACTGTACCTGAAAGCTTGAATCTGGTATTGCTGTCTGCTCACAGTAAGTGAACTCCAAGACCAATTTTGTCTGTTTCCGGTGAATTCTTGCAAATGTGACTTCTGTTTAAATGGAAACAATTGTTTTAGCTGTGCTTTCTAGTGTCAGTGTGAAGGTGTGTGCCTGTATCACTGGTGTTTGTTAGCAGAGCTGCTGCCCTGGCATGGAGAAGCTGGGCAGGGATATGGTAGTGAACTATTAATAGACTGCTTCTCAAATTCAGTAAATGAAATAGAGCTGGGTCAGGCTTCACATTCTGCTTGTGAATCACACAAGACTCCTTTCTTTTGCCTTTGAGCACATTGTGCCTAAAGGTTGGTTCCGTGCTCTTTTAATTCTGAACTCTTCATGCTGAATGTGTGGGTCCAGCTGCCAGAAGGAGAAATTACTTCAAATCAGAACTCGGTGTAACGGATATTTCTGGCCCCTTTGGTCATCTCATATCCACAGTTGATGGGGGGTGGAAAAAGTCGATGTTGCAAGCTGTCTCTGCGGTGATCCTTGCAACTGATACTGGCCTGGCATGAGTGACGTTTGCACTGGTGGGATTGTTTTGTCGTTCGGGTGTAACAGAGGTGTAAAAGTTCAAAGGCAGTGGTAATGATGTGCTAAAAGATGTTGGCTGCTGGAGTTAATGCATTTTGATGGTCTGAACGATTGGAGATGCTGCAGAGGTGTGAAAGAGTCTCCTGGATGGGTCGGTGGAGGTTACAAGCCCCAGTGTAAGGGGTGGGTGTGAAGACATTGCTGAGGAGGGGATAAATCTCTCCTGCCTCACGTTCATGTGAGCTCGAGTTTGGGTTTTAGATTTGCCACGATGTGGCTGTTGATGGCCATCAGCAGGGCTCTTACCTGTGTGTGTATCGAGCTATGGGCTCGGTCTGCTGGCCAGGAGACACAAATATGAGCTAAGTGCTGATGCGTGATGCCTCCTGGACAGCCAAAGGTGTGTCACTATGAGATGTGTGACACTTGGCACTCCTGCTGGGAGACATCTCCTCACTGTGCTGCAGCAGGAGGAGCTTGCAAATGGCAGCTGGAGAACATCCAAAAGGGTCATGTGGAAGCAGAACTGGTTCTCTTCATGTTTAGGTTTATATATATGATGTTGAAGTTATGTTTGGAAGGGTATCTTTTCCCTGAAGTGGCACTGGTGGACAGCATGGTGCTACTCCAGTGTTCGTTTTGGCAACTTCCACTATCCCTGATTAAAATCTCATTGTTCTCCGAAGGAGTCAGCTCCATATCTTGTTCTGAC
Source organism: Eopsaltria australis (assembly GCA_034509425.1). Taxonomy (NCBI): domain Eukaryota; kingdom Metazoa; phylum Chordata; class Aves; order Passeriformes; family Petroicidae; genus Eopsaltria; species Eopsaltria australis. Next base: position 422,695 of record JAVTVJ010001119.1, on the reverse strand, counting down.
ATTGTGCTTATCCCAGACAGGGTGCTTGGTGGGAATTCTGTCCATTCAGCAATTAGCTGCTAGTCTTCTGAGAGGTTCTTCTGACATGCAAATGCCCATGCCCTGTGAAAGACACTGGCAGCTTGGGCCAAGGAGTGGGTCAGGAGTCCTGCTGGTTGTCCCGTGTCCCCTGCCATCACCTGGGCTGTGGGTACAAGTTGTCACATGGCACTGAACACCTCTCAGCCTTAGGGAGCTCTTATTTCCCAGCTAGCTGTCTGTAGGAACTGGTGAACTTAGACTGAGATTTAAATCAGTTGGTAATAAATGTGCACTGAACTCCTATGTTCAGTGACTCCTATGTGATGTGCAGGTTGTGGGGTTGGTGATGCCTCTTCTCAGTCCCTTAAAGAAATAGAAGTAAACTCACACCTGTACTCATCTTGAATTGGATTTTCTGGGAGATGCTCCATCTAGGTCTCGAATGGTCTTACCTGTGCTTTCAGTTCATCATCATCCCCAAAATGCTTTTTAAAAAAAACAATTACACCACTGGAAAATAATTTTGCTGTGTAGTGTTAATACAGTAATTAGGCTGTGATACAGTGGGAGCAATGGGCAGAAGGAAAGGCCACATTTGAGGATGTCCATCTTGTCCAAACTGTCAAGGAAGGAGTAACTGAAGGCCTACTTCCATCTGTTCTTCAGTTGTTTGCTGCAGAGGGCTACAAACCATTTATTCATGAGCTCTGAGGAACATAGAGAGGAGAAGGCAGGGTCAGGTAACACTGGGGTGGTTCTAGCTTGGCCATTTTATAGGAATTCAATCTGATCTTCATTCTTGACCTCTTTAAAGGAAAATTAAACACTCTTGGAATGGTGTTTGAGCCTGTGATGAATCTCAGCACCACCTTACTAAAGTTAATTTGAGTTTTAATATAATTTTTGGTTAGATAAATAAACTTAATGGCTTTGATTCATATTTTTTCAAAAAAAATGAAAACCTAGGAGGAAATGAGCATTTTTTTGTTTCACACTAGTCCTTTTTTGTAATGCTTTTTTTGTGGGAGGAAACTGTACAGTAGCTGGTTACTGAAGCTATTAATTAATGTCTTTCAGATTCTGAAAGTCCTGATGTAGTCCACCTGTCTCTGTTTTAAAGGCCTTTTGTTTCATCGTAATTGTGATGTGAATGCAAATCTGTGTGGATGATGGCTGCCTTATTGTTTGTTTGGGGATTTTTTTTGTTTATTTATGTGGTTTTGGGGAACTGTCAGGTATTTTCCATTAACTTTTTAGCAAAGCATGATCCTTGATAACTCATGGTTCTGAACTGAGCCTGGTAATGTGATGTTCTGTATTCCTGAATTATCAGGGCTTTTCCAAAGGCAGTGTCAATATATTTCAAATGCTTAGAACTGCCTGAAACCCAGGCAGACTAAACAGATGGAGGAAGGGTTTTTTCTTTAGCTGAATAATAAAATTTTGTCTGTATCCTATAAAATAAGGCTTTATTAAAAAGAACAGATGACAGCTGGTCACCTCATGCATTGAGAACTGAGTATTGATTTTAGAGAAGCAGCCTGAACCAGGCATGGCCTCTGTCTGCTTCTGAAATGGATGTTCCTTTCTCTCCCCAGCATGTGCTCAAAGGATTAAAATTGTGGTGTTTATTCCAGATTTTTATACAATAAGCAGCTTTTTCACGTGTCCTTTCCCGGTGCTGGATTGTTTGAGTCAGAGCAGCATTTCAGGTGCCCCGTTGTGCTGGCTGGGGCTGCAGCTGTGGTGCTTGGCTGAGCAGAATCAATCCTGCTGTTCAAACAGAACCCCGGGGAAGTTGGGGGGGCAGTCACAAAATTTCCAGTAACTGTAGCTCATTGCTGCAGGCCTGTGCAGCACTGCTGAAACAGTGGAATCAGTTCTACAAGAGCCAGATAGCGTCAAAATAGATTTGTTTTGTTCCAGGCTTTGCTGATTAATTAAGGAAAACAGACATGGTTGTGTGCGTCTGAACTTGTTTTGTTTCTCTTTCATATCAGTGCGTGTTTGGAGAGTTGTTGTAGATAATAGAGCAAGTGTTGCACTAATGAAATGGACTTGCTTTTTTTCTCCATTATGATAACACTTAAATTGCTTTGATTCCTAGCGCAGGATGAGGATCTAGGATATGGAATCCCAGCGTGGTTTGAGTCGGAAGGGACCTTAAAGCTCACCTTGTTCAGCCTCCTACCATGGTTGTGACACCTCCCAGTGGCCCAGACAGCTCCAAGTCCCATCTCATGTCCTGTGGCAAACAACACAGTTGTGACCAGCATGGGTGGGTTTTCTTGTGTTTATGCTGTTTGTGCGTATAGAAAATTAAAAGAAAAACAGAAAAAATACACAACCTCCAGTTGTAAGCCAGAGGATACAGGGCAAAATGAACTGGGAAGAGTGACCTAGTATGGCTGTTCACATCCCATGTGTGATGCTGCCTCTTGTGCTGTGTTCTTTTGGGGATGCAACACCAGTCCCACTGCCCTCCAGGCTTGTAACTTTTTTTTTCCCTTCCATGAGTTGTGATAGCTTGTGTAACATCTTTCACTGACCTCAATGAGTGTAAAAAGTTATTGTGGTGACAGTTCAGCCTAACTGAAGCCTGCGATCTCCAGGAACATCCAACACAGGCAGAGGGGGGTGAGTGAGAGAAGAAACATATTGCAGTATTTGGGAGTTGTTTGTTATAAGGGCCCTGTTGAAGCTCGTGTAGTTCCATTCCAGAACAAATGAGCATGTTTGTGAAACTTCTCTCTAAAAACAATGAGAGGAAAACTTCTGCTGATAATCTGCTCATCCCTGGATTTGTGGCAGACTCCTGAACTGGACAAAAATCATGGAAAGCAAGTTTGAATTATAAATTAATTTAGTCTGCTGGGTTCTCAGAGCCCCATGGGTGTCAAGTAGCAGTGTTCACTTGGTCTTTAAACAGAAAACTCTCTTTGGAGTCTCCATTTAAGACCTTAAGGTGGGTCCTGGACCCACATCAGGCAACAGGAGATAAATGTGGGCACCCAGGGCAGGATCCTGTGAAGGTGGGCGATGCCTCTGTACCCTGGGTAAGCCAGAACTTCCCTGCTGTGCTTGCTTTGAGCAGGGAGCCAAGGCAGCAGATGCCGGGGGAGGCTCCATCCAACAGCTTCATGTCCCAAGTTTGGGGATGTGAGCTGCCTGCAGGAGAGGTCAGAATTGAGGTGTAACACTGCTGTCTGTCCACAGGCTCCAGAGTTTCCTCCTGGCTTTCACTTTGCTAAGAATGGCAGAATCTCCTGTCTTGAAAGCATGAAGCTGCAGGAGGTGTGCCCCTCGCTCTTTCCTGAGCTGCAGGGTAGCAGTTTGGGGGGTTTGGCAAAGGCTCCAGTGGGCCTTGCATGTGTAGGGGGAGCTGGGAATGGATCTCCCCTCTTGGGGTGAGCTCTTGGTCTGCGTTTGGGAGGGGGGATGGGCAGTGCCCTTTCCAGGTGACATGTGAGAGGAAAGGAGGTGCCCTCACTCAGCTCTCTGTCCCTGTGACAGGTGTGCAGAGTGAGGGGTGCCTGCAGAGTTCATTTCTGGGTCCCAGTTGTGTTCACACATGGGGCACATTCCAGGGCTGTGCTGGGGGCTGCTGGGGGCTCCTGCTCACCTTGAGGGAAGGCACAGAGCCCTCAGGGTGCTGGCAGCTGAGCACTGCCTGCCAGAGCCCCAAGTGCCTTCAGCACAGTACATTTGGACCCAGGTCAATTTTATGCCTTATTTTTACAGTCTCGTGTTAAATTCAGCCAACTGGATGGGTTCCCACATGATCCAGGACTCTGCTGTGGAGGCACTGAGGTTTCCTCAGGCTGCAGACAGCTCTGAATCCCTCTCTGAGCAAGGGGATTAGGCTTTTTTTCAAAGTATAGAAAGAAGAACCTTGTAGCAAATAACTGTGGTTGGGAGAGGGAAGTGAAGTGTCTTTTGAACTTGCTGGAATAATTGCTAATTTTTATTTTTAGGACTTACCTGCTTGGATTTGTGTCCCCACTTGTGACCACTGTGCCAGAGCCCATTCTCCTGCCATGCAATAAATGCACGACATCCCCACAGGGGCTGCTGGCATGGGAGGCTTTGATGAGGCTGACATCCCTCACCACAGTCAGTGCTTACAATGTGTGTGATTAAAATGTGTATCTGTTCACTTGGGTGAATCCAACATGGCAAGTTTTTAACCACTAAAGCTACAAAACTGTTTGAAACAGCAATTTTACCTCTTAGTAATACTGAAGCATTAAATACATCTTCATTTACTGAAGTGTGGATATACTTTTTTTTAGTATATATAAACCATATTTATTGTTTGAGAGAAGGAGATAACAAGCTCAGGCTCACGCACTTGTGTGCTTCAAAGAAAGTTTTGCTGCAGAGCTTTGCTTTGAGGCTTTTCTGTGTGAAATGAGACACTTGGTATGGTGAAGCCTGGGTATTCAAAAGCAGCTGCCACACAGAGGGCACTGGGTATTTGATTTTAGCCACACTACCTGTATTTTTTCTTCCTTTTATGTGTGATGTTGCTGAGTAACAGCCCCATTTACAGCAAACACTGCTGGGGTTGTTGCTGTGCTGGGAGAGGATCTCTCAGCACAGAGCTGTTGATGGAGAGTGACTGAAATGGAAGGTCTGTGCCTGGAGCAGCTGGCTTTGGCCCAGCAGGACACCACAAAAAATACGCACTTTACTAACTTGGGCCCTGAAAATGAAATCCAATGTTGCTGCTGAGCCCCACATTCTCTGCTGTGTGACTGATGCTGCTCTGGCTTTGTTACAGAGTAGGGAAGGGTTACAGGGGCTTCCTCAGCCCCTTCCTGCCTGCCTTTGACACTTTCAGAATCACAGAAGGGTTTGGGTTGTAAAGGAACTTAGAGACCATCTCATTTCAATCCTCTGCCGTCATTCCTTTCACATACCTTCTATTTCTTCAGAGGGTCATCTTCCCAATTGCATGCAGTGCTCTCCTGTGATTGATGTGCTGAGGTGCCATGTCACCTGGCAGCCTCCCAGGTGTGCAGGGTGTTTCCTTGGGCACTGCTTTGTGCAGCCTTGGGACCGTCAATCAGTGACAGCTGGGACAGCATCTGGTGTCTCTGAACATCCTCATGAACCTAGGATGGAAATCAGAATCTGCAGAGAAACAAAGGAAAATGCGGTGGCACCTGGTGAGGCAAGATGCAAAGACAATTTATAACCTCTTGTGCAGTCACTGTTTCTGATTCTGAGCAATGACTGATAGTTGTGATCTTTGTGCCTTGTTGATGCTTTGGCACTGCAGTTCTGCTCCTGCAATTACAGTCCACATGCTGGAAGTGCTATTTTTTAAAAACAAGCTTCCATAAAGTTTATATAATGTGCATTTTTTTAATGCTTTACCCTGTTTGCAATATCTGTGATTTTTAGAGTTGAAATTGTATTTTATGATTTCTGTTAGAGAAAGAAAAAAGTCATTAAAACATTTCCACAAAGCTGATTTTTGTGTGCAAAAAGAGAGAGCAGTGTAACGTTTTATGAACTGTGACCTTTGTGCCTTGGAAGATGTATAGGGTGTATTTCCAAATGGCTTTCTGTCAGCAGGGTAACTGATGAAATCCTCTGCACTGGGAGTCCTTGGTGCCTGATAGGATGTGAACTTCCCAATGGGGCTGCTCCAACAGTTTGGTTATTTCTGATAGTGCCCTTCTATGGGTTTTGCAGCTACCAGGGTTGGGCTTCTGCTGCAGTTTTGTATTCAGTGGGGCCAACTGGAGAATTTCTTTCCCTTTTCTATCCAGTTTACCCAGAATTGAAAAGTTCTTTGTTTCCATGTGTTGCTACCCTGATTTACTCACTAAACATATTGTGGAGCATATTTTCCTCAAGAAACAAAGGCTGAAAATCAACCTTCAAATGTGTTCTTGACAATTACTAGAAATAGAAATAAGAAGAAAGGATGAGTTTTCCTACTCTCACAATCACACAATGGTTTGTGTAGAAGGGACCTTAAATACCATCCAGTGCCAGCCCTGCCATGGCAGGGACACCTCCCACTGTCCCAGGCTGCTCCCAGCCCCAATGTTCAGCCTGGCCTTGGGCACTGCCAGGGATCCAGGGGCAGCCACAGCTTCTCTGGGCACCCTGTGCCAGGGCCTCCCCACCCTCACAGGGAGGGATTTGTCCCATCAAAAAATTCTTGCTCTACATAAGTTTAAGTTGATGCAAGATACCGAACTCCCAGTAGTTTTATGTGTATTTTTCATGGGGGATACATACTTCAGTAACCTATGATCTGTGACACAGAAGAGTGTTTAATTGTCTGACTGAAAAAATGGATGGACTCATTTAACTGGAAGATCTCACATGTTGGAATGTTAATTAGTCATAGAGGTCTTAAGACAGCCAGATGAATAATTAGTCATGAAAGACTGTTAACCTGTTTTTAAGGTGTTCAGTTTAAAACAAAAAGTTAAAAAACCCCATACTGTTTCTAAGGTGTGTGTGTACCAGTTTTAACCCCCCTGAGGCAGGGTTTATACATGTTACAGTAAGTTCTGTCTAGTCTGCTCTTTAAGGATGTGACGTATTTTGAAGTGTGGTAACATTCCCAGAGCAGAGGCTTTTATTCTTAGGTTGCCCAAAATTCCCATGCAAATTTACCTGCTTTAAAAATAATTGCATGCACTGATGCTGCTGGGATGATGGCAGGGCTGGAGAATCTGGCAGGATCAAAGTGAACAGAGATTTATTTAATTGATGGGAGATACAGAAAGCCACACTGTGGCTGTGTAGAGTGTGCAGCAGTGTGTAAGCCTGGACTGGGGCTGGAATCCCCACAGGGGAAACCTCAGTGCAAAATCGGTGTATTTGAAAGTATATGTATTTTTATAACATAGCTAGGGAGTTAGCGGCTTGGGGGGTTGGCTTCTCCTTAACCTTGGATATTGAGGTGAAAACACAGGCACCAGGGCTTCCTTTGCTTTTCAGAATATTGTGGTAAGTCTATCCTTCTTTATGAAACTGATTTAAGGAACATTGTAGCTGCTCTCTGGCTTCCTGTTTTAGTGTTACACCTTGTTCAGTGGCTGATGTGGGATAAATCTGGGAGCAGCTCTGTGAGTGGAGGGGGAATCCCTAAAGAAATGGCTGTGGAGTGATTTGACTTGAATTGGGTTGCTTTGGTCTCACTGTTGAGTTGCTGTTTTCTTCCATAGTCATGGCAAGTGTTTGCCCTTTGTTTTCTTGGGCTTTGCTTAAGGCTTGTCCATAAGATGGATGTGAAGGTTCCTTTAAAAGACCACACAAGTGTGCAATACTTACCATAATAAAGTGTTTGGACAGCTGACATAAATACAAGAATCTAAATTTGTCGGTGTCCTCCTCAATTTAAGAACTAGTAAACGAGATTATGGCAATGAGTATTATTCTTTGTTAAAAGGTATTTTGAAGTATGTAGGGTTTGAAAAGTAATTGCTGTATGTGGCATTCATAGTGGAATATGTGCTTCTGGTAGGTTGAATGATTTAAAAAAAGTATTAAATCTTCTTCAGCTTGTGAGTTCACAAGTGCTTTCTTTAAAAAGTACCTGGAGTCATTTAGGTGGGCTGTGAACTGGTTAGGTAGCTCTACCTGAGGCTTTTTCAAGCATGTGGAAGTATCTTTACTCTGCAGCTGATGTGTCAGCTCTCCCTGGAGTGCTGTGTGAGGCCCTGCTGGTCATCCACTGTCGTACTCGAAGGTGCCAGAAAATCAGGAATTTGGGGTTTAAAACGGAATTGCAGCTCCATTGAAGGCTGTGCTAAAACTTTAGTTCATTGCAGTCAATAAATTTTTCATGACAGTTCTAATTTTCAAAGCTCATGAAAACAAAGCTTTAACATATTTTAAGTGAATAACTTCATGACTCACAAGTTTTTTTTTCCTGTCTTGAAAATGTTTGGGCATTTGTATGGGATGGTAATCCATGTCTAGAAATTGCTGTTTTATTGTGATTACTTTTGTGGTATTGAAACCATTGACTTCAGGAAGATCAGCTGAATCTGATGGCAAGACTAATTCAACCTCCCACTGAAATTCCTTTGCTGAATCCCTCTGAGAGATCTAGAATTTAACTGCAGCTACTTAGAACCTTTTAGAAATCCAACTTGTACATTTTTAATCTTGTAGGCTAAAATAATCTACAAGAGCTGGAGTATTTAGTGTATTTTTAATCTTGTAGACTAAAATAGGGATACCAAATGAGTATCCCTCTTATAAAGGGATCCCAGTTTACTGATGTCACAGACAATATTTTAAAGTACTCTACCTGAATTTTAGGCTTGCAGACTGAAAAGAGGTGTTCTGGAAAAAGAATACTATTTGCAGTAAATGATATTCTGTTTGTTTCAAGAGTGCTAACACAAACTGAGTGGTCTCAGAGCTTTCTCATCTGGAGCTTGATGAAAGCCAAGCTTTTGTCCAGGTGAAAGGCTCTGTATCATCTGCTGCTGCTGAATACCCAGGGAGGCTGCCCACTGCTCCAGTTCTGTGCACTGCAGCACAGAAATACCACAGATTATTTCTATAATCAGGTTAATTGAAAGAGTGGAAAGGGTAAGGAGAAACTTTCTGGATTTGTGGTTGAGGGAGAGTGGGAAGGACTGGTGTGGCTCATGCAGTTGGGAGGGCTGGGGTCAGTGCCTGAAATACTCTTTTAATAACTTACTTTTTACATGTATATTATTACAGGGGGAATGAATGTGCTTTAGTCCCATGGAAATGCCTTGGGAGAAAGGGGTGTGATAAGAAAACTGAGACAAGGCTGGCTGAAGAGAGTTTTCAAGGGGGAAACTCCCAGACTCTCTCACTTGAATTTCTCCCACTCTGGGAAATGTGATGGGAATGAAATGCAAAAAAGAAACTATCCTAGTGTTGTTCAGTTTATTTCTTTTAAAGTTCAGTAGGTAAGGGCATTTATTTTTCACCCTATATTTCCTGGTTCCTTTTAGAAGCTGCAGATCAGGACTGCCCTTTTACCTTTACCACCTGCATAGCTAAAAGTTGGAAGTACTGAATCCTCTTCCAGGCTAAGCCCACGAGATTTTTATAGGAAATTGGTGGTGTGTGTTTATTAAGTTGCAAAATCTTATTTTCATGTGAAATGTCTCAATGTTATGCTGATCTCGGTGTGTGGTGCTTGTAGGGCTCCAGGTCTGTCATAGCAAGACCAAGGACCTTGGTTATCCCCAGGGTGCACATCTGGGAGGTTTGTCAATTGAATTCTAGCCCAAACCTTTGTTGACATATTTGTTTCCTATCCTATTTTTTTTCTGTTTCATTTGAAACCATTTTTACTCAGGGTAATGTTCTGGAGGACCTAATGTGTAGTTAATAGATTTTTTTTTTTTTTTAAAAAAGAAAAACCTACTAAAATGCCCCATTGAGAATGAAGGGTCATCAGAGAGCTTTTAATTTGATAACCAACCAAGCAGCTGTGGTATTTAATCCATCCTTGGAACAGCAGCCAACATATAAAAGCAACAATAAGAAAATTATTAGCTATATCCTCCTCTCAGTTTAATGGGATGTCCTCTAAACTGACCTGTATGGGGTTGTGGTGACTTCCTTTAAATGTGGTTTGGTTTTTTTGTCTAAGTTTTTAGAGAAAAAAAGGACCTGTCTGGGCTTTATGGAATAACTCATTGTGTTTCGTCAGTGTATTTCCAGATAATTGTTCTTCACAATGGGTATCTCTATTGTAAAGGATTCCAATTACTAATGGCACAGAAAATATCTATTTATTCTGAACAGCCCTATTCTTATAATTTCATTGAAGTCCAAGTTTAAGTTAGTTAAGCTCTGCTGAGTTACTTGAACTAAGAGGTGGTTTTTGTTCTGGATTTAAGTGCACACCTAGTTTTTTGTGAGCGATTGTTTATATTCTCTGTCTGTTTTGCATAATTTTTTAGGTTGAAGTATTCCTGAATTTCTTTCTCAAGAGCCTGCAAATTAGATTGAGTGAGGAAATCTTTTCCTCACTTTACATAACAATTTAAATAAACTATTACGTGTCAAATCAAACTTTTACTATAATGAATGCAAGGTGCATCATAAGACTTGGCTGTGCCATATAATTAATGCAGTTAATGAAAAATCTTCTGTCTGAAGTTAAAAATATGAAAAAAATCAAGCAGATTCTTCTGTCACAGACAGTAGTTCTCAGCTGGTGCAGAGAGATTGAAGCCATCTTTGGAGGAATGTGGTCAGGTATCTTTATCATCAGAAATGGAACTTTGACAGGGGTGGCTGCAAATGCATCTCCCTGTGTGGCCTCTGCATCTCCCTGTTGTGGTGTGCAGGGTGGGCTGGGGCTTTTCCGTGGGACCAGGCTTTGGGGAGAGGGGTCTGGCCAAGCCTGGGGCATGGGGCAGCGCAGGAAGGCAGGGAGCTGCTGGGAAATCTGCTGCTTTAGCAGCACATATATTTATTAACACATGGGTATTTTGGGGGTGGGAGATAACCCGTGATGGGGTCAGGAGGTGGTGATGGCCATGAGGCTCCCGGGGGCCCTGTGGGCACTGCCCTCCTGCTCTGCCCAGCTGGCAAGGGCAGACAATCACAGACACATTAAGGCTGGAAAAGAGCTCATAAAATCATCAAGTCCAACCATCCCCAGCACCACCACCATGCTCATCACTATCTAGAGTCCCCAAGTGCCAAATCCACACATCTGTTGGATACTTCTAGGGATGGTGGCTCCACCACTGCCCTGGGTGGCTGTGCCAGGGCTGAACTACTGTGTCTGTGAAGAATTTTTTCCTAATATCCGACCTAAACCTCCCTTAGTGCCATTTTAGGTCATTTCCTCTTGCCCTGTCTCACGTGTTCCTGGCTTGTTATCTGCAGAATGTGTTGCATGAATAATCCGAGCTGTTTGCAAACAGGGAGTTGTGACAGAGCCTCTTGTACAGCACAGCTGCAGGTCAGGCTGCCATCAGGGCATTTTCTCCCCAGGCACAAGTTGTTCCTGCACAGGCTGTTTGTTGATTGCCGGTGCTATTGAGGAAGAGGATGATTCATGGAAGAGAGTTCCTCATGTTCCTTCCTCTCAGAGCTGCTGTGGATGTACATGGGGAAATGCGGTTGAAGCTGATCATGGGGAGCTCTGGCTGTCCACATGCAGGGCACAGTTACATAACATGGGCATGAGGAACAACAGGAGCTGTTGTGTGCAGGGAATTGTAGGGCAGCAGAGCTGTGAGTGCTGGAGAGCAGCGAGCTTGGCATTCCACACCAACACACAGAGCAAGGGAATGGGACTGTCCCAGACGCTGACTGCTCTGCTTGATCCCCAATCTTTGCGTCATATTCAGAACTCTTTGGACACAGCAGAGGGAAAATGCAGTTTAGGAAAGAGTTAATCAAGGTCTGAAGATGAGCCATGTGCTGCCTCTGCCTTGTCAGGGCTTTCTGCCTGGCTGCTTTGCCATGGGCAGGTGATCCTTGGGGCTCTCCAGGAGCCTGGAACCTGACACACACCCAGCTGGTGTCAGGTTGAATTTGGCCACTGCTGGGAATCATGTTGCACTGACTGGCTGTTTGGATTTGGGGTTTTTTTCTGGGAGGTAAGGAATAAAGTAATGGCAGTGCAGCAGAAAATTGAGATGGCACTCCAAGTGTTTTTCCAGGGAAGATAAGGGAGATGAATGGATGCTTGCAAGAAGGGTGACTCAGGGACTCAGGATGACTGAGGGAGGAGAGGAAGGAGGAGTTGGGATGTATTGAGATGGATGTTGTGGAAAGGGACAGGCTCACAGTTTGGGAGCTGCCAGCAATATGCAGTCAGAGCAGGGATGCCTTCTTACCCCTCTCTCTTCTGGGATTCTGAATCCTCTCCTGGTTCCTTCACCTAAGTGGAGCTCGCTAGTGTGAGATGGAGCTTGGAGGATTTCTTCCCTCTGGGTAGGATTTTGCCTGAATTACTCTTTCTCCTCTTGCATTACATTTCCTGTGAGTCATGGAGAAGGTTTTTGCCCTTTCCCTGCCTTTCAGGTGGGGTGCAGGATGGGTGCTGCTCTGAGCAGCTCCTTTGGTGTCTGTCTGGTCTTCTGCTTTGCCATGGTGGGCAGAGGCACAGGCACCACAGGCATGGAGCAGTGGGGCTGGGGGAGCTGCACACAAGTGGGCTAACCCAGGTGGTTTGGATGTGGACACAGTCTCTGGGAGAGCAGGAGGTAGAGCCTCCTCTGAGGTGTTGCTTTAGGAGGGATTTCTCTAATTGGGATGTATGGGCCTCCTCAGGCCTTTCTGAAAAGCTGTTTCTGTTGAATGATTAATATCCCAAATGCTGCAGTGCCTGTAGCCTTTCCTGGATTTTCTGGAGTGCTTTGTCCTGTGGTTCTAAGGCAGAGTGAGTGCACCGAGACCCAAAAGGTTTTCCAGAAAATGAGTTAGAGCTGCATTGTGTACCTGGTCCCACAGGTAAAATGAACCCATGGCTCAAATCCGAGCACTCACGTTAACCCCAGCTGGTGCTGACTGTGGCAATGCAGTATCTCCTTTTCAGATTAATTTTAATTAAGAATCTGTTGAACACCTGCTGGGGCTCTGCTCTTCCCAGAAGTGGGGATGTACATCAGTAGGGGAGATGTGAACCATGAACTCTGCTCTCGAATGAAATTCTGCAGACTTGTACAAAATGTTGGGCACTTCCCCTGCATAACTGACCCCACGCTCTCGGTACTGACCACTTCAGGCATCTCACTGCAGCAGGGATGTGGGCTGCTCCTTCAGAACCCAGCTCGTGGGCTGTGACAGCACAGAGACACCTCAGGTGCTTGGCTGATAGTGAGAGATGGTTTGTCCATTTGAAGAACAGGATCTGAAAAAAACCACAAACACTTTCTTAAAGGAGGAGGTGGGTGAATGATTCTTCATGGCCACTGTGTACAGGCAAATAATTAATGGGCTCAAAATGAAGCTAATGACATGTAGGTTAGAGAACAGGGAGACCTTTCTACCTAAGAGTATTCAAGCATTGACAAATATTCCTTAGGCAGGCTCACTGGAGCTGTGTGCAGGCCTGTCAGGAGTAGTTTAAAAATCATTGCTCTTGTCTTGGAGTGAGGAAGCAGACTGGTGATATTTCCTGGTGACTTCCAGATCCACTTGCTGCAGTTCTCTTCCTCTGTCCCGTGGCATTGGTCACACACTCAGTGTCATAAGGTTTGCACTGACACTGATACAGCCAGTCCTGGGAGCATTGTTATTTCAACCTGCACATGGATAGTGTAAGTTTGGTTTAGTTTGGTAAGGAGCCAGCCTAAAGTGTACAGTCATCTCATCTTTAGACTGAGATGTTGGCAAGTTCTGTTTGCATTTATTTCATAAACAGTGGGTTGAACTGGTTTGAGATGGCCTAGGGCTTATGGTGCATAACTGCAAATAACAGCTAATCCACAAAAATCATCCCTGTTCTGCTGCAGGGGAATCCTGAGAGCAGCAGGGACTTGGCTGGGTGCAGAGACTGCCCTGACAGCTGTCTTCATAAAGGAAGAATGTGTCAGGAAGGGCCACCAGAGTGAGTAAATGAAAGGAGAGCCTTGCTTCTAAAGCAAGGCTGGACCTCAGCTCAGTTAGCCTGGCAAGCCAGGAGGTCTGTAATAACTCTGCAGAAAGGCAAAGGCAGGGAAGAGGCACTGTGAGGAAGAGAGCTGTGAAGGCTGGAGGATGAAATTGGCTCAGGCAGGACTGGATCTCAGCTGGCTTCCAGCAAACTAAACAAGGAAGAGTAAAGGTTTAGCATAGCTTTGCTTTAGCAGTGACCAGGCAAGAATTCTGATTGTTTTAATATGAAGGTTGCTAAGTTTATGAACAAGATTGATTATCTGGCATGTCCTGCATTTGACCTTGGTTCTCACGTAGGAGGCTTCCACAAGAAGAAACTAAACTCTTTCTTCTATGACCTTGAGCCACTGCTTGTCTTTTTTCAAATGTCAGGAGCATATTGTCAAAATTTTTAGATTTCATTCAACACCTTGTACTAGTGCAAGGTGGAAACTTCAGAAAGACAAAGATTAAACTCCCCCACTTTAATTTGTAAATATCTTTTTTAAACTGCTCATATTGCTTCTGAATTGCGAGTTTCTGCTTTTTTTTTTTTTACAGATCTGTAGTATCCTGAAGTTATGCCAAGTTTGCAACTGGATGAATCCTTGAGGTTTTGAATGTACCTGCAAAAACAAATATTTCTGTTTTCCAGCTTGTGCTTCCTATTTAAAATAAACAGAATAAAAGGCTCTTTTTCTGGTGGTGGGCCTTGGTGCCTCTCAGGTTGTGCATTTACACTCTTGTTTATGGGTGTGATTTTTGTTGGAGTTGTTGGTGATGGCTGGAGGCTCAGAATCAGAAAACTCACCCAAGCATCTGATGGCAGTGGAGCCTTGAACATGAGAGCAGAGATGAACTGGTGTGACCTGATTGAGAGTGGTTTATCCAACACTGAAGGGCTCCACTGGTTTTAAGCAAAGTGTTGCTGTGCACAGGTAGAGTGCCAGCCTTGCTCAGTGTGCAGAGATCGGCGTGCAGAGATGAGCGTGTGGGGATCGGCGTGCAGAGATGAGCGTGTGGGGATCGTCATGCAGGGATCAGTGTGTGGGGATCGTCATGCAGGGATCAGTGTGTGGGGATCTGTGAGCAGAGATCAGTGTGGGGATCGGGGTGCGGGGATCAGCGTGCAGAGACTGGTGTGCAGGGGTCTGCATGCAGGGATCAACATGCAGAGATCAGAGATGATCACGGGACCTCACCAGCCTTGGAGCAAGGGAGGGGCAGTATCAGTGCCTGGCCTGGCTCCTGGGGTCTTGCCTTTCCTCTGGGATTCACCTTCCAGCCCAGAGTGCTGGGGTCAAATGTGAATTAATTTTGTCATCCTTACTCTATCAGCCTTCATTGTTAGAGCTGTGGAAGTGATGGTGGAGTGTTCCCAGTAGATGTTGATGTTTCCTGTTGTCTTTCAGATCTTGTTTTAAACAGCCTACCAGTGGTGATTCTTTTTTCTTTTTTGTTTTTAATGACTGGGTTGAACAAATGTTTTCAGCCAGTGTTTCTACGACTTAATTTGTGAGGGTAACTGGACATAACACAGAATCCTGCAAAACGAAGGAGGCTTATCTTGATACCTTCTGGAAATGCTGTGTCTGGGAGCAGTTGCCAAGGTTGCTGTTTGTAAGAACACAATCTTCCCAAGGATGCTGCATCGAGTGCTTTGCTACCTTCTGCTCAGCACAATCTGAAAGTGTTGGTGCTGATACTGCCACAGCAGACACACTGGGGTTTGGTCCTAGCCAAGGGAAAATGCAGCACTTAAATCTCAAAAGCACTGAAGTGTTAATGTGTCATTTTTGGCTGAGGCTAAAACACTGAGGTTAATGCTTGTTTTCCTGCAAAACCTCCTCTCTTGAGAGTAGGTCTGTTCCTGGCTCAGTGCATGTTTAGTGAGGCAACCAAGTAAATAGACTAGAAGAAATCGTTGGTTATTAACTTAAGGTTGGTAAAGAGAGACAGTGGTAATAGCAGAAGAGGAACTAATCTGATTTCTTGTAGTGGTAAATCAGCTCTAAATTGGTTGCTGTAGTATTGTTATGTAGAAGGGTTTTTTTTTGTGAAATAGTAACACTTTATTGGGAAGATTATTAAATTATTACTGTTTTTACTAGGCTTTATTTTAACACACTGTGTGGTTTCTGTAAGGACACAGAATGAGCGTGTGTTTGCCCTCCTCCCTTTCTGTTACAGTAATAGAATTGCTTTTTTTTCTTTTTGATATAGCTCAAAATGGAATGGAAATGGTGTTGCTGTTGTGGCCGGGGTTTACAGTTGTGAACCATCTCATCAATCACATCTGCTTTCCTTCCAATTGTTTCCTTTAGCAAGAACATCTGTTGAGGAGAGCACCATCATTCCCTAGGGCACCATTTCCCATATGCTCCCGTTTCAGGGTAAAATTAAACCAGTAGACCTTGACAGTGTTTTCTTAACCAAAAATGGGTCCTTGTGCTTCTGTTAGTAGAACATGAGCAGTATCATTTAATAATGGCATGAATCACTTGCACTGGTGCTGCTGGCTGTGAGTGGAGTCGTTCTCTGGCTCCCAAAGCAGATGGTGTTTAGTCAGACAACTGTCCTGTGTCCAATCTGGTGCTGCCTGGCTTGCTGACAGGGGACTGGTTTCTGGAGTGAAGAGATGGGAGATATGGTTGCCACCAGGAGGAGGAAAACAGGGCTCCTGCACACTTCCTGCAAGGCTGGTAGTGCTGTCAAATGCCCAAATTTCCATGGGCATCTCCTCCTGATGGGTCTGTACATTTTGTCCAGGAAGTGGAGGGCTCCCTGCGTGGCTGGCAGGGCTCTGGACAGGCTGTGCTCGGCTCCAAGTGTGGGTGTGTGAATTCACTGTACATGCACAGTGAGCCCAGCCTGTTCTGGGTAATGCTGCTGGCAGGGGGGCTCAGGCTGACACCTCTGCATCTCTGGGATGGAGCTGTGTGGAAAGGGACAGCCCAGGTGGGCTCAGGCTGCATCTCTGTCTCTCTGGGATGGAGCTGTGTGGAAAGGGACAGCCCAGGTGGGCTCAGGCTGGTGGTCATTTCTCACTCTTTTCAAAGCTGTGACCTGGCAAAATTAGCATCTGTGGAACCCTTTGTGGTCCTGGTGTGGCTGTGAAGGGAGCACTAAGGCAGTGCACAGTGTCTGTAATACAGCTTTTGTTTGGAAAGGAGTGTGAAGGCCCAGAGGTCCCTGGCAGCTTTCAGAGAGTGAAGCCCTTTGATAGAGTGTGGGCACACGAGGACAAACAGCTGCCAAGTTGTACAGTGATTTTTAAATTAAAAAAAACCAAAAACACAAACCCCTCCTTTTATTTAAACTGTGCTTTCTGAACTTTTTCAGTACCTCCCCCCAACTACACATCAGCATGAGCTGTGAAAAAAAGCTCAAACTGCTGTTCCTGACTTGAGCTGGACTTTAAGGTGGACTGAAGCTGCAGTGTGGGCTTTGTGCCTGTGTACAGTCCACGGAAAGCGAGCGTGTGACCCTGGGTTTTAATGTGCCAGTAGTGAGTTTTAGGCAGCCCTGCCCTCTTATGTGAGCTTTTAAGGCATTTTCATGCCTTATTTGTGCTATTTATTGTGGTGTCTTACCTGCATTTCCTCTACAGCGTCCAAAAAGGATGTGTTTCCTGCAAGGTTCTATCCCACAACCTTTCCTTTTCCCAGGGTGAGGCAGGCACTGGTGATAATGGTTAACTCACTGCTTGCTTTGATTTCAGCCCACACTGAGGACATCTGTGCTTTCTGAACAAGGACCATTTCCCCAAGACTGCACAATAACCTGTTGACTGATGAAGCCCTTTCATGAACTCACCTGTCACTTGTCCTGGGGACTGTGGGAAACACAGTCCCAGGATTTAAATCCTGTACAGTGAGGGTCCATTGCTGCTGGTGATTAAAACAGTCTTACTCCAGTTGCTGGTTCTCTTTCTCTAGTAATCAAGCTGTTGTTTCACAGTAGGAAAAAGCTTTTATTCTGTGCAATCACAGAATCCTCAGAGAGTCCAGCCTTTGCAATCTTAAATGGGCATATTGATTGGTCTTTTTTAATAGAAAAGCCTCCAAGGAGAGATGAAATACTTGAACTTTGTAAATTTAAAAATATAATTACAAAGCCTTTTAAAGTCACATGGAAACTACGCATTGTTCCCAGGTCATTTCTCCAAACTTCTGGTCATGTTTTTCATGGTGCTGTATTTTGTTTTATAAAAGTTTTAGTGAGCAAAGAGATCCATCATCAGAGAAAAAATAGTTATTTCTTAAAACTTATTAGTGAAAATGTGTACCAGTAATGCTATTAATGGATTGAATATGGAACATATTAATGGATTGAATATGTTTTAAGGTCCATTGAACGCAATCGTTCTTCAATCCTGCATTTTGCTGGCAATGCAATTTTCTTAAAAAAAACCAAAACAAAAACCCCAAATCCAAGCAATTAAATGAAGTGCTGTTCACTCCAATTAATGTGATATGTGTACGCACTACTGGTTTGGTTTTTTTTCCCAGATGTTTATTTTGAAGGGATTTTAGTCTTTTTTTAACTGAAATGGGTAGGGGAGAGCAAATCCTTCTGTTGGGCTGTTTTTCTGGAAGTGGGTTCCTCAGTTCCATGGTACCTTGTTGGTGTGTCTGAAGTCAAACAGCAGCCACATGGAAAGGATTTTTTGTTTGACCTATGTAGCTGCACATCAGGGTAGCCAAGAGCAGCATCATCTCTACAGATCCCCCTCTTAAGGGAGCCGGTAAAGTCAGCTTTTGCAATTTTTCCTCAGCTGAGGAGAGAGAACCAAGAGTGAAGGGTTTCTGTGTGTTTTTCTAACTTGTATTGGGTTTTATGAGTGTAGGAAACAATACATGATTAAACACACAACAAACCTTATTTGGTAAATAGTCTCTGTAAACACAATCTTCTTGCACTGCTCCATGAAATCTGAGTGTGAAGCTCAAACTACCAGGCTGTTATTTTCCGTAATCCAGTTTTCCCATTTGAAAGTCTTTTGAGTATTCTTGAGCCATCTGGATCTTGGGCTGTGTCACCAGCAGATCAAGGGAGGGGATTCTCCCTCTCTGGTGGGACCTGGAGCCTCTGTATGAGAATGGTGTGGAGCTGCTGGAGAGAGTCCAGAAGAGCCACGGAGCTGCTCCAGGGCTGGATCCAGGCTGGGAGAGCTGGGGGTGCTCACCTGGAGAGGAGAAGGCTCCAGGGAGAGCTCAGAGCCCCTGACAGAGCCTAAAGGGGCTCCAGGAGAGCTGGAGAGGGGCTGGGGACAAGGGATGGAGGGACAGGACACAGGGAATGGCTTCCCAGTGCCAGAGGGCAGGGATGGATGGGATATTGGAAGGAGGGTGGGGAGGCCCTGGCACAGGGTGCCCAGAGAAGCTGTGGCTGCCCCTGGATCCCTGGCAGTGCCCAAGGCCAGGCTGGACATTGGAGCTTGGAGCAGCCTGGGACAGTGGAAGGTGTCCCTGCCCATGGTGAGGGGGTAACAAGATGATCTTTAAGGTCCCTTCCAAGCCAATCTGTCCTGTGATTCTGTTCCTGAAATATTTCAGACAATTACATGTACTGTTTCCTGGTTATTGTTGCTTTCTGCAGTGTCTCTGTCCGATGTTGTTTGTTAAATACAGTCCACATCATAGTTCTTGCATCACATTATGAAATCCATACTGCTGTAGGCCACAGATTTTAAATTCCCAAACAGCTGTGATCCAGGAGTTTGAACACACCAACTCAAGGAATGTGTCTGTGACCACCAGTTGGGAATTTGTGAGTACGAGATGGGGGTTGTTTTGGTTGGGTTTTTTTTGCTTATCCAGTTTTCAAATTCTTGTTGTGGTGGGCTGCAGGGACTCCTATCACTGAGCATCACACATTTGTTTAGATTTGGGGCTGCTGACTTCATGTTTTCATAGGTCCTGTCTAGCCAAGATTTGAACTTTCTTGTTTGCCTTTGATAGCAGCCATTTGAATCAGTACTTTGGGCCTGTGGCCAAGGTCACGTGTCCTGTAACACAACTGGGGCTGTAACAGAATCCTTTCACACACTTCAGGTCACAAAGTGCCATTGTGGCTCTCTGATGGAGCCTCCTCTATGTGCCTTGCTTTGTAAGAGTTTCTTCAAGGCACTCTCAGATAAACTGTGACAGTGACAGATAAACTAAACTTCTCAGGCATGGGCAGTGTGACTTTACTGGTTCCCACAGCCCATCCTAAAATCAGGGTCTGTGCTAAGGGGCACAGTGCTCTCTGCACTGGGAGATACTTTTCTTAGCAGGAGGGTACCTCCCCTGTTGGGATCAGTCTGTGCCCAGGCTGGCTCTCCAGCAGCAGCATTGTTGGACTGCTCACATGGAGTTTACAGAAGAAGCTCAGTCCCTGTTTGTGACCTGTCACCTTTATGCTGCAACACTCTCCTAATTCTTTCTAAAGTGTAGCATTTGATATAAACAGTGGGCGGTTCCTTGTAAACTGCAGTTCTTTGTAAAAATGCAAATCTCTTCATTAGAATAGAACCTGAGCCCTGCAAAACCTCATGAAAATCCTCAAGGAGTTTTATTTTTATTGCTTACCACATTTTTAATTAATTTATGTGAACAGATATTTCTGTTTCATTATAATTCTTAATGTGAAGCCAATGCATTGCAGCAATCTGAGTTTATTATGTCAATGTTATTTTATTTATCAGCCCAAACATATAATCTCCTTGGAAAATGGCCCAGATCTGTTTCTCACATGCCCATGTTGATGTTACCCTTTCATGCCTTGCTGTTTGAGGGATGGGGAGCTCAATTTTTAGCTATTAGTGTGTTTTAGTTGACAAGCTCCTGTTATTCTTTTGAGCAGGGCTATAGAATGTCAAGTTTTGCAGGAGGGAAAAGCAAGAAAAAGGAACTATTTTGTTACAAATTGGATGCTTTCAGCTTAATTCCTCACCATTATGGGAGGCTGTGATGAATGTATCCTGTCCGGGAGTGCAGCATTTGCCCTGGAGTGTTTTCTAACAGGTTGTCAAGTAGTGTTAGGAATGCACCACAAGTGACAGCTCCTTTCAGCACTTAGAAAGGTTCCCAAGGAAGACATTTCCAAACTCCAGACACATGGCTCTGTTAAATGTTTAGGAGCTGGGATACCCCAATCTGAAGAGTGGCTTTGTGACAGTGAAAGGTCCCTCTCCTCCCTTTCCCAGAGCTTAGCAAGCATTGCTGCAAGGAAGGCTTGTCCAGTCTCTTGAGTTGTTATAACAGGAAGAATGGCCTATGGCTTTTTCCTTCATCTCCACCCTGTATTCTTCCCACTCATCTTTGCTTTTGAATTTTACCTCCAGCAGCAGCAGTGAGCAGTTGGTCCTTTCTTGGGTGCTGCGTGCTGTGGAGCAGGGCTGGAACAGGAGCAGAGTGTTCCTGGAGCAGCTTCAGGGCCTCTGAGGCTCACGACTTTCTGGGTGCAGGAGTTTATAGAATCATGGATTCACAGGATGGTTTGGGTTAGAAGGGACCTTAAATCTCATCCTGTTCCACCCCTGCCATGGGCAGGGACACCTTCTGTTAGACCTGGTCACTCCAAGCCCTGTCCAGCCAGGCCTCGGTCATTCCCTGGGAAGTTGGGTGTTTGCAATTACATGGCCCTCTGCAAGGATGTTTTTTGCAAAACAGAAAGAGAAAATTGTGTTAAAGGACTGTTTTCCTGCATTTCCCCCAAAGGTCCCTAGCTAAAACTAG
The DNA here is from genome assembly GCA_034509425.1 of Eopsaltria australis. Lineage (NCBI taxonomy): Eukaryota > Metazoa > Chordata > Aves > Passeriformes > Petroicidae > Eopsaltria > Eopsaltria australis. The sequence goes on along the minus strand of JAVTVJ010001119.1, from coordinate 401,384 downwards.
AAGCAGGTTGGGATGGGAAGAGCTCTCAGTACTGCTGGTTAGGGTGCTGCTCTTCCACACATCTCCAGGGTGCACCGAGGAACTCCTTATTTTTTTTTGTGTGTGTTAGAAAAGCAAAACGTGGGAACAGAAGTATTAAATGACTCGGTGTGGGAGGCTCAGCAGGACTCAGGGTGAGGGAAGAACTGAGGAAGTTTATCTCCAGGATCCATTAAGCCACGGTTAGAGTTTAAATGAAGATCTGTGCAAAGACCCATGACTTTTCTGTTTTCTAGCCATTTTACGTTCCTATCTCTCAGTATAATTGAGTTCAGCATGTCTGTATAAAGGCACATATGAACTCGGTCTGCCTTCCAGGTTTTGTGGAAACAGGGGCGTGAAATTTCTGAGATGCTGAACTCACACTGAAGCTGTGTGGGCAAGTCTTCCACGCTTGCCTGGCACCAGGACAGCTCTTCACTGGCAACAAGATAAAACATGTCCAGCTCAGTAAGGCTGCAGTCACTGGGGTGATAAAAGACATGGGTGGTACAAGATGCTCTCCTGCACAGAGAACCTGAGGTGGCTGCTGCAGGTCTGGCCAGCGAGGCTGATGATGGTGGTGATGAGAGACCTCATTGTGGTCTGCAGCTTCCTCCTGAGGGACAGGAGAGGGGGCACGCACTGATCTCTTCCCTCTGGTGACCAGTGATGGGACCTGAGTGACCAGCATGGAACCGTGTCAGGGAGGGTCAGGTTGGCTCTCAGGGAAAGGTTCTTGCCCCAGAGGGTGCCGGGCACTGCCCAGGCTCCCCAGGGAATGGGCATGGCCCCGAGGCTGCCAGAGCTCCAGGAGCATTTGGACAGCACTGCCAGGCATGCCCAGGGTGGGATTTTGGGGTGTCTGTGCAGGGACAGGGGTTGGTTTCAATGATCCTTGTGGGCTCTTCCCAATTCAGGGGATTCTATGGCTCTGTGACCAAGGGGATCTCCTCATGCTCAGTGCTCTCCTGGGCTCAGCACAGAATCAAGTGAGAAATGGCTTTTTAGTGCTGCTTTTATGTGAGGTGAGGTGATTTTGTGAGGAGTGATCACATTAGAGGTGTATTCACTGCTGTGTAGGAATGATGATTTGAGGAACTCTGAAAATCTCGCCTACAGCTTACTCCATCTGTCTGGTTTGGTGGGGGATCTTGGGGTGTTTTGTGGGTTTGTGGTGGTTTTCTTATGAATTCGAACTTCTTTGAGGTAGTTTCCTAAAATAAATGTACTTAGTCTGTAAGTGAAGACTGCAATGACCCACCCTTCAGGGGACGTCATCATGAAGCCTGAAGGGCTGTTCTGTGGGTATCTTCCAGGGTTGGTCAGGCTGCCTGACCTGGGCTTCACTGACAGACGCAACACAGTCCAACGGCTTTATTTGGGAGGCAGAAAATACATATTCTACTCTCTATGCTGCCACAGAGGGTGGGGAGAAACAGGGGAGTGAGAGAAGGCAGGGTTTGGCTTGGAGAGTCTTGGTGTGGGAACCAAACTGGGGAGTGCCATTCCTAAACCATGATGTCAGACCAACTGAGCAACCTCTTGCTGCTCAGGTTCCTGGTGGACTATGATTAATCCACTGGTAAGAATATTTCACTTTAAGAGTGTTTTACAGACTGAAGTATTCAATTGCTAGGTTATAACAAGATGGGAAGTGGTAGCAATAATGGGATGAAAATGCTGTTTTCTTGTTAGAAAGGCAGGATTGAATGCTGCCCCAAGATTAAATTTGCCAGAGCAAAGCTAAATCAAAAGGAGGGATGGCTCCTCTCAGCACACTGTCCCTGCTGCTGGGACAGGGTTTAATGGTCTCAGCACCCAGGGCAGCACAGCCCTTCAAGGGCAGTGCATTTTCTCTGGCTCCTGCCCCCCATTTCCACCTCTCTGAAAGTGATTTTTTAGGCAGCAGCACTGTAATGTGCTCTCCACTGCTGCTGTGGGCCAGCCCAGGACTGAGCATCCCTCCGGTGCTGACAAGTCCAGCTCTGGAATGAGGGTAATTTTCCTGTCCAGTTACTGTGTTTGGAGCTTACAGGGAGCAGATGAAGCAAAATGCTTTTAAAAACACAACCAGTTGTTGCTTAAACTTCAGTGAATGCTGAAGGGGCTCAGAAGGGATTCCAGAAAATACTGAAACACCAGGTTCAGGTTCTCATGACATGCCTGTAGTGGTTTTTTTGTGGTTAGGGCTTTTTCCTTTCAGAGGGGATCTGGTGTCATGGAGCTTTTTTTCACACATTGATTTCAGAGTTTCTTTTGAAAAAGGTGTTTTGTGAGGCAAGTCAGAACTGTTTTGGTATTTCATCTGCAATCACAAGCTTCTGTGGAGCCTGTAAAGCATTGATAATTAAGGAAGTTAAGGAGGTGCTACCTGAAATCAGTTTAATTGCTCGTGACAAGAACTTTTTTTGTTTAGGCATTGGTTGTCATGGTGCGGTTATGTTGGGAGGTTTTGACCTGTAAAACACACTCTGCCTGTGGTGTTGGAAGGTTTTCACCTCTAAAACACATGCTCTGTCCATGGTGTTGGGTTTCTTTGGTGTTTTTGTGGCTCCTGAGCTGGGATTGGAGGAGATTTGGGGTGTTGACTCCCCTTCCTCCTGCCCTTGCAGGATGAGCTGCTGAAGTTCTGAGGTTCCATAGAAGATGTGAATCCCAGCATTCCTCTGCTTGTAAGGCTTTGAGATGTGCCTTAATCAATTTAGAAAGCAGCAAGCTATGACTGCATCCAGCAAAAAAGCACACTCAGCCTTTTCCGCTGTGCCAAATTTAGCCATAAAGGTCTGAATTCAACTCCTAATTTTCCATAGATTTCTAGCAATGACTCAGGCAAATAAGTAAATCTTCCTCAGCCTGTTCCATAGCTCCTGCTCACTGAATTGTGAGTATCCATGGGGACAAGGACTGCTTTTATGCCTTTGGAAAATGAGTTCCCCTGGGAAAGCTCCCTGCGCTTCACTGACAAATAGCAGGCTGTGACTTCACCCAGGGTGACTTGGTGAGGAAGAATCTTGGCTGGGTTCTGATTGGGAATGAAGCTGTAAAATTTTTTTTTCTTGATTTGCAAGTCGTCTGATGGCATCTGCTGTTTGTTCACAGAGAGGGGATTTGATCCTTTAGGATTGCTTTAAGTGGTAAGTGCTCATAACTGAGTGTGCAGGGTGTGGGAATGAGAGGTCCTGGATGCTATTAAACATTCATCACATGGGCAGGATAATACTAAAGACATAGGAACTGTGCTCCTGTCCATAAATCCCCAGGAAAACAACAGGAGACAGCTGGCAGTGGGTCCGGGGGCTGATTTCACACTCGAGGCCATCTCTGATCAGAGGAGAGCAGTTGTGGTACATGAACTAAAGTACGTCCTTGGACTGCAGATGTGGGAATGGAATAATATGAACAGATGTTCCTGCTGCTGATGTAGGCATTTGATTTCTGTCCCTGGGTCGGAAGTGCCTCTGTTTTTTTCTTTCTCTTCATCACTAATGTGGGTCAGGGATGTCACAGATTCTGCACGATGGAGGTGAGTCCTGCCCTCGTTTGCTGACCTGATGCTCCTGCTTGCCTTACAGGCAATCCTTCATCTGTTCAACAGTAGACAAAATTCAATAACCATCAGTAAATGCAGCTATGTCAGTTTAAGAATTTAAAAACAAAACAAAAAACTCTTAAGAAAACAGTATTTATAGGCTAGCTGGACACAGAAGTCCTTAGGCCAGGAAGTAGGTAAGATATCCAAGTGTTTAAAGTAGTTTAAAAATTTTTAACATTGGTGAAAATTCAAGTCCTTAAAAGGAGAAATTTTTTAAAAATTCTGTGAAACTGCAAAGCAGTATGGCTTTCTGGTTCGCAACAGCTGTCCTCCAGACCCTGCTCCTACATGGTTCTACGCATTGAATGTGAAAAAATCTCTGCAGTCTTATTTGCAAGAACCCCTTTCTTCATGGTGGGGACATGGAGTTGATTCCTAAATCTGTTTGCCCCTCACAAGGAATTAGGCAAGAAACTTGACCTTGTTTGTTAATCTTGGAAATCTTGTGGAGGCTCCGGTGAAAGCCTGTCTCCTGCTTGTGTAATTTTCAGGTCCTTAGTTGGAGCCCATATGTTACAACCTGGAGGAAATTATGCTTGGGGATGACTAACTGAACATGTTCCTGGTGTTAACTTGGGTGCCATTCCAGAAATTTAATTTATAAGATTTCCCTTTCCTTTTGTTAACACATTTATTTACTAATTCTTGTCTTTGCTGCTGTTCCCCACTAAGGAACTTAATGAAGGGATAAATTTTACATTAACAAAGAGGGGCATTTTTTCACCTTACCTGTGATGAGTAGGGAGAAGCAGAGAATATATATATGTTGAATTAGCAGAAATTTGATTATAGATAGGCTAGTCACTTCTTTGTGTCTTCCTGTTGCAAACATCATGTTAATCCAGTTTGAATGGGTGTGGGATTTACCAAGATTGAGGCTGTAAAGTGCTAATTGGAAATTCATGGATTCACAGAATGGTTTGAATTGGAAGGGGCCTTAAATCCCACCCAGTGCAACCCCTGCCATGGCAGGGACACCTTCCACTGTCCCAGGGTGTTCCAAGCCTCATCTAGTCTGGCCTTGGGCACTGCCAGGGGTCCAGGGGCAGCCACAGCTTCTCTGGGCACCCTGTGCCAGGGCCTGCCCACCCTCCCAGGGCAGAATTTCCTCCTCATACCCGATCTAAATCTCCCCTTCTTCAGCTCCTTCACAATTATTTCTTCTTTGAAAAAAGGCTTGAATGGCTTTGAGTGGTTTTAACTGACCAGGCAGTTATAATCTGATTTGAAACAGGAAAACCAGGAGAAGGATGACATGAAGGTAGCTCACAATGCAGAACCTCTTCTCACTGCTGTTTTTATACCTGTCTGCCAGATTGCCTGTCACAGTGAAGAATCTGCTAGAACTCCAGCCCAATTAATGGTATTTACCTATAGGAAAGGTGAAATGAGGGGCTGAGTGTGAAGTGTTGTGTCTGTGCCTGGGGTGCACTGAGAGCACCCAGTGTGGGTTGTGCCTGCAGGAGCACTCTGCAACCCCAGGAGCTCCGAGCAGAAAATACCACTCAGCAGAGGGTTAAGACTATTCCTCACAGTTTAAGAAGGAGAAACAAGTGAAATGTACAGATTCTTTACTAGCAGTAACTGAAAACAGGCAGCTATCTTCTATCTTGCTTGGTTCTGTTTATCTCCAGTTTATCTGGCAAAGCTGGACCAGCTCAGTGTGATTGTTATGGCCTTTGGAAGTCTGGATTTGATTTTACCTTGGTGCTGAGTAATGGACTTGAGCAGCTTTCAGTTCTTTGCAATGGAATTACAATGTCACCTCCTGGTCCCAGCAAGGAGGGAAGAAGCCAAGAGGTGTGAATGTGTTACAATGAGGGAAAGTGTGTCAATACCTGCAAAGGGATACTGGTATCACCCAAATCCCACTGAGGAGAATGTTTTCTGAGTTTGGAGGCTCATGCCTGGAGGAAGGCCAGGGTGGCAGACAGAGCAGTGATCTTGTTTGTCACGTGTGGGAAGCCATGGAGGAGCAGGGCTGTGGTGTGTGACTTGGCATCCCTGAGCTTCCTGCCCAGCATTGGAAACATCTGCTGCACCAGAGAGCTTGGAGGTTGTGGCTCCTTGGCTGAATCGGGAAACTCGATTTATTCTTCCAAATTTCGGTAAATTTGAGTTATGCAAGGGATGCCTTGAATCTGGTTGAGTGGATTTAAGCCAGGATGAGCAGGGCTTGAAGCAGCCTGGTCTAGTGGAAGGCATCCCTGTCTGAGGCAGGGAACTGGAACCAGATGATCTTTAGGGCCCCTTCCAACCCAACCTATTCAGTGAATCTGATTACCTTTCATTGTAATGACCTTTCAAACAATCCTGTTCTCTATCTTCAAATGTGATGCCTTGAGGTTGTTTCAGGCTTCTACCCTTAGCTTTGGGATGAGGACATTTCTCCTTGTGTGGATTATGTGACAGGGAATGAGTGACTGTGACCCCAGTTGAAGGTTCCTTGGGTTTGGATTAAACCCTGAGTGAGTCATGCAGTTCAACAGGTGTTTCTGCTGCTTCACAGCAGAAAATACTTCAACCCTTAAGCCCTTTCAGAATCAGCTTATGTTTTTACCAGGGATTCGTGTGTCAGGCTCAGCCTGCAGGAATTCAGAGGAGGCTGATTGAGCCCTGGTGGCACCAGAGACCCCTCCTATGATGGGGACTGCAGCCACAGGAGTGGGCACTCTGCCCTGGCCCTAGCCTTGCCTCTCCAGCTGCAGAACAATGCTCAGATACGAATCTGATGAAAAGAATGCAGATTTTTTTCTGCTGTTATTACAAATAAAACACACATTTGTTTTCCAGAATCACTTTGTTGCAGTTGCCAAAATGACCCTTGCTCGTAACACGTAAAGTATACAGAATATGTTGTCTGCTAAAGGATAGTTTTAAAAGTTATCACTGAAGTAGCAGTGGAAAAGTTCTCACGGTGCTCAGAAACCTGGAAATGAGAGCCAAGGACTATAGTATTACATTTTTTTTTCTTAATTGGAAAGCTTTTTACAGATCTGCTGGATCTGTGTGGCTACCTTTCCTTTTCTCTGCTGGCTCTCACTCTGCTCTTCCTGCCTTGCACAGGGACTTGCTCCTTCTCCTTCCTGACAGCAGTGTCTGATTTATTCTACAGGTTTTAAATTAGAAGGAAACTCAGCAGTAGGAAAGAAGTGATGGATTGGAGAGCAAGTCTGTGGCTCTTCTTACCTGGCTCGTTAGACAGCCTGCTTTTTTTTTACTTAAGAAGAAAGGCAGGTGGTGCAGAGCAGCAGAGGTGCTGCCTGGCTTGCTTGTGGGTGTTCTGTGTGCTGCTGTCCCTGTGGGGCAAGGGGTGCTCTGGCACGCTGGGGACCCCAGCCAGGTCACCATGGGGCACCTTGCACTGCCCAGCCCCAGGGCTGCTGCTGCTCACAGATCACAAAGGGAGCAGAGAACCCCCTCAGCAGCAGTGGAAGTGCTGCCCCCATGCACACACAGCTCTGTGACAGGGTTCTGAGCCAAGAGCCAAACCAAGGATCCAGCCCTGTGTTTCCTCTGATGAAGTCTCAGTGTGAAGCTAACTTGTTTGTAGCCATGGGAATTCTTCCCATCTGGATCCATCTGGGATTGTGGATGAGGGCAGGCTGTGGACATGGCAGTGGCTGATCCTTTTGCATCTTGGCTACAAGTCAGCTGTGTTCCTATTTAATTCACTCTGTCCATGGGAGTGCAGCTCCTATAGACGTGCCTAAGTGACCTGAGAAAAGGAAGATGTCTGAGGTTAAAATACACGCTAATTAATCTTGGTGCTTGGTGAGCCTTTGGCTCTCTGAGTAAGAGCACTTCTAAAGACCCCAAAAGCTCAATTTCCAGGGCAGGGGTGGGCAGTGCTTTGGCCAAGGGGGCAAACCAGGCAGGCAGGAGGGTGGGCTCTGGGGTGGAACTCCCCTGCTGCTCTGTGTCATCATCTGGGAGGTCAGAGTGAGTGTCCCAGCTGCCTGTTGGAGCTTTCAGTGTGCTGGGGAGGTCCAGGCAGCACAGGAGCTTCTGCTGAGCCGTGGGAGGAGCAGAGAGGCTCTGCATGCACTGGGCAGGGTCACATCACAGCCCAGAGCTTGTGGGAAATGCCCTGAAATTTCTCCAGGAAAATCAGAGTAGTAGAACATGGCATTTTCACATTTCTAATCTAAAGAACTTCTGTGCATATGCAGCCTATGGAAGAAGCTGAAGGACAGCTGAGAACAGTTCCTTTGCCAAAAAGAAGGGAAAAGTCTGTAAAATGAAGCAGAACAGCAAACACATAGAAAAATGGATGTGTTTGGGTTTTTTTGGAAGGTGATGTGGTTTTAATTTACCCTGAGGTAAACAGGATGGGCTGCAGAGCCCACTGTGGTGAGCAGGGGCCTCAGCTCTGTGCCAGAGCATCCCAGGTGCAGCTGTGGGTGGTGGGAGCCCTCCTAGCTGTGAGAACATCCATACCTGGAAATGACATCCTGTGGGTATTAATCCCTTGGATAAGGAGCCTCACAACACCCAAACATGAGGAAATAGCTCAGGGTTTATCCGTCATGCTATAGGTATGTTCATGGTGCCTGAAATATTAGTTCTGTCATGAGCATGGCGTAGCACAGGCATCTCTTTGTCTTCCTGATACTAGATTTAGGCTGAGTGCCCCAGTTCATATACGCTGCTGCTGTCTTACATAAAAGATTTTATAATTGCTCTTGACACCAGCATAAAGCAAATCTAAAATTCTGAATACCCTGGCAATGCAGAGCCTTTATTTTTGTCCGTCACTAATAATAATAATGTCTCATTTTGGCTTATAGGACAGAAAACTCACAAAAGTGGAGAGGCAGAGATTTAAAGAGGAAGCAGAAATGTTGAAAGGTCTGCAGCACCCAAACATTGTGAGGTTTTATGACTTCTGGGAATCTTCTGCAAAAGGCAAGAGATGCATCGTGCTGGTTACGGAGCTAATGACCTCTGGAACGCTGAAGACGTAAGTACTGCACGGGGCCAAGAATAGAGCAGGAATTTATAGCAAAATCCTACTTTCCTTCACTGGAAAAAGTATATCTCTAGATAAAAGCAAAAAATGGAGCTGTTCTCTGGTGCCTGTCATTTGTCCCTGCATGTGAACCGCAGTGATTTGCCAGGCAGGATTTTGGCCTCCCTCTCTCTCTGCCTGCTCCCTGTCTCGGTTATGCAACTCAGACCTGTTCCTGGCACGCTTCATCTTCCGCCTGTGACGTTTGCATTTGTCAGGGTGTGTTTTGTGCTTGGTTTTGTGCTTGTATTTGCATGTTTTGTTAGGAAATTCACATGGAATAGCACTTGAATGGTAGAATCTCTTAGAAGCTGAAGGGGCCCTAGGTTATCTCCTAAACTGTATTAATTAATAACTTCTGGTACTGACAGTCTTGTTAAGGTTGATACAAAGCAGTTGGCATGAATTCTGGAACAGATTTTCAGCCCCAATGGGAGCAGTACTCAGCCAGTGTGCTACTCTGCCAGTGCATTAAAAGGCCCTGCATCTTCTCCAAATGCCCCCTCCCAACCAGTGCTTCAGGTAAATGGAAACAAATGCAGGTGCATGGTGCAAAGGTCCAAGTCCTGTGGTTAAATTAAACTTCAGTATTCTTCTGATTCAAATATATGAACATATTCTAAAGCTGTTCTCTGAATGAAATGAAATGAATTGCTGAACCATTAGACTTCAAAATATTTGGTTGTATTTGCACCAAAAGTGCTTATTATCATCCTTCCTACAACTGAATGCTCTAATTCCTGCTTTGAAAAGATCTATTTCATTCAATTTTGAGATGTTTCTATGCTGCTCTTGTGACATCTAATAAGGGGCTTTTATCCATAATGGAGCTTCAGCTGTTAAAACCCCTCAAACCTCTAATAAAATGTTTTCACTTCCTTTATACCCACTTGTGTGTATGTTATGCTCTAGGTATCTGAAGAGATTTAAAGTGATGAAACCTAAAGTCCTGCGGAGTTGGTGTCGGCAAATCCTGAAGGGTCTTCTTTTCTTGCACACAAGAACTCCACCCATAATTCACAGAGACTTGAAATGTGACAATATTTTTATTACTGGACCAACTGGATCTGTGAAAATAGGAGACTTGGGTCTGGCAACACTCAAGAGAGCTTCATTTGCCAAAAGTGTCATAGGTAATGCTCCTGTTCTCCTTGGCTTCCCTTGGTCAGTATTGTGGCTGTTTAACATCTGCCTTTCCCATTTTGCATTAGTGGTTTTTAAGCTGCAGATTGGTCATGGAGGTTAAGGTGAGTTTGGGACTGTTGCTTCATACCACTATAAAAATGGGAATCAGCAGGGAATGGTGTCACAACTTCCTCTTCTCCTACCTCCTGTGTCATCCTTAATGCATAGGGAGCCCAGTGCCAGTGAAGTCAAAACACCAGAAATTTCAGCTCTGTGCTTTGCTGCTGTGGCTCTTCTTAACCTCATTGATTTTAGTGCACTCATGTTTGTTTATATTTGAAGTTTCTCTAGTTTTTAACTTGTAGTAATTGGTGATGTTTTTCTCTGTTGAGGGTTAGTATTTCTTCAAATAGTTTTTTTTGCAGGGTAACAACTGTTCATGGGACAAAATGGAATAATATCAATAATAACAATACTGAGAATAATATAACTAATACCAATATTGGGAGTAATTCCAGAAGTACCAATACTGGGAATAATGTCAGTAATAACAATACTGGGATTAGGATCAGTGGTACCAATACAAGGAGTAGCATCAGTAATACCAATATTGGTAAGAATATTAGTAATACTAATACAGGTTTTTGAAAAATCAGTTGTGAACAGAACAGCATCAAAATACACTCATGTCTAAAAGGAATTTGATACTGGAAGGGTTGCAGGATGCTGGCAAAGTGACTGCATTCATTTTGGCAATAAAACTGAGGCAGAGTACAGGGTCTTTCTCATGGTCCAAGACCTGCCACTCTCTTTTTGGCATCCCTACAGCTTGCTGCTCCTGTCTCTTGATATGCCACTGCATTGGTCTCTCTTTCTTCATCTTTTCTACATGTAAAAAGCAAACGAACTCCTAAGCATGAATTACAGTATGAGATACAGTTCCTGCAGTGAGTTACCCAAGTGTTAATAGTTTTCTGTTTTGCTTTATAAACCCCCCCTTCTCAGAGTAGTTTGCTGAGCAAATGTTGCAAGTGTTGGAAGTTGCTGCTTTTCCCCAAGCTGCCGCTCCCAGTGCCTCACTCCACATTTACCCATTTGCATTAGATTCCTGGCACCCTAATCCCTATTGAGTGGGACCTTTTTCTATGAGTAGCCTCATTGATTTGTCCCACTAAACCAGTGGCAGAATTAGGTTTGATGTTTTGTGCATGACTCTGTAGGTGATTTGTGATACTACTGGCTTTCAAAGTGCTGTCTGCCTGCTGGTGGTGATTCTGTATCTCTGGAGGAAACAAAAAAATGTGAATTTGCACTGATAAAAATGAGAGTGAAGATTCTTGATTCTTCTCCCCTTTTCACCTCCCCAGCCTTGTACACATCCTTCTCTCCAGCCAGACAGAAACCATTCCATCACTTTCAGTATGGGCAGGAAATGAACCACAGCTCATTTTCTTGGTCATTTTTGAAATTTTTCATTCTTCTTCCCCCTCCACCCCACCCTGCTCCCCCCTTTGGATTATTACCAGCAAGCCACAGGCATGGAAGTGCTTGCAGTGACCTTGGATTTCTCCCTGGGTCTGCTTGAGCTCTTTTGAAATGATCTTGCATGCACCTGTATGCAGTTGTACTGGGCACACTTGTTACAGGTGAAAAATCTTGTGGTTAAAGGCATTTAGGTGCCTGTAAAAAACCAGCGTTACCTGTGTGTGTGTCTATGCAGGCACTCCAGAATTCATGGCCCCCGAGATGTACGAGGAGCACTATGATGAGTCTGTGGATGTCTACGCCTTTGGAATGTGCATGCTGGAAATGGCTACCTCAGAATACCCCTACTCAGAATGCCAGAATGCTGCTCAAATCTACCGAAAAGTAACCTGTGTGAGTACACGTCCCTAACTGGAATTAGATCTTGTCATTTGGCGGTTCTAAAGCGTATTTTGGTGAGGTGTCAGTACTGAGTGTACACTGCATTGTAGAGGTTGAGGTATCTGAGCTCTGGGTTACACAAACCTGTTCCAGGCTTGTGTGTAAGCTTACTGTTCTACACTTGGAATGTGTTGGACTGGATGCAGCTACATCAGATATTTTCAGTGATCTTTGTCACTGGTTTTATCTCCATTGGCCACAAATATAGCCCGGGGGGCTGATGCTTGGTAGTTTAACTCTTCTTAGAGTGTTGCTTTCAACCCAGAGCCGCTCAGAAATCATTCTAAAGCCCACAAAAGGCCTCACAAACTGCTCAACAGTGCAGTTATTTCCATCCTGTGGCTTGAGCAGCTCCCATGGTGTTGCAGGGAGGTGAGTGTGTGCAGCCATGGATCTGCTGGCTGCTGACCATGCTCTGCACCTTGGGCTGCCTGAAAACCATGCTGCAGCTTCTCAGAGACATGCAGTGGATTTGGTGGCTCAGGGGAGTTCCTTGCCTTTTTCCTTCTTATTCAAGACCAGGTTGGACAGGGCTTGGAGCAACCTGGTCTAATGGAAGGTGTCGCTGCCCATTAGAGGGAGGTTGGAATTGGATGATCTTTAAGGTGCCTTTCAACCCAAACCATCCTGGAGCCACATGGTTATTCTGTGTTCCATGGTTCTTTATCACAGTGTTTATTACCTTTGGCACAAAGGGTGTTGGCCCTGTTTTGGTGTGTGGTCCTTCAGACAAGGCCTAAATGCTCCCAGTGTGGGCAGCTTAGGGGACACCTCCTTGCACTCCAGAGCTTCATGGAGTGGCTACAAGAGGCTCACCTCGTGGATGTGAGAGCAGTGAGGTATCCGGTGTCACTGTGGGAGCAGCCAACATGGTTGGCTGGTGTCATTGGGAATGTGTGTGTGCATCTGGAGCCACGGAGAGCATCCAGCTCCTCATTGCTCCACGTACCCAGAGCTGCTCCAGGTGTACCTCACGGCCATCTGGAATATTGGTAATTAAGACTTTGCAAGGCTCCTCAGCCTCATTTATCAGAGCAATATCCAAGATGGCAAAGAAAATGATTGATCAGAGGATTCCTAGTTAGATGATGTATTTTAATTTTTAGACTTAAGCAGCCATTTTTTTAAACACTAATGGAAGCCTGAGCCAACTCATTTTCTGTGGCAGTAACCTTTACACAGCTCAGGATTAGATGAGAAAGTATCATAATTTTGTGAAACTGGCTTTATATACTGGTAGCTTCAGAGAGGTGGGAGATGATGTTTATCACACTGAACAAGCAGTAGTGGAGAAGCTGTTGAAAGGTCATCGTAAGGGTTATTTTTGAAGCAGAACAGTCTGGCGGGGAAAGCTGAAGACAAAAGCATCAGGTACCAGCACGAAGGGTGTGCAGTTTTCATCTGAATTTGGGGTAGTAGCAGTGGGAGCAAAGGCACCAGGATTCCTTAGATGGCAAAACTGGCATTACTGTTTTTCCAAGGAAAGGGTTAAGTAGCAGCTCCCAGTGGAGTGGAGAAAGCCCTGTCAAATGCCATGAGCTGCACAACTGTCAGGCAGGAAGGAGGAGCAGGGGGTGGACCTCTGGGGTGAGGGTGCAGGAGGAGCCACATGTCCTGGGGGAGATGCTCTGTCCCAGGAGGAGCCTCCTGGTGGGCCCAGCAGCTTCTGCAGTGGAGCTGCATCTGCAGGGGAGCTGCGACAGGAGGACCCTGCTCGGAGCAGTGTGAGTGGCCTGCGGGGGCTGAGGAGGAGGAGTTTGGGGTGTGGGGTCTGCCCTGAGCTGGGCCAGCGGCTGCAAACAGACCAAGTAACTCTGAAATCACTTGGATGAAGAGCTGCGGTTGGTGATGCAGCAGCTTGTGCGAGCCTTGGGGCTTATAGACTGAAATATGGTCAGACATGGAGTGTAGGCTAAACCCAAGAGGCTGAGTTAGACTGTTTATTCCAGAATTAGATTAGGTTTGGGGCTCTCACTGGAGCAGAAGGTGGTGAGGATGCAGAGCCCCTGAATGCTGCAGCTTCTCAGTGAGACATTTACTTCTTTATGCAGCTGGGGCCTTTTTAGCACCATAAATACAAATACTATTTCGAGTGTTTTAAATTGAGGGTCAGTGCATTGTAAAAACGTGTGTGCTATGTCTAACTGTCTGATGCCTTTATTTAAAAAGTGTAAAATAAAATAACTATCTTTTTGTGCCTTGGGCTCAGCATTGCGGTGGCAGGCACAGAGGTGTGGATAGCATCCACAGGGGTTGGAATTGCTGGCTGGAGTTTGCATCAAGGAGCAACAACCAACAAAGTCTTTACACTACCTGTGTTCTGTAGGGTCCCACTTAGCTGACATTCCCTCTGCTGACCAGCACAGGCAGGACATGATTTGGGTTTTGCCACTATAGTATCCTTTGCAGTAGTTTCTACTCTGTATCCTAACACTCCACCCAGCCCTTGCCTGCTACTGGGACATGAGATGTACCTCAAGTCCTGGCTGCCCAAGGCACACACGTGGTCATCCTTATTGGTGTAGAAAATAAAAACATTACGTCTCTGAGACATGATTATTTCAGCATATGCCATGTTCTGCATGGCTGTAGTGTAAGCTTATAATACTTAATTTATTTCAGTGACCTTTTGTTCTGCCTGACTGTATTCTAATGGCTCATTGCTGCTTTAATTTTTGCATTCCTGTTTTTTCACGTGTGTCTGTGTGTTTGCAGTTGTCCAGGACAAGGTGGTGGTCATGTTTGGAAATCTGCAGAGGGGCTCATTTCTCTGTCAAACAAGATGTGCTTGTTCCCACTTTTCACCTCTCTCTGCCCTTTCAGCCCCAATGGAGTGCAAACATTAAAAAAATGGATATGTACTATAAATAAAAAACACATCTTTCCCAAGCAGCGAGGCCACAGCTCACTTTGAAGTGATTTCCTGGTCAGCATATTTGCAGTGCCCTTCATTCTGATGCCATAATCTCATTTTTCATGCATAACTTGATGGTTTTTCTTACTCGTATTTTTTTTGTGTTTAATCATTCTGCCAAGTGATTTTGATGTGGACAATAGTGATGAAACATCAGAATCCGTGACCTTCCCAGGCAGCTCCAGCCCAGTGTTTTCTTAGGGATGCACTGCAGAATGCACAGCAGCTGCATCTCCAGGGAGCTTCTGGCCACCTCCTTAGTGGTACAAACCTGTGCTTCAGAACAGCCCACCCCTTACAGTGTTCTGGGTTTGCATTTAAAGCTTTCACATTTTTTGTTCTCATCAACTATGGAAGGTTTTCTCAGCGTTTTCAGGCTGTGTGCCACAGTGCACACAGACAGAATAAATGCTGAGGCTGTGGCACAATGACAGCAGGCAAAGAATGCTGTGAATGTCATTACATGGACTCCTTGTGGCTCTTGGAGATCTTCTTAGATCTGCAGATAATCCTCTTAGCTTTGCATTGAGATGGAGCTCCATTTTGGAGTGACACAGAGATGAGTTTATAATTGCACACAGTGATGTCATGGACCAAAATCCTGGTAAAACTGAGAACTTCACCTTCATTTCAGTGACTTCAGAGAGTGTGTGCCAGGGTGCAGTTTCAGTTGGAAACATGGCTTCAGCTTTTTTGGTAGAAGATTTTTTCCTTTTTTAGGAATGGCATGAGCCTAGAGACTTAGCTGCAGGTGGAAGGTGGCGTGGTAGCTCAGAGCAGGCTGTCCGTGGGGTGGAAGGCACTTCCAGGGGCCAGGAAAGCCTCTGGAAATCTGACAGACGTGGGTCAGAGGTGCCAGTGACTCGTGTGGCATTTGCTGTGTCCCTTCAGAGCACCACGTGCTGCTCTTCCAGAGTGAGCTCTGCTGATGGAAAATGGCAGGCAGCTGTTTTTAGACCTTGCAAAACAAGCAGCACAGTACCTCAGCATGAAGGATACAACTTTACTGTCTGTGTGTGTCTGGCTGCGGACTCAGCTGCCTTGTATAGGAGGGCAGTGGATCACTAATCTAACTGCTTCAGAAGGAAGGGGGTGGGAACAAGTGGTGGTGAGGGAATCAGAATAAATCATCCTGCTTAAGATAGACAAATTCTCCAAAGGGAAATTGTTTGATCTCTCATTTTGTTCTTGGTTTATGTACGTGTATAGATATTTTGACATTTAAGGAACTTGTTTTGCCTTATACCCCTTAGGCCACCCAGCGAGCCCTGCCTTTCACGTGTGGTGGCACTGAGTTTATTTTAATTTGTAAGAGGCTGTACAGCTTTCAAACCATCACGGGTAATCTCTTACACTTTGAATTTTGGTGCCATGTCTCCTTGAGAATGCTTGGGGAAGACAGATGGCTTTTGTTGAAGTGAATGAGATGAGTCCTTTGATGGCAAATAGAAGCCCCCTTCATTGTCAGGGCACTGTGCTGCAGGGAGGGTTTGCAGCATCCCAGTGAGATGGCCTTGGAGAGTTTAATGAAGAGTAAGGAACAAAAGCATCCTATAGCACAGGGACAGGGAGAAAGCACTTTGGCAAAGCAGCTCTGTTCAGTACTTCACTCCCTGTGTTTTGTCCTTGTTTGTTTTAGACATCTATTCATAGCTTATCTGCTCAGCAAATAAACACAATGGGTGCTTGGAGAGGAGTTGGTGTTCCATCAAAAGATGGTGAAAACAAAGTGGTGGTGGAACAGTTGCTTTTTTATTTGTGGAAGCTATTTGGAAGCTCAGTATTGGGAACTGGTTTGGGGTTCTGCTAAATGGGCTGTTTTCAGGCAAAGCTGATTTCTAGATGCCCAACATGTCCCTCCCTGCTCCATCCCAGTCATTTCAGAGTTAAGGCTGAACCACGTACCTGAAGATTATTTGTGAATTCTGTAAAAGAAAATTAAATTGGAAGAACCTGTGATATGCCTCATGCCATTTGTGTCTTTCGTATGTTCCTTTTGTGTTAAGATACCCATGGAGTGCTTATGAAAGATGTCAAAAGCAGTTGGCGGGTTCCCTTAAGTGCCCAGATCTGTGAGCAGTATATTCCTCTAGGTAGCTGGGAGCTCTGCAGGGAGTATGGCCTGAGCTGTCTCTACTGAGTTTTTGGTTTATGGATTTTGTGTGTGTGTGCATTTTCCCCTCCATTAAAGGGGTACTGATACTTGTTTGTGGGATATTTTTCAGTAAGCATTAATCTGTAGCAGCTGATGGTCTTTCATAGAATCATGGAACGGTTTGGGTTGGAAGGGGCCTCATAGCCCATCCCATTCCACCCCTGCCATGGCAGGGACGCCTCCCACTGTCCCAGGCTGCTCCAAGCCCTGTCCAACCTGGCCTTGGACACTGCCAGGGATCCAGGGGCAGCCACAGCTTCCCTGGGCACCCTGAGCCAGGGCCTGCTCACAGGGAGGAATTTCTTTCTTATGTCTAATCTGAATTTGCCTCTCTTCAGATTAAAGCCTTTATTAGCTCTTTTTGCCTTTTCTTCCTCGAGAGTGTTGCAGTAATCTGGAAATCAGTTTTCTCACAGCAAACAGCAGTGTACTGAAATGTACTGGTTTATCCTTCTTTCTGTTTTGAATTAGCAATTTTCATCCAGCTCCTCACTGGAAAACACACCAGACTCCTGTAGCTTAAAGGGTGAATCAGGGCACAGGAGAGTCCTGCTGAAAACACGTTTTGGTGGTGCTTTGTTTTGTTTCATTTCTAATTCAGGTATCAGAGCTCGCCTTGGCATGTTGAGCCAGCCTGGGCACTCCAGTGCCTTTTGACACATTTTTCTAATACACAAAATTTGAACCCTCATCTCATCAGTAAGATTTAAGTTTGCTTAAGGAAATAATTCCCTTTAGTGGGTCACAGCCAGCCAGCCAGCCACATGTGCGGATTATTTTGGTTTGTTCTCACAAAAATGGGTTTCTTCGGATCTCCGCAGCTTTCTGCTGAAACAAAACCGTAGAGCTGAATCTTTGTGTGTCTATTCTGTTTTTTTATTACTATTTTTTCAAAAATTATGATTTACATATTTCACTCTAGAATTTTAAGAGAAATGGGGGGTTGTTCATCTAAAATTATTAATTAATAAAGTTTGAAGTAGAATCTGAGACTTGAATAGCAATAGAATGTTCATAAAAGGATAGAAGTATAATCTGATGGTGGAATATTCAGAAATTCTCAGAGAGGCTCCAGCCTTCATTGAAATTCATCATAGAACCTATTCAAGACTTAGTTCAGTGCATTACTTGTAGACACTTTGAAAGCACTAGTTTCCTTTCTTTAATCTACCGGGTGAGCCAGAAGTCCACTCTGCTGGGCTCCTTATCTGTGACTGCATGACCCATTATTTACTGTTATTTCAGGGTGAAACTTTAAAAGGTTTTGAATGGAGCTAAATGTCCAATTCCCATTCAGTTGTGTGCTTAATCACATTCTGGTTTTCTAGATAAAGGAAATTGTGTTTCCTTTTTGTTCTGCTTATTGACTCCATTGGAAGTACTTGGGTCCTTAATTGATAGGGTCTAACTGCATCATGTCTTCTCAAATTAATTTTGTCATATTTTTATCCATATACATCTTGTTTTAGTAGGTAGAGGTAACAATGTGTTTTTAAAAGGAATCAATTAATTCTGTGATTTAAGCTGGACATCAGAAATAAACAGAAGAACTCCTTGTGCTGTCACCTGTAGCTGAATATCCCCATGGATGTGGGGACACTGACTCTGCTTCCCAGGGTTTTCTGCTGCAATGAGTAGTTGGGTTTTCTCCTTGAAAGGCTGTGCTCATAGGCTGCTGTTCCAAATCTGTTCCCAGCAAAAATGCTAACATTTGACAGAGATTTAAATAGATTTATAGGTTACACCTGCTCTATCACATATTCCCAAGGGGTTTCTAACAATATCCTGGGAAATTCAGGAGCAATGCAGAGCTGTTGAGCATATTCTCCTGCTTCCCTGCTTGGTTTTGGGGTTGATCTTTAATTTTTTTACGTAGAGGGGAATGTGTTGGAGAGTGTTTGGGACATGGAAAAGAAAGACGTTTGTGGGAAACAGGAATGTGGAATATTCCAAGGTATTTTTGACTCATTTTCAGTTCTAGCTATCTGAAGAAAAATGTGACTGTCTTTATTCATTTAGTGCTTTGAGAGTTATGGCAAAAACACAAAAGGAATAATTTCAGAAAATGGTTATTTTTGAAATTTAAAATTAGTTGTTTTTTGAATATTCACTTCAGAGTCCAGAGGATATAAAGGTAAAATTCATAAAGGTTGGTAAAGAAAAAGGGATTCTTTCCCTGTGTATGGCTGAGCTTGTGCAAACTACTGTACTAAATTTGAAGTGCAATGGTGTTTAGAAATACAGTATCCCTAAATTCTCAGCTCAGTTTTGCATTAAGACTAACAAAAGTATTAGTTACTTCCTGGGTTGAATTAACTTTAAAATGCAGAGAAAATCTGCTTAATTAAGAGGTATAATGTAATTCTTTTTCACATTAAATTGTTTTTCTCTTTGTTTTTAGGGTATAAAGCCAGCAAGCTTTGATAAAGTTACTGATCCTGAAATCAAGGAAATAATTGGAGAGTGCATCTGCAAAAACAAAGAAGAAAGGTTTGTTTCAAGGGGTCGAGTTTTGTATTAAATATTGTGTGTGCAGGGATTTCAGGACTGTCTTGGATTTCTGCTGTGGTCTGTGGGTCTCCCCTGTGCAGGAGAAAATGCAGCATGGAAGCGAAAATAGAAATGATTTCCTGCTTTGCTGCCATTCAGTGTCTGGATAAGAAGTGCTGTTGTGTCTCTCAGCCTCTCAGCAGGACCTGAACCAGGGTATTCTTGCAAATTCTGGTTCAGCAGTGCAGAAAATGTCCCTGGGAATGTTCTGTGGGGACAATGAGGGTGATAAAGGTTGGTGTGGTGGGTTCATCACGAGCTGCTGTGGCAGATTTCAGTGGCCTCAGGACATGGACACACCTTGTGCCTTGTTTCCAGCTTTAGTTTTAACACCTTATGTTTCACTGGTCTCTGCCAATTTGTGCTGTGCTCAGCATTTTCTGACTTTCACAAATGCAGTTTTTAGGGGCTGCAGCTGACTACCTAGAGAGAATCTTCTCTGGTACTCTTGAAGCTCAGATACATAGGAAAAGTTGAACAAAGCTATAAACCTGCATTTCTCTAAGTGCTTGTGGTGTATGAATATTGCTAAAGCTTTGAGAAATGGGAAATGTCACTTTTTCAATTTCACTTCCTTTTCAAAATCCCTCATCTTTTCAAAAAGAACACAAATTCATTATGGGTGAACACCAAACATACTGTAAATGTTTCCACCTTTAACAGCAGTTTCCTGTTGCAAACCTTTCTGAACTGATTGACTTGCAGTATTTGAATCTTCTTTCTATCCTTTGCAGATATGAAATTAAAGATTTGTTAAGCCATGCCTTTTTTGCTGAAGATACTGGGGTAAGAGTGGAACTTGCAGAAGAAGACCATGGTAGGAAATCCTCTATTGCCTTAAGACTCTGGGTAGAAGATCCTAAGAAACTGAAAGGAAAACCCAAAGATAATGGAGCCATTGAGTTTACTTTTGATCTCGAGAAGGAAACTCCTGATGATGTTGCACAAGAAATGGTAAAATACACTTGTGACAAAAATGTGTATATATATAAAGTAGTGCATAAATCTCAAGGGACAGCAGGAATGAGCTGGGTAAAGTTCACTTGAACCATTCCAGGTGTCCAGTTTAGGCACTTTGCACTGGTTTTGGAATGACTACTGCAAGAAAGGGGTGAACTGAAACATATTGTTTGAAAACAGATGCCTGAAATCACAACTTAAATAGCTTAGGGACCATAGAGGTCTGATGTACTTTTATATTTTGTAAGCTCTTCTCACTCTACTCCTGAACTTTGATAGGAAACTGGAGTCACTGAGTTAGGAGTAAGGTTTGGATTTTTTAATGGAGAAGTTTCACGTGCTGAATTTCTCTGTCTTTATACTTGTGGACTTTGGTTAGAGAATCTGTGTTCCAATTTCACCACGTTGTCCTTGAACTCCTATTTTGATGGTGTCTTTACTGCAGTTGTTTCTGCTCTAATGTCACAGAGGCTCAGGGTCAGTAAGCACTGAGCCAAGGCTCTGAATGTTCCTGTGCGTGCAGAAGTGTTCCTGTTAGACTCTAAATCCTGAGGGATCCCATTTAATGACGTCATCACCACTCTTGGTCTGTTCAGGAGGCTCTCATTTTGGTAATGCTGCCTTGCTCTGCTGCAGCTCATGACCATCTACTCCAAGTTTAGTGGGAGGAATTCAGGCTCCTTTTTCTTCTTGTCATTAGTTTGCAGCAGGTCCAGTGTTTTTCCAGCAACATATCATTACAGACCTCATTTAGTTTAAAAATTGCTCTGGTTCCATTACTTACTGTTGTATTTTGCATTTAAATATCGATGGAAATATTTGGAATTTTGAAGTTCTCTAGGTTGTTTGGTCCATAGTTGTGATGTTTTATTTTGAAGAGGAAATAATTCTTGTGAAAAAGTATATTTAAAAGGATATGCCCAAACTACAGTGACATTGTGCCCTTTCCCAGATAATTCACAAATAATTTGAAAATCTGTATTTTGCATTAATGCTTACCTAAGTGACTGTCCATGAAATGCTTTCAAACCTGAGACTGTTGCAGGGGCAGAAAAGGGGGACATTGATTCTTAAATGTCTTCTTCTGGTCCTTATGTGTTGTGGAACACCAAATCTGTGTGCTTTCATCAATTTATTGCTTTATGTGCTGTGGAAGAGAAGAATCCAGGAGACCTCCTGAGTCCAGGGAGTTATTTATCATTACTGATGGGTTTTTGGTAGTCAGACAGTCCCACCTGCCCAAAAGGTGTGGGCAAAGGGAACTCAAGACGTTCCTGTGGGTTTGGAAACTGAAGTCAGCTCTCCCAGCCAGTGGGTACTGCGAAGGGCCTTGGCTTCAGTAAAATGAAGCTGTGTTTTCAGCCGCTTTGCACCCATTAATTTTAGCAGTGAAAATCTAAGCTATGAAACCATCCTATGTTTGGGCAAGAGCAAAGCAGGAGAGCTGCTGGATTTCCCCCGTGGATGTAAGTGCTTTCAAATCTGTCCAGTGTGCATGTTAAGAATGTAGGGAGAGCAGACAAAGCTCTGGTAGGTCATTATTAACCGAAAATTCATAACCCGCACTGCAGGAGATTATGCAAACAAATAGCACAAAGATGAATTTCCATTTTATCCGTTGAGTAGTTGAGTTCTGAGAAGCCTTTCCATCAAATGGGCACAGCCTGCTATTTCTTTGTAAAAGTCAGTCAATATTGACTGACTTCACTATTTAAGAGAAGTTGATTTGAGACATCATTCTGTTAACATCTTGTCCTTCATGACTTGGCTGTGCTATCAAGCAGAGCAATTTGGAAAACTCTGTGTGCTGGAAAGGTTAAGGCAATAAATTCAGATTCAGGGGCAGTTTCATTCACTCCAGGTGCATTGTTCAGAGATTCTTTTTCATGTTTTGTTATTCTTTTAGTGTTAAAAAGACAGAAAAAAGAAAGAGGGGAACCCATCTGCCATTAAACTTGTTCTCCTCAATGGATGTTTAGTGGTGGACAGTTAGAGCCAGTACATATTCATGTCTTAGAAATTATGTCCTGTGGGTTTTTTAATGCATTGGGAATAGAAGTCTTACTGAAGAAAAGAACCCTGCCCCATCAAGCTCTTGAGATCCTGTTCTTGTGAGAAATGAATTCATATGAATTTGTGTTGTTTCAAGCTGATGTTTGCTCTGTTGGGAAGAGGTTTGAGTATTTTGTGTGTGTGCTCGTGTGTGTGCCCAGCCTGGCTGAGTGTGTCCTCCCCTGCAGATTGAGTCAGGCTTCTTCCACGAGAGCGACCTCAAGATTGTGGCCAAGTCCATCCGGGACCGCGTGGCGCTGCTCCTGTGGCGCCGGGAGCGCATCTGGCCCAGGATGCAGGCAGAGGAGCGCCGCGACTCCGAGTGCCTGGAGCGCCTCAAGGCGCCGCAGCTGCAGCACGTCCAGGTCACCTACCTGTCCCACACGGGCCACCACATCCTGTCGGAGCCCGAGGAGCCTGAGGCCGACCAGCACCCCTTCCAGCAGAACCTGCCCACCAGCGTCACCTCTGTCGCCTGTGAGTGTTGGCTCCGTGGGCACGCGGTGGGGGATGTCTCAGGGATAGCCCACACTGATCCGAGCTTCCCAGGGGGAAACTCACGCTGATCCGAGCTTTCCAGGGGGAAGCCCACACTGATCCGAGCTGGGATGAGCTGATGTGAGGGGCTTTGCACAGTAGTTCAAAACCCACAAACATCCAGGACAGATGCATGGCAATTTTGAAAGTGATGAAGTTTCAAGCAAACAATATTATGTAGATATCTCTGTATAGCTCTATATATGTTTTGCTACTAAACAATTATCAGAGAGTTTCTGTTTTACTCTTCTGGGCTTGTATGTAAGCACATTTATGTTAAAGATGCAATACCTTTAGCAAGACACAGCTGCTGTTTCAATTCAGATACTGTATAAGGGGCTACACTGGGGTCTGCTCTGAATACTGAGATAGCCATGTGTGCCTGTGCAGGAAAAATCCCTTTACATGATATGAGAAATAGCCACATTTGCATAACACTCATAATATTGCCGTATTCACAAAGTCTTTTATCTGAAGCTAAAATGAGCTCATTTCATTTTTTTGGATCATGTACTTATTTCATGCTAATTCCTTTGAGGAACACTGCAATTATGACTCTTTTTGTTTCTAGTGCTGCAGTGAAGTGACTTGTGCTTCCCATGGCTCTGCTGGACATGAGTTGGCAAAATTTTATACTAAATATAACCCCCACAATTTATTTCCCACTCCTCCTCAACTTTTAAACAGTACTTAGTATTATTTGACAGTTTGCTATTAGATTATATGAACATTTTCTTAGCATAAATTAGGGTGGCACTAGTTCATATAATTTGAGGTCAAATGTAAATGTGGAAATTAATAACTTAATGTGTGCAATGTGCATTCTATAAAAACCTGAGACTGACTCACAGCTTTTACTTTAGCACTCTGCCATTAGACTCTATTTTTTTCCTTTGAGGTCCTGAATGATTGTTTGTAATAAAATGGAATTTTAATGCAGCAGAAATCCCATCATGAGAGTAGGGCTATGTTGGCTCCTCAGAAATGAATTGAATAAATAGAGAGGGGAGTTTAATTTTGGAAAAAAAACAGTCGGGAGAATAGTTTGGGAGTACTAAAGAGAAATGTCATCTCTGGTGCTATTAAAAAATAATTTGCCATTTAAAAGCCGAATAAGTAAAACTTTATTTAGAATATGGAAAAAAGAGACATTGGAAAGTGTTGGGAAAAGAAATAGTGTTTAAGCTTAGCTGTAACTTAAGATTTTTTTTAAACTGTGTTGCAGTTTTCTTTTATTTTTGAATTTTAGAATCCTTTTAGAAGCTATTTGTCCTTGGGATATGTCCAGCTGCAGTCTGGTTCTCTCACTTTGTTTCTCAAGTGAAGAAGGCACTAACTTAGGCTCAAACAGAGCTGGGGACTTGTATTTTACACACTTCAGAAGTTGTGAAAAGATGTTTTTCGATCAGTGATACCAATATTTCCAGCTGACAAAGGACCCAGTGCTTGCCCACTGCCTGTAGCTGTGCAGTTCCACAGCTTAACTGGGCAAATGTTCCACGAGAAACTCCACAGAGCTTTGAGTGTGCCAAACCCACTGGAACCTGCACAGGGGTTTGTGTCAGACCTTGATTGCACCACACGCAAGCAGGGCATGACTTGCTGGACTAAAATCATACAGCATAAAGAATTTTGTAATTTTCAGTGCTGCTAATGAAAGCAATGTTAAAGTCAGTGCATCCCTGAAAGATGGAACTCTGAAAGACCTCGTGATCTGCTGTGAACATGGCAATTGGGGTTTCCTCTCCTTTCATCCTACAAAATCTATAAACATCTGCAGTTCCTAATGTCAACCTCATGCCCTTTAAAGGAAATATTAATGTGCCTAAAATACCAGTGTGCACAGAAATCCATGGGGATGGGTTTCGGCTTAAGAGAAGCAGTGTGTGCCTTTTGTAGAGAATAACATTGATGTTGTATAATTTATTTATATAACGGAAGGGCTGGAGTAGTGAAAGTGCTAATTACATAAACCATGGTGACCTTGCTCTAAAGTCATCACTTGAACATGGGGAGCTGTTGAGGTTTTAATAAAAATGCTGTTCCTGCAGCTGACAGCACGTTTGACAGCGGCCAGGGCTCCACGGTGTACTCGGACTCGCAGAGCAGCCAGCAGAGCGTCATCTACTCATCCCTGCCCGACGCTGTCCCCCCTGCCATCCAGAGGGTCTACAGCCCTCCCCTGAGCGAGGGCCAGCCCGTGCCACACAGCCTCCCCCAGCTCGGACACTACCAGCAGCCCTCTGCAGTAAGTCCAGAGCTTCCTCAAACGTTCTGTGTCCTGGCTCGTATTTTATATTATCCTTCCTTTCTTCTTCACCTGAAGCACCAATCCAGCTCCTCTAAATGTAGCACTCAAAAGGCACCCTTTGAGCAGGGCTTGGTGTTTAGTTGAGCTGTGCAACGCACAAAGGATTCTGTTATCCTTTCCACTGATCGGTTCCAGGAATTTTAAACTAAATGCATTGCTGGTTGATTGAAGGTTAGGAAAGACAACAACCTCCTAAATACTTCTCCTAACATTTTATTTTCTTATGAGGTTTTCTGTGGTCTTTTTTTCCTGTGATAATTTAGTTCTGAGTTTGGAAAGTCTCAACAAACATGGGAAACAAAAGTCTCACTCAAAGCTTTCTGTTTTCCAATTAAAATGAAAGAATTGCTACATTAAGTGGGAGATTATTGACCAGGATGACAAGCATATATGACTGGAGCTGTCGTAGGGTATTTTTAAGGCTTATGAGCCTTAGCCTGACATACTGTTTATTTTCAATGTATCTGTTTGTTTCAGCTGAAGTTGTGGAAACCTGATGTTGTTAAAACCTGATCTGAATTTCTATTGTTTTTTCACTTCAACTATGGTTTTAATTTGCTTCTAATTTCTCTATTCATTTTCCTGCCTTCCATTTCCAGTAAATTGCCTGCTTTTTTTTTTAAGATAAACATTATTTATGAAATTAAAAGAAACTTTTTGAAGGCAAATTTGTTTTTCCCCCAGTCATTGTTGTTGCTCTGTTTCCAGTCACTGTGGCTGTGCTTCCACTGGTTTTACTGGTCTGCATGCTTGCTTCCTGCAAGAAATGCAGCACAGTTGGGTTTGACTTATTTGGAATTTGCCTGTTCTTTTAGATTGACTTTGCATTCCTGGCAGAGAACTTTGCACTGCTCTGGTTTGAACTGAGCACCAAGCAGACGATTTACCTGCACATGTTTCCAATGAGCAGCTGCAGAGCCTAGGGGCTGTGCTGTCCCTCTCTCTCTCCTAACGCCGCTGTCCCTCCCTCCCAAATGCCGCTGTCTCTCCTAACGCTGCTGTCTCTCTGCAGCCCGTCCTGTCCACGGTACCACCTGCACCCGCTGTGGTGCCCCAGCACTACCAGGAGCCGGCCATGCCCTTCCCCGTGGTGCCCAGCACTGTGGCCCCACTGCCGCTGGGGCAGCCACCACCGCCCGTGCTGGCCAGCCAGCAGGTGAGAGCTGGGCTCTGCCCAGAGCCATGCCCAGCCCTTCCCATGCCTGCTCAGGCTCATACCGCTGTCCCTGAGCAGCTGTGGCTCACACTGGTGTCCCAGAGCAGCTGTGGCTGCCCAGGATCCCTGGCAGTGCCGAAGGCCACGCTGGACAGGGCTTGGAGCAGCCTGGGATAGTGGAACACGTCCCTGCCCAGTGCTGGGGTGGGACTGGATGGGCTTTAAGGTTCTTTCCAACCCAACCATCCTGTGATTCTGTGATACCTGTAGCAAGTTTGAGATGTTTCAAACTGTTCAACTGCAGTTTGAGGGATTTAGGGATAGGGGAATGTGTGTTTGGCTTAAGGGATGAATATCTGGCTTGAGAACTCCCCTTGAAGTGTCCAATAAACATCTTGATGGGATATGGGGACATGTTTTAGCAGTGGACCTTGCATTACTGGGTTAGTGGTTGGACTCAGTGATCTTTAGAGGTGTTTTCCAACCTCAGTGAGCCTGTGATTCTGTACTCCAGGGGCCAGGTCTGTCCTGCCAGTGAGCTGGGGGTGAGCGGGGAACGTGGCCGGCCATCTGGTTCCCCTGCAGTGCACAAACAGTAACGTTTTCCCTCTTGTCCCCACAGCAGCAGCAGCAGCCGCCGCAGGCAGCCTCGCTGCAGCAGGTGCTGGGCAGCCAGCCTGTGTGCCCGCTGCCCCCAGTGCCCCACCTGCTGCCACCGTTCCCAGCACAGGGCTCCCAGGTGCCCCCCAGCAGCACCCCCCTGAAGCCCCTGCAGATCTCCACCGTGCCACAGCTCCCACCCGTGGCCCCAGCCCAGGTAATGTTGGGGATATGTGAGTGAGCACAGCCCTTTGAGGAGAGCTAATAATTAACATGAGTTGCAGATTTTGTGTGGCTATTTTGACTACATGCCAGTTTAATTAGGTGATAAGAATATTACTGCTTTTCCACAGCTCCTGTATATTTTCTTTGTGATTTATTTGGTGAATCAGAAATCTTTGTGCCCAGCCCTGTGCCATCCAGTTAATGGCAGTTCCAAAATGACAATATTTTTTGGGGTTGTTTTGTTTTGGTCCTTTGCACTGTCCCCTCTGGCACAATCTCTTCCCCATCCTAGGCTTGAGGGCATGAGCAGTTGCCCATTTTTTTTTCTATTTCCTGACCTCCTGACTTCACCACTTCTCCCAATACCTGCCAGCCCTGTCCATGTTGCTCTGCTCTGGGTCTGTTCTCTGGAGCAGGGACAAATCCTTCCCTTGGCCTAGGAGGGTGGATGGTGCTGCCACTGTATTTGGCAGTGGCAGGCACCATAATATGAAGCAGCTTGTGCCAAAGGGCAGAAGCAAGCTGCTGCCGTGATGCCAGTGTCTGCTCCATCACTGGGAGGTTTTGATTCTAAAAGCCTCTTTCTGGGCTCTTCCATGCTGCCTGAGTTGCAGCTTGTTTGAAAATAAGGGTTTAAATTTAAATTTTGCATGAAAGAGTTTTGCATCAGGTCTGGCCCAATTCCTTTTAATTTCTGTTAAAATGAAAGCAGCTTTTAATTAGGATGTTGCTTAAAGGCTTCATGCTGGTATTAGAAGTAGTTTTAAGCTTCTAAGGTATAAAAGCGTCCCCCTCAAATGATTTTTTTTTTTTTTGCTTTTACTAATGATTTAAGCATAAATCAGTTTTTATTACTGTTTGTGAACCTCAGGGAACGAATGGAAGTGATTAACAAACAGACATAATTATCCTCATGGCACAGGTGGCTTTTTGGGACTTGTGTGGCAAATGAAACTGCTTTATACCATCAGTAAAAGAACCGGCAATTCACGCAATATTGTGTTTTTTTCAGATTCCTCAGTTTCCTGTCATTCCTGCAATTACTCCTCTGGCAGGGCTCGACAGCCTCCCTCCCAACCTGTCTGAGCTCCCCGCTGCCAACGTGCCCCCCATTCCTGCCCCCTCGCAGTACTTCGCCCCGGCCGTGATCCTGCCCAGCCTACCCATGAACCCCGCGCTGCCCATGGCACCCAACTCGCCCGCACTGCCCATGCAGGCCGTCAACCTGCCCCACACCACCGTGGCTTCCCTGGTCCTGCCCTGCCAGCCCATCGTGCCAAACATGCCGGCGGCCACCATCCCACTGCTGGCAGTAGCGCCGCCGGGGGTGCCACCGCTGCCGCCGCATGCCGCGGTGCCGCCGCTGCCATCGCAGCAGCCACAGCCCATGTTCCAGCCCACCTTCCAGCAGATGCTGCCCGGTGACAACGCGCCCTCGCCCCACCACGCACAGGGCTCCCAGCCCGGGGCCCAGCCACAGCCACCTCCAGCCCTGCAGCCCAGCATGATGCACCCTCCTGAGCCGGCCCTGGCCGCACCGGGGGCGGCTCACCAGGTAAATCCGCTGGGGGCTCAGGGGTGCAGCCCTTCCCTGGGACACGGCCTTTCCTGGGGCTCAGCCCTTCTCGGGGGGCACAGCCCTTCCCAGGGCTCTCTCCTCCAAACATTAATCCTTGTTCTGGAGATGCTTTGTTGGCTTCTTGCCCTCAGTTCTGGAGGTGGTGGCTGGAGCTGTGAGCTGTGGGGTAGAGGTGATGTCCTCACCCAGGAACAGGGGCTATTGAAGATATAGGGCACAATCCAACGGGCTTTGGGCGGTGAATGAGGAGAGCACTTCCTGAATTCCCTCTTCTTCTCCATGTCAAACCTGAGGAAGTGTGAGCTGTGGTTCTCCTGGGTCAGTAGGGCATGCCAAGCCTTGCCAGTACCTGGAGCTAGTCCTTGTGGGGGCTGCTGGGTGCACACGGCAAATACGGGGGAGCTGGTGGGAGCAGGGGAGTTGTTTAGATGTGCAACATCTTTGAAACAGCAAAGGGAAGTAGCCCTCTGGTATCAACTCTGGAAAGCTGCATGGAAGAACAGTCAGACCTGCAGGGCAGGGAGGCATTCTAGCTGCAGACCCTTTCCCCCTTGAGAGAAATGAAGCATAAATGAGTTCAAGTATTTGCAGTATTTACACGGAAACTGCCTCAGGACTTGACAGAGTCTGTAAATACTTCTCTCGCCACATCTGTGATATGTCAACGTGAAACACACTCTGACCAAAGCGGGAGAGGGCACTCAATCTGTTAATGACAGCATTTGGGAAATCTGTATTCTGCCACATCTCCCTTCACCACAACACACTGATTGAAATTCGTAACATGCCATCCCAACCTGCCAGGTCATGACATCTTCAGGCAGTAATTTTTAAATTTCTCTCTTTTGCCATAAATTTGGTACAGAATTACTGTCATTGAGAATGTCAGCAGCATGGAGCCTGGGAATGTTAGTCACTGTTCCCTATGGCTTTAGAGGGAATGGAATCAAGCACATCAGGCACAGGGAGCATGGCAAATTCCGCAACTGGAGAGCTGATGTTCCCAAACCATCCTGACACAGTCATTAGATATCAAATATGTATGGAAGAGCTGCATATGGAAGAATTGAGGATTAAAAATAGCTATTACAATGTTCAGAGGAATCTTTTAAAATACATTGTTCTGATTTGAAGACTTCTAATGGGGAGGTATTTCTGTGTATAGTGCCATGCTGTTTTCACAGCTGGTGTTTAGCACCTCTGAGTTTTGTTTTGCCCTGGGTATGTCTGTATGGGCCATTCACTGAAGAGTTGGACTTCATGATCCTTGTGGGTCCCTTGCACGCCAGAATATTCTGTGATTTGACATTGAAATATTTTGTGAATTATTCTAGTCATATAAGATATAAAATAGAACCACCCTTCTGTGGCATTACACCACACTTGTCAGTCTAACAACCTCCCGCTTGGGCAGCCATGTAACTTTGAGGTGTTTTGAAGCACATCCTGTCTTTATTTTTATATCCACATGAAAACCTGGAATAATAGTTTCAGCTCATACCCAGAACCTGCAGTGAGCATGCAGCAATGAAATCATGTGTCCTACTTCTCTGTCTTTTTTTAATGTGTTTTCCGATAGCCTTAAGTCTCTATGTGATGATACTTCAAAACAAAGTAAAAATTGGGGATACTTTCACCTAGTACTAAAAGTCTTTTTTCTTCCATATGCTCCTTTCTTTCCTTCTTCCTCTTCCCACAAGCTCAGTTCCCCTGGAAAAATAATACAGTGTACCAAAAAGGAGAATGTCTGTTTTTAAATGTACAATTCAGAAGGACTGTTATGCAGAATAACAACCCAGTCTCTAAGGTAGCTGGCATCCTGTCACCTTGGTCTGGCTCCCACCAAGCACTTACACACTCGAGTTATTTTAATGCACTGGAGAAATCCACTGAGATAAATGAAACTCCTTCTGTCCACATGGAAGCGTTGGCAGGCTTGGGGCTTGGCATATAAGGGTTAAGTTGTGACTGCAGTGTGTAACCTGCACTAAACTGAAGTAGGACAGGGGTGTATGTTCAGTGAAAGACTTAATTGGGTCATTTGTACCAGGCCCTGGTTCTGCAGATATGGTCGATTTCTTAAAATATCCTGAGTTATGTTATGTGTAGAGTGTGTTTTTCTCTGCATGGACAGTGGGGGCTCGTTGAAAGCAGAGCAAAATGTTCAGGAGAATGAATTCATCACTGAAGGTCTTGAAGCAAGTGCAGAGGAGGCCACAGAGATGCTCCAGGGCTGGAGCCCCTCTGGAACCAGGCTGGGAGAGATGAGGGTGCTCATCTGGAGAAGAGAAGGTTCTGGGGGAACCTGAGAGCCCCTTTCAGGGCCTGAAGGGGCTCCAGGAGAGCTGGAGAAGGACTGGGGACATGGGATGGAGGGACAGGACATGGGGAATGGCTTCGCACTGCCAGAGGGCAGGGATGGATGGGATACTGGGAAGGAATTCTTGACTGTGAGGGTGGTGAGGCTCTGGAAGAAGTTTCCCAGAGCAGCTGTAGCTGCTCCTGGATCCCTGGAAGTGTCTAAGGCGGGGTTGAATGGGGCTTGGAGCACCCTGGGATGGTGGGAGGTGTCCCTGCCCATGGCAGGGGGTGGAATGAGATGAGCTTTGAGGTTCCTTCCAGCACAAACCATTCTGGAATTCCGTGATTTTTTTGTTTCTTAGCAAAATCTGGCTTTTTCCCTACTAATAAAGTAGTACCTGAGCAATGCACGTTGTCATAATAGTACAGAGAGAATCCTTAGCTTTTATTTGGTTATTTCAGAGGAAGTTTAATCTCTGTAGTTGTTGCTGAGAGCACCCAAACCCAGTCTGCAGTGTAGAGTTTGAGTCCTTTCCTCACGAACACCGGTGCCTGTGCTGCCTTGTCACAGAAGTGCTCAGCTCTGGGAGCAGAGGTGTGTGCTAACAGCTGTCGTTGTGTTGCAGCCCATGCCTGGACACTCCCAGTTTGCTCTGGAAGCTGGAGCTCAGGTGCCTGTGCTGCCGGTGCAGCCCTCCATGGTCCTGTCCCCGCCGTTGCAGCTGCAGCCGGAGCTGGTGCCGCCCTGCGTCGCTCCCGAAGCCGTTCCCGTTCCCCAGGTCCATGGCAGCCTTGCCGCAGCTGCCCCGCCCGTCCCCATAGAGCCTGGCCTGCCTCTCCAGCCCTCTGCTCTGCTGCAGCTCCAGCCTGATCTTTCCCAGCCACTGGGCCAGCAGCTCCCGGCTCCCTGCCCAGCTGTCGTGGCAGGTGCAGAGACATCTCAAGAGGTAGAGCCCTTCCTCTGAAGTAACTCCCCAGCCTCAGCCTCCATCTTCTTAGTTACTCCTGTGTGGAGCAGTGGGCTTGTTGCACAAGGGAGGTCATCCCCTCCCTGTGTGGAACCCTGCTCCTTGATGCCAGCAGCTCTGGGTCAGCAATAATTGGCTATTCCAAATGAAACCTCATGCTGGACCTCAGGAGATGTCTCACTGAATTCATGAGGCAGCAGGACTAAGCTCCTCCTTGTCTGTAGCTGAGCACAAGCACAGAGATAGAAATGGAGAAATTCTCACTGTGGGTGAGTTAGAAGATGTTCTGTAGAGTTTCACCCGTGTTTTGTCCAGTCTTGTTTTAAATGTCTCAAGCACTTGTTTAACCAACCATCATTTGCCTTAAGAAACTGCTCCCCAATCTGAGTCTTTGTAATTGAAAGCTCTTCATGCTCCTCAGCTTGAGCCCTATTCCCATTTCATCTAGCATTGTATCCTCCTGTATTGCCTGATGTCTGCTGTAGCCGTGGGATTTTTGTTTCTTCAGATGCTCATAGGCATTCCCAGTTCTCTGTGGTCAGAGAAGCAGGAAGCTCTTTACTGTTTTCCTTATAGAACTGGCAGCTCCTCCTTTCTGCTATTTTGACTTTTCTTTCCACTCCATAATAGTTTAATCTTCAGTCTTGACAGAACACCACAGAACATTTCCTTCTCTTCAGCTCCCCCTTAACAAAGCAAAACAAAAGCTTTGGCATTTCTGCCTGATTTCAGGCAGTAAGTCTGATTTGTTCTCCACTCCTGGATGGAAATGTCCCTCTGTGGTTCTGCATTCAGAGTTGTTCTTCTTGAGTCTCTATTCTGTTCTGAGTTACCTTTCCTCCCAAAGTATGTATTTCACCTTTTCAAAATTAATCTCTTGGTTTTGCCCATGTTTCCATGGCTTATCACATGCCTTGACTCCAGTGCAGCCTAAAATTCCTTTGGAGGCACAGCTCAATGCTGCCTCCAGAAGATGCTCGGGAAGGGCTGTGCTGACACTAGAGATGGATTCTAATTCTGTTTTTCCTGTCTATCAATGGCAGTTTAATTCTTACCATATCAGCGTTCCCGCTGTGATGCAGGACGTTTCTTGGTGAATGTCTGTATCCTGTAGGTGTAGCAGGAATGGTAGAGCCTGCCTGCAGTGCTTCACCTGCAGACTCCACAGAAAAGCTGGGCTGGGTCAAGCATATCCATCACTCACTTAAGGTGTTCCTTCTCTAGCTGTCTTTTTTCTGAATGCACAGCTCATGGCAGGGTCAGTGCTGGCACCTTCAGTGCCGGGTCCATTCCATTTGAGATTCTGGAGATGTCAGAAAGGACAAACCTCGTTGTTGTGCAGTGTGATATGGGGGATACAAGTTCTCCTGAGAAACCCATGGCCACTGAGGCACCCATCACATCCCACGGCCCTCAGAACATGTAACCACTGCCCCAAGTTAGTTTGCTGACTTCATTCTCACATCCATCTGTAACTTAACCCCCTTCTCCCATTCAGTTTGAGAAATGAAGCAAGTGCCAATCCATGTGCTCTCCGTGCTGGTTTTCTGACATACATTGCTAAAGTTCTCTTGGGTGTAAGGGAAGTTTCATACCTGTCTGTATAATCCAAACACTGCATTCTGTTGCTACTCTGCCTTGACGTTTCTATCTCTCCTGTTATGTTCAGGCTCATGGCAGCACTTGCATCCAAACCAACCTGAATGGCTCAGGCAGAAGAGGTTTTGTGAGGCAATTGGTTAAGTGCATTACCAGAATGTCGATACATTATGTCTGTGTTCTCACTGTTCATTGATGTTGCAGTTTTATGGAAACTGCATTTAAGCTTGGCATGGCTTTTGTGTTGTGTGACAGCCAAGGAGTGGGGCTGGCTGGTTAACTGTAAAGAACCAGTGGGGCTCGCTGGTTAAATGACACACAACCAGTGGGGCTGCCCAGTTTCCCACTGAGCTTTTAACCCCAGCCCACCACTGTTTGATGCTCAGTGTGGCTGTGGCAGTTGAGGGCTTGTTTCCAGCGTCTATAGAAGGATTTTATAGACGTGTGTTTATAAATATATATAAAGTTATATATATTTATGTGTGTATCTGGAGTGTGTATATATACAGTTATATACATGCACGGCTGTGTGTGTTTGTTACAGCAGGGCCTGTAGCAGTCACAGATTCTGTGAAAATCATGCTATGATGTCTGTCCCAGAGCTGCAACCAGTGAAGAGGGAAGCTTTTAGGGAAGTTTGTGTAGAGGGTAAGAGGACATGATGGTGGTGTTCTTAAATTATGAATTTTCATCTTTTGTTTGTAAGCTCCTCAGAAGTTTTCCCACTAAGTCAATGAAAATACTGAGCGTATTCCAGGAAACTATATAAATCAATGAAGCAAATTAGCAGATCCACTCAAAACTAAAAGGCAGTGGGTGCTGATGTGGAATTGTCCCTCAAGCAGGTTTTGCTATGGTGGTAAGAACTGTTTTATTCCTTTCACCATCTCATCTGCTGTAGGCAGAAGAAAGGAATTGGCAGGTTAGTGTAAACATGGTAGGAAGTGATGCTCGAAGGGTAAAATAGGACATTTAATTTATTTCCAGGTTCCAAGAACTGGTTAAACAGAATGGTTTTACAGTTACTGGTGTCAAAACCTTTCTTAAAGGTGTTTTTTATCTGCCAATATAATGTGTTTGCTTAAATGAGTTTTTCTTGCATTTTAGGAGCAGGCAATACAGGACAAACTCCAAGCTCTGTCCCAGAGTTGCGAAAGGTATTGTTATCACCTCTTCGGCATGAGAAATGCTTGCTTTTTGGAGGCTGTTTTTTCTGAGCTGACCAGAAGGAGATGGGTTGGAAGCATGTCTAGGGAGAGCTGACAGTTCTCTGTGTGCAGTGTGCTCATCCTGGTGCTTCCAGCTCTTTTAATTCCTTAGTTTGGGTGCAGCATCCTAGCCTTGGTGTATGTACAACTGTATGGAACTTCTCTTTTCCTCCCTCTCCAGCAAACCTTGCCTGTTTGCCCTTCTGCTGGGAGTTCAGAGAGGCAGGAGCTGAGAAAACTTCACCCTAGGAAAGCAAGAACTTGTGCAGTTCAGAGAGAGACTGTTAGGACCCCTGAAGTGATTAGGGGATGTAGGGATATATTCAGAGTGACGAAATTTTCGCTGTTTTACTGCCAGAAACATTAATATATCATTTCTTGGTAGGTGTTGTAGCCAGAGTATGTGCCTGATGTAGAGTAGTGCCCTTCGCTCACTGAATATCTTTCACTTAACTTGGTTTTGGGCCAGAAGAAGTGCAAATGTGCCTTTTCTCACAGCCTCTGTTATATAGCTTACATGTGATGTGTGACTGCATAGTGTATGACTCTGGCTTTATTTTGGGATTGTTCTTCCTTTCCCTTGTGAAGCTACATGGGTGCAGATGTTGCTTCTGGTAAAGAGATGAGTGACAGCTTGGAAGGAGCGACAGGAAGTGGAAAGCAAGAAGGAAAGTCTTCAAAGAAGCATAAGAAATCCACACGTGCTCGTTCGCGCCAAGAGAAGTCCAACAGACCCAAACTGACCATATTAAATGCAAGTACAGCCTGTTGGAGGGTAACTCGGGTTCCTTTGGCTTTGCCAGGAATAAGGGCTGTTAATCTCTGCATGCAGGTGTGTAACACAGGGGATAAGATGGTGGAGTGCCAGCTTGAAACCCACAACCACAAAATGGTGACGTTCAAGTTTGACTTGGATGGTGATGCGCCGGAGGAAATTGCCACTTACATGGTGAGAGGTGGCTGCCCACGGGCTCTCGGTGTTCCCTGCTGCTTCAGGCAGCTCCTTGTCTGTGCTTGTTGCCTGAGCTGTCTGGCAGCTGTAGAATTCGTAAAAAAGTGACTGTTTTCCCCTTCATTTTTATGTGGCCTTCTAGGTGGAGAACGAATTCATCTTGCCAAGCGAAAAAGAGACTTTTATTGAGCAAATGAAGGATATCATTGATAAAGCAGAAGATATGCTCAGTGAGGATACAGAAGGAGAGCGAAGTTCTGACCAGGGAACGAGTCCCCAGCAAGATGCTGACAAGCTGGAAATGAACGAGGTAAGAAATGCTGAATAAAGATTGCTAGTTTGATTCCTTTTTCTTAACAGCCAGATACTTAAATTAATTTTCCATCTTGTGCTAAAAAAAAAAGGTTTCTTAACTAAACAAATAATGCTTTTGCTGTGTAAACATTACAATATGAGTGGGATGATGCTCCTCTTGCACTGATCCAGATATTTCTTCTGTTGTTTCTTTGACAGGAGAAGCGTCAGTCTCAAATGAAGACACCTGTGTATCAGCAAAATGGTAAGTGTGCTTTTGAATTTCTAGTGGAAAGTGTCCCTGCTCATAGCAGGGAGTTGGAACTAGATGCCCTTTAAAGTCTCTTCCAACCCAAACCATCCTGTGAAATTAAGACAAAGTCATGATCTGGAGACAATGAACGTTCAAGTGTTATTTTCTTTTCATCCCTAGTTCTGCATACTGGAAAAAGGTGGTTTATTATATGTCCTGTGGTGGAAAACCCTATTACGGATGCCCGCGAGTTTTCTCCCCCGGTGCCTCCCAGTGCCCAGCAGGCAGAAGGGCCAGGTATCTCCCAACTTTATAAAAGTTGTCTTCTCCAGAGCTGCTGTACTGTCTCTCTTCTGTCCTCACTTCACTCAGCTGTGATGGTTTCACTAGATTTAGTCAGAGGAAGAAAATTATGAATTTTGTTAAGCTGTGCATTTACAGTGTGTTCCTGATATTGAACCAAATTGGGAATCTTTCTCTGAGTTTCAGTGAAGTATCAGTATTTTAGCTATACCTGATGATATGGGGTAGCTGAAATTCTCATCACTGTAATGTTTTTTCAGTGAAGTATTTTTTGCATCATCTGGAAATTCTCATTTGATGTGCGTAACAGCTATTTGCTGGTGGCAATTGCTAGTGGGTTGTCCCTGCAGCTGACTGGAGGGCTTGGCAGTGATTTCCTTTCCTTTAAAGGTTCACCTTTTGTTTGTGCTCTCTCTAGACCCGGAGAAGTCGGATGACCAGCTGGTGAGCTCTGCAGGGACAGAGGTGCCCGGGGTCGGGGCTGGCCAGCAGCTTCCCCTGCTGACAGGGGTCAGTGACAGCCCCCTTGGAGCCACCCCATCCTTGGCACCAGCTCCTGCTGCGGCAGCTCCCACCAGTGCACTGAGCCAGCCGCAGTTCCCAGCCCCAGCCCTGCTGGCCCCTGCCCCGAGCGTCGCGGAGCCCACGGTGGCCGCTGGGGCTCAGCCGGAGTTCCCCCAGCCCGGCCCCGTGGCCCCCCGAGCTGCAGGGCTGGAGGAGCCCCCCGAGGCCCCGGTCCTGCAGCTGCAACCGCAGGCAGACGAGCCATGCATGCCCGACGTGGAGCTCGCCAGCTGCAGTGTGGGGCCAACTGTGCCCACGACTGTGCCTGCATCTGTGCCTGTGGCTCTGGGGCCGCTGCCCGCGCTGCCAGACACTGCAGTGCTGGAGCGGCAGCCGGCCCCGCAGGTGCCACACCTGCCCGAGGGTGGCCAGTCTGGCGGCTTCAGCACCCAGCCCTTCCCTGTAGCCGCCCCTGAGGCCTTGGGCTTGGCAGGGTCCCAACTGCAGAGCCCCACACAGGTGCCACTGGTCACATCCCAGCAGCTGCCGGTGACACAGGGAGGCACAGGCACGGCTGGCCCTGGAGCTGGGGTCAGCCTGCTCCAGCAGCAGCAGAACCCCCCTTGCACCACCGAGTCTGATGGCGAGGGGCCCCCCAGGGTGGACTTTGTGGACAACACCATTAAAAGCCTGGATGAGAAGCTGCGCAATTTGCTGTACCAGGAATACGTTCCGACTTCTTCGGCATCGGCGGGGACGCCGGACACGTCCATGCCACCCGAACAGGGTGACAGTGAATTTACCTTGCCCCCTTTCCCTGAAGAACAAGCTCCTGCCCCAGCGTTGGATGGGAGGGAACCAGGCTATGGCATCCTAGACACCGGCCAGGAGGTGAGAGCTGCTGCCCAGCCCCCAGTGCCCCTCGTGCCCATGGAGGCCTTGCCCTGCCCAGTGCTGGTCAGTCCCCAGCAGCTCTGCCCTTCATCCCCTCAAGGCCAGTCCCAGAGCAGAGCTCAGGACCTGCTCTCCTGCAGTGGGGCACATGTAGATCTCTTGCTTCCCCAAGCATTTAGGATCTCTGCTCCAGGGTGTGTTACCTCTGCCTGCTGACTGCTTTCCAATGTGAAAGCTTGCTTAAATTTTTCTTCTCAGATCCATCCCAACTCATTTTTCAGAAATGCTTTTTAGTGAAAGCCAGATTTTCCCTTTGGATTTAGAAGTTATACAATATCTTAATTAATCTCCTCTTGTGTCCTGTGTCCAAAGCAGGCAGAAATGTGTCCATTTCTTTGTGGTTTAAGAACGTAAAACACATGGGCGGTATGGCCATTCTAGTTCTAATGAAGACAACTTTGCTTCAAATTTAAGTATAAATGAATGGCAGTTATTGGGATTTTATTGCCTTCCAAGTCAGCCTGGATAAAGCAAACACTTCAAGTGCCTTTGCCTTGTCCACATACTGCAGCCAAAGGCAGACATTCCATTGGAGTTTCTTCTCTTTCCTGTAGCAGTTTCTTTTGCCTTCTCCTGAGCTTGGTGTAGGGCAAGACTGCCACAGAAGCCTCTCAGGGAAGAGGTAGCAGGCAGTCTGGGGCAGGGGTTACTCTGTGTCTCAGTTGAGCTCCCTTGTTAAATTTTTCCAGATAAAATCCTGAGTTTATAAAATCCTCAGATTTTTGCAGCATATTGTGCTAGGATCAGTGTCTATTCCAGGGTTCCCCTGTGGCTGCCCCGTTCCTGGCAGTGTCCACGGCCAGGCTGGATGGGGCTTGGAGCAACCTGAGATTAATGGAAAGTGGTCCTGCCCATGGCAGGGGATAGAATGGGATGAGCTTTGAAGTCCTTTTTAACCCAAACCATTCCATTATTCTATCTCTTACTTCAAAGGCAGCATTTCTGGAGATAACTCCATCCCCAGTAGCAAGGCTGAGCCTGTTCTGTGTAGCATCACCTGGAGGGACTCTCAGCTGCTGAAGAGATGCTGTATGGTGCAGGAAAGCACCTGCACTCCAGTGACTCTCTAGAGCGTGTTGTTTTCCAGTGATCAATGACTTTCTACAGCAAACAAAATTCTCTCTCTGTGAAAGGTGTTGTGTCTCTCCAGTAATTGGAATTTGTCCTATTAAAATCTGTGCCAATAAGGAAAAGAGACTTAGAACTTCTGAAGACAGAGATACGGATGAGGAATGTACGGTCTGGCTGGAAAAGCAAACCAGAACAAAACCCCAAGCATGTGTGTATATAGAATATACTGGTTTTCAGTAGCTTGGGGTGTAGTTCCAACTGTGATGCTGCCACTGCTTTATTTCTTCCAAGGAAGGAGAAAAAAACGGGGCAGTTGGAAGCAAAACTTGAAGGCCACGTCCACAGGCACTGTGAAATAGTTCAGTACTCCCTGATAGTGCCAGGGCAGCAAGGAGAAGTGAGGGAAGGAGAGCAGACTCTGCTTTGTGACTGAGACTGAAACTGTGTTTCTTTTCTCCTTTTACTCCAAGCTGGACAAGCCCGAGGTCCCTGGTGTGGGTGCTCATCCCTCAGAGGCAAGAGGTGGGTCAGCAAGTGGAACAGGTAATGCTTCTCTGGCCACCCTGCTCATGTCCCCTCACTGCTCACCTGCTGCTGGCATTGCCTAGCACTGCTGCTCCTCACCCTGCCCTTGGTGCAACCCAGATTAAACATCTCGGTTCTGTTGGCCTTCCCAGAAACTGCCTCTCAGCAGATTTATTTTAACCCATACATGCAGTTCCTGTCTGTGCTGTGGGTGTAGGGTATTCACGTGGAAGGCTGTGTTCCCAATGATCAGTTTCCCCTAAAACATCCCTCAGAATTGCAGGATTTGATAAAAATGTGTTGACAAAAATAAATTGATCAATGGTTGCATTTCTGGGGGAAGCCTGGCCGATTCTGAGGGGAGTTCCACAGAGGACCAGTACAGAGTGCTTGTAGCTAAATGACCCTTCCTGTTGTAACATAGTAGAAGCCACAGAAGGAGCCTGGGTATTTATTTACCTTTTTACATATTTGTTTACCCCGTTCACCTATTTATTTGCCTGCATTACCAATTAATTCACCTCCATTTACCTTTCCTGACACGCATGGGAAGTTTTACAGGCTGAGGAGTGCCACAGCGCTCCTGCTTTCATGGGTGGGACTGGGGAGGGCTGTGAATATATCTGTTTTCTGAGATTGTTGTGGCAGATCTGGCTGCCAGGTCTGTGTGACAACACAGGCCATTCTCCGCCTGGTGGACATTGATTGTGCCTTGCTTTTAGGGCAGTGTGAGAAGGCTTTGGGGAGCTGACATCTGCCTGGCTCCCTACAGGGAGACAGTTTACAAGTGGAATGTAGCACTGAGTAGTAAAATCAGTGTATCTCAGAACCCACTGATGTTTGTCACCATTTCAGAGCTCCAGCTGTGGCCGTGTCCTCGCCCTGGTCCATATGAACACAGCATTCCCAAAAGCTTGGCTGCATTGATCTGACTTCCAAACCAGCATCCAGAGTGTGAAATAGTCATGGCTTGTCTCCTGCCACTAATGCTGTACTTCTGGTGTGATTCTGAATGACCAGTTTTGGGGCTTATAATTCCCATTTTCAGCAGCATGCATTGAAATTCATTTCAGGCACTGTGAGGTGCTGGTGTCAGTGTGTGTCAAAAACTTTTGTGTTGTCAAAAATCAGAAAGACGGAAAGGTCAAAGCAAGGAAGATGAGTTTTACTTTGTCATTTTCGCCCTCCCCTCAAATTATGCAACCACCAACTCAGTTTAAAGGACAAATTACAGATGCTTAATAACTATTCAGCTAATTACCATACAAAGCAGGGAATAGGAGGTATTAATGTGATGAATATGTACTTGTATTTTAAATATTTAGAACTTTTACAGATAAATAGACTTTGTACTACTTTGTGCTTTTGGTCTGCATGTTAGGGAGCTATCCCATGCAGCTGCCCGGCGCTGAAATAAACATACACTTTCTAACAACCCTGTTAGAGAGTCTTTGTCCGTCTCGAGTTGGGTATTGATATTAGATCAATACTCATATTTTAGTAAATTTAGCAGGGGTGAGGCAGCAGCCCGTCCATGCTCAGCAGCCCTGTGTGTCTCTGAGACACCAAGAACACCAGAATGCTGCAGGCCCAATGTACCATGCAGGTCTCATTCTTCTTCTGTTTTTCTCCTTAAAAATTTTTATTTGACTAATGAAATTCCACAATTCTATTATTATTTGAATTCCCCAAATCACTGGATTTGCCTGCCTGCAGATATTTATGTTGCCATTGCTGCTGCCTCCTGCATTTGCTATCCCGTATTACAAAGATTGGGATTTTAAATTATTCCTCAGTGGTACGCTTCAGTTTATCACAATAAAACATTGGCTTTTATTATATCAAAGCATTCCAGACATAAATATTTTTTTCCCTACTTTGAAACAGATGCAGCCGCCAGCATCGCTTCAGTTCCTGCCGCAGCAGCAGAAGGCCTCCTTCAGGTAACCAGAACTAGGAGCGGTTTTCTGCCGGATCTATACGGTTACTTTTGTTAAGCTCTCTTATTTTCTGTAGGGTGCACCTCCCTCGTCAAGCCCAGCTCTGCAGATGGAGACGTGCCAGAGGAGTGAGGAGGCAGAGAGGACGGCAGCAGATGGGGCCATGAGAGACCTGCACAGGGACAGCTCTGTGGGCCCAGGTGCCCGTGGAAAACAGGCTGAGGGGCAGGAGAGCGGCATGCCAGCCAAAACCATTGGCAGATTCTCAGTTATCAGCACGCAGGACGAGTTAACCCTGGCGGCCCCGCAGTGCCTGCGGTTCTCGGCCCCACCAGACGTGTACCTGGATGAGCTGCCCTCCAGTCCGGACGTGAAGGC
Organism: Eopsaltria australis; assembly: GCA_034509425.1. NCBI lineage: Eukaryota > Metazoa > Chordata > Aves > Passeriformes > Petroicidae > Eopsaltria > Eopsaltria australis. The sequence continues at coordinate 359,420 of JAVTVJ010001119.1, read as the reverse complement.
CGCAGTCCGCAGGGTGCAGACAGCCTCTTCTGTGGACGTGCTGTGTGACCAGGCCTCGAGTGACTCTGCCGACGAGCCCTTCCCGCGGCAGCCCACGGCTGCAGCTGCACAGCTCTCCCCCCCCAGCAGCAGCACAGCCTCGGACCTGATTAAAAAAGCAACTGCTTTCCTGCAGAGGTCTGGCAAGGGCGGCTCCCCCGGCCCCGAGTCCCCCAATGGGCAGGGCGTGAAGATCCCGACCATCAACATCACCTCCTTCCACTCGCAGTCGTCCTATATGAGCAGTGACAATGACTCTGAGTTTGAGGATGCTGATATGAAGAAAGAATTGCAGAACCTGAGAGAGAAGTATGTTGGGTCGCAAGTGATGTGAGGGAAGCTTGTGTTACCATCCCTTGGCAGCAGCTCAGCCTAGGATGAGCAGAGCTTTAAGGAGTAAACTGGTTCTGGGCAAATTAGGCACTGCCAGGACCTTCCCCCACCGTGCATCCTGCTGTGCACTGCCTTATCTGCCAGTTCCTTTTAGAAGAATAACTCATAGAATCTCAGAACGGTTTGGGTTGGAAAGGACCTTAAAGATCATCTCGTTCCAACCCCTGCCATGGACAGGGACACCTTCCACTATATAAGGTTGCTCCAAGCCCCATTCATCTGGCCTTGAATAATAACTAAATAATTCAATTATAGCTCAATAGCGACTTAATGATTTAGTAATAATTTTTTTAACATTTTTGCTGCTGCTCCTTCTGATAAGGGAGGCTGTTGTGCTACCAGCCTTGAGAGCTCACTGCTTTAAATTTGAACATTTTCTTCCTATCCTGTCAGATGATGGGTAAAAACTTGCATTAGAGGGTAGTTTAAAACCAAAAAATTAAGTTTTCTTTTAGGGTATAATGGCTTTGCTGAATACACATGATGCATCTTTTTAAAACAGAACTACAGTAATACAAACCCTTTAAATTGATATTTTGGTGTCATAAAATCTGCACTATAAATAAGATAGTGATTCATGTGCTAATGGCTTTTTTATGGGAAACATTTGTGTTTTCCTTTGTGTTGAACTCCTTCACACTGGTGTACTTACCTTGAGAGTTCACTGTTTTGAAGGCAATGGTTTGAAGGGAGAAATTCTGGAGTAGTTTGGGGTTCCTGCCAGATCTCAAAATGAGTTGATTTGGCTGAGAATGTTGAAAGTCTATTTAGTTGTCTGGGATTTGTTCTTATAAGTGAGTATTTGAGGAGTCAGTCATAGAATCCCAGAATGGTTTGGATTGAAAGAGATCTTAAAGCTCCTTTGGTTCCACCCCTGCCATGGGCAGGGACACCTTCCGCTGTCCAAGAGTGCTCCAAGCCCTGTCCAGCCTGGCCTTGGGCACTGCCAGGGATGGGGAGTCACCACAGATAGATTGTTGTGGCTTTGTGTACTTGGAGGTGAGCAGCTGATTGTTTGTTTTATAACCAGCAACTGTTTTGTTTCTTCTTTTACAATTAATGACCCTGTCAGGATGTGGTGCTTTATCAGTACCTTGCTAGCAGAGCCCTTTTATTTTTCAGGCATATGAAGGAGATAGCTGAGCTGCAGACGCAGCAGAAGAACGAGATAGAGGCACTGTACATTCGGCTGGGGAAACCCCTGCCTCCCAACCTGGGCTTCCTGCACTCTGCCCCCCCCAGCGGCCGGCGCCGCAGAACCAGCAAAAACAAACTGAAAGCTGGAAAACTCTTGAACCCTCTGGTCCAGCAGCTCAGGAGTGGAACATCAAGCACAAGTAGGTACCCTGGGTGTTCCCTTTTGTGTGTAATGTCTGGGACTGCTGGGAAGGAGGGGATTTGTGTTGCTTTTGAACTGGCGTACTTTTGAACAGGGAATCCCAACTCCCAGTGAGCAGTGCTTGGCAGAGAAATCTTATTCCACTTCAGTCAGGAAAACAGCCTGGTTTACATCTCCTCCCTTCTCCAAATGCAATTTATTAATGTTTGTATTCACTTCCTAGGTGCTGTTATGCTGTATTGATTAGGTGCTGTGTCCTATTGTTGTTTACTTTTTCCTCCAAGACATCATATGAAAAAGATGGGATTGCATTTGCTCCCTCAAAGGATGGGAGGTAAAGGCAGTTATAAAACCATGGTGGATGCTTTGACCATCTGAAGTGGAGTGAGATTTTCACACAGCACCACGGTCTTGAGTGGTTATCTCTTGGAAAAATACAAAAATATCATTACCTGGGAAATACTGATAAAACCCAGTACCTATTTCTTCTGCAAGATGTAAAATAGAATATGGATCATTTTTCTTCGGCTTAGTTCATGCCGTTATTTAGGTGAGCAGCAGCGTTTCTAGCATTCACCCTTTTATTTCAAACCCAGTGGCTCTTGTTTGCAGTATTAATGTATCATAGGTCCCCTTTGAATTTTGCTGCATCAATCTCTGTAGACAGGGTGTTGAGGAGGATTTTGCTTTTAGCTGAGGATTTCAGCTGACTTGGGAAAATCATATTCAGATATACTTAGAGGCAGTAACTTCTGTGGCTCATCTTGAGACTGAGTGTTCTTCCCCAGAGGGACTGAAGCAGTGTTTGATACTGTCTGTACTTGTACATCTATCTAGATATTTATATATTGTTACTTATCTGTTGATATCTAGATAAATGTTCCTATACTTCTGTCTATACAAATATCTCCAGTAAAGCTGCTTAAAAACCAAAATACGTTTGCAATCATGTGTTACATGAATTTATCAGCAGAAGCATCTAACAGTAGCAATGACAATTATACTGAAAGAGCTATAAATAAAAAAATTCCTTGTGTCTTTGCTGCAACTTTTTATTCTTCTCCATTTGCTTAATTTCACCTTTGGTGTTGAAGAGCAAACCTGTGTGTCCTGCTTCATCATTCTTTGCATTCATCCTCCTCCTCAGCACCCCAGCAGCTCTATCTGTATTCCAGCAGTGCTCCTTTTGAGGCTGCTGAAAACACAGAGGAGAAACTGTAAAAGTCAGACCTGCTCCAGGAGCTTCTTGGAGAAAGGATCAGTGATAGGAGGTGTGGATTATTGGTGCAGGCTGTCCCCAAAGTCTGTGCTCCATCCAGTACCTCAGAATAGTGAATGGCTGTTCCTCATGGGGTCAAGATATGGATTATTTTTAGGCAGGGATTTTTCATTCAGAGGTTTCCTAGCTTTTGCCATGGCACATGTTGTGTTTGTTTGCTGTTTCAGGTAACCTGTCAGACTCTAAAGACTCGCCCCACAGAGAGAGCAATAGGTCGCAGCCGGGCTCCCCCGAAGGGGCCGCGGTGCCCCCCGGCACAGCCCCCGCCGTGGGCAGGGCAGTGCAGACCCAGCAGCCCTGCTCTGTCAAAGCCTCTCTGTCCTCTGACATCTGCTCCGGCCTGGGCCCCGACGTGCCCGACGCCAATGCAAGCTCTGGCCAAGGTGATTTTCCTGCCGCCTGTCCCGCGTCTCTTCCAACACATGCTAAAATTAGTTCCCTTCCCTTAGGCTTGAGCTTTTTAGGAGTGATAGAGGAACATGAACCTTTGACAATACAAATTACTGGCTTATCTTTAAAAAGAGCCTTGCAGTGTTGTCAGAAGAGCAAAATTTAAGTATCTTACCGGGTGTTACCAACACTCAAGAAGGCATGCCCAAGACAGCCCTGGTTCTTAGGAGAGAAATACTTTTCAGTTTTTTATCCTAATACCTTCTCTGGAGTCTGCCTTACAGATTCCTGAGAAAAAATGAAAAGAAACCAAAAAAGATACAGAAGGCTAGGAGAGCATTTCCTTTGTTTCATTTTTTTAGCCCCTTGATTCTGGTTGACCCCAAGTTCCTCATTATAAACTACCAAATCATCTTGGGCATGAGAAAAAATAAAAATGAAATTAAAAGAAAACCAAACCCGGGGGACCACGTTGTGTTTCCTTTCTGTAAGGGGTTCCCTTTGTGCATAATTTTGGAGTCCCAGCCACAGGACCGTAGGCTGGCTGTGCTCCCAAGACCCCAGCTCTGAGACGTCTGTGTATTGCCCCCGTCATAGGCTTTGACTGATCTTGTTGCCATGCATATGGGAAGTTCCAATGATGATTAAAATACCTTCCTCTCATTGCACATCCTGCCAAACTACCTACAAAATACCTATCTGTCCTCTTCTGCTGTTATTGCATCCTTTGTGTATGGTCAGTGAACTTGCTCCTCTTTGGCAAAGTTAAGGGGGAGATGTGGAGGTTTAACTAACAAAGCTGATTTGACTGATGGTTTAGGACATCTGATCACAGCTACTTGTACTTTATAAGTGTCTTTGTTTTCTTCCCTTTATATTCATTTACAGGCTGGACGGTTTTCCACCAAACGTCTGAGAGAGTGACCTATAAATCTAGTAGCAAACCTCGTACCAGATTCCTCAGTGGACCTGTGTCTTTGTCCATCTGTTTGTATTTGTTCTTTTGTATTTTATCACAGTCCATCTTTCTTTTACCCCCTTTTTCCAATTCCATGGTTTATATCTCTAATATGTTTGGCAGGATGCCCCTTTTTCTGAGCCATCTTTTCTTTCTTTTTCTCTTTCTTTTAAGTAATCATCATAAACACATCTTATTTATATTAATTTTTCATATGAAAGCTTTTTTTGCACTGCTTTTGGCTCGTGCCTGGGCACCAAAAGCATGTGTGGAAGATCTCATCATTTATTATATATAGCCTGATGGTAAATTTTACCCTGGACTTATCAAAGCTTTTGTACTTTATGTGATTTCTGTTGAAGTAATTTCATTTGCAATGTGGCAAATATACATGTCTGCTGTCCCGGTTCCAGCGACAACAAAACGAAATCCATCCTTCTGTAGACGAATGGTCTCTTTCACACATGTTTGGACTCTGAAGACATGCATGTAGCAAGCTGATACAATTCTAGAAGGTCACTGGAGGGTATAACTTCCATACAAGGGCTGTATTAATACAATATACAGTACTGTTTATATCCACTCTATTTTCTTTAATTTTTTCCCCGCTCTTTGCATGTGGAAATGCTGAGACAACAGTGCTCCAGCTAGTTCTTTCCAAATCTCTGTCCTAGGTGGGCTTTTCCCCATGCAGTCACTTTAATTAGTTTAAGTGAGCAATTTTTTGATGTACTCATAAGTAGCAGGAAGATCTGGTTACTCCAAGGGAGAGTCCCATCAACTTTTTGTGTAAGCTGATCTGGCTGAAGCACTTGACTCAGTTTATTTTCTTATGACCTTATGTGACCTCAGAGATGAAGTCAATTAGCAGTTCATCAAAGCATAGATAAGTAAAAAAAGCAATATCAGATTTTCAGATGATACTTGGAAATGGATTGTTAGGATCCAGGAGTTTTGTCTCAAATAACTGTGCACCTTCTATTTGTACCCTATTCGTCTGACTTCTAAAGTAATTGGCAATTCCACCAAACGATTATCAAGCTATTTAATGAAAAAAATTATGACTTTTTTTACCCAATTGTAGATGCTGCTTTTCAGGCAAATGGATTTTGCTTGTACAATAAAGATATGTTGTGCTGAACAGGTACTATAGGCCACTCACATATAACCTGAGAAGGGCTGGTAAGGTCCTTGAGAAAGGGTTTGGTTAAATAACTGTGGGTTTACAGTAGTATCAGATCTCCCCTTGGAGTTCTGCACTGTTCATTACTATCCAAGTGGTTCAGGTCAAAGGCACAAGACCACTCCAATACACTCCTCCTAATTTTATGAATAAACAGTATTTTAAAAAATAATCTCAAATTTTTTTGTTTGAGCTCCCTGAAAGCCCAAACGCTCTGTTGACTGATGTTTACAGAATTTCTTACCATGTAAGCTTTTAACAATTGGTGAAGTCATAAGACAGTTTTGCTTTTAGGGATTTTTTCTGAGAACCTGAGGAGAATTCTCAGCTCCCAAATGTTCCTGTTCAGTGTTATAGCAGGCACAGTAATTTCTTCCTCTGCACATGTAATTCCAAGATCTTCCATGGAATTACTATTCAGTAAGATGCAAAAAGTCTGGGAGATGGCAATTAAAAACCAGTGTATTAAAAATGTTTGGGTGCATGGATATTGTGAATGAAGCCAAGGGAATATGTAAATCCTTTGAATCGTGAAGTTTCCTGATGCTTAAATAACTCAGCATGACTAATTGCTTTCTGTTCTCAGCCCATGTGCTCTCTCAGGTTCTTCTGGGTGAGTGCTGGGGGAGGTATGGCCTCCCCCATCCCTGAGTCACACCAGGATGGGCGGCAGCTCAGCCACTTCACGTGGCACTTTATCCTAAATCATCCCTAAGGCTCCCGGTCCTGAGAGCACAGCTGGGCTGCCAGGGATGCCTCTCCCCTGGGGTGCCTAGCAGGTCCCCATGGCTGTGGGCAGGTTTGGTGGGGCAGGAGGCTATTCCAGGCTGATTTCCTGGTAAGCCCAGCAGGTGTGGGTGGGTTGTGTGTGTGAGTGAAGGGCTGGGGCTGTGAGAGTCCTGTCCCTCCTGAGGGGGGCTTGGGCTGGGCTGGGACAGGCAGGACCCACAGCAGGATGTTCTGTGGAGCTGGTATCCAGAGCAGCTGTGACTGCAGCCTCAGGAAAAGCAGTGCCTGAGGAAGGCCAGGTTGGATGGAGCTGGAGCAGCCTGGTCTAGTGGAAGGTGTCCCTGCCCATGGCAGGGGTTGGAACAAGATGGGCTTTTACGGCCTCTTCCAACGTAAACCACCTTTGATTCTGTTGTTTGAAGGTGATGATGATGGCAATAGCAGCTGGCTCCTGTGCCTTCCCCTCTGGAAGGGACGTCAGTGGACCCAGCAGGCAGGCAAAGCCAAGCATTTGGATTAGGTGCTAAGGGTGTTTGCATCCATGCCCCATCCCTGGAATGTCCAAGGCCAGGTTGGACACTGGGGCTTGGAGCAGCCTGGGATAGTGGCAGGTGTCCCTGGCCATGGCAGGGGACGGAACTGGATGGGCTTTAAAGTCCCTTCCAACCCCAACCACTGCAGGTAGTATTCCATCCTCGGTGCAGCTGCACAGGGCTGGGACAGGGCTGTCCAGTGCCAACTGTTCGGTGGGACCTCCAGGCAGTTCAGAGTCCTGGGTCTGTTCCCTAAGTCAAGGTTTCCCTGGTATTTTTTTGTTTGAGAGCTGTTGGGAAGCATTGTGCTGCATTTTCAAAAATGCTCTGAATCTGTATGTTTGGATAAGGAAAAGCAGCCCTTTGGGGAGGTGGGATGTGCCAGCAACAGACCTGCTGCACTGGCAGAAAAGTTGGCAGCAATAAAAATAAAGGTTCAGATGGATTAAAGACAGTATCACAAGGATCTTGCTCTTGGTTACAAGATCCATCAATCTCGAACACTTTCACAGTGTTCTCCAGGACCTTTTGATCTGTTCCCCATGTCCAATATTGACTTTACCTTTGTATGTTTCATGAAATAAAACATTTTTATTTTGGCATAATTTTACCCTGAGTTCCTTTCCTGGGTTAAACTGCAAGAGTGCCTTAGGGAAGAGTTTCCACTCTGATCATGAGTGGAATTTTCAAAGCTCCATTTGGCTTAGGCTTGGAATCTTGTGTAATGCAATTTTTGCCATATCTGTAGCAGTTCATATGCTGTATGTGCATATGCAATTACGGAAATGGTCTAGCAGTTTATTGCCATTTACATTTTTTGTAGCTTTCCAGCTTTTTGACAGCTGTTAGTGCAAATATGGGACAGTGGAATTTTTCTGTTCTGTATGATAAAATAGCTATTTAATTCCTCCGATAAGAGATCTGGAATTGGAGGTAAAATGCTCAGCTGAACTTTCACATTCTTACATTAAATCTTAATTACTATTCATCTCCTTAACTTTACAGTTCTTAAACACGTTAATTTTAGCAGTAATACAATTAATCAGTTGAATTAGATCTACAAAGTGAAATTTTAATTGAATTTGGGTTCATAACCAGCTGTGGCCGATGACTGTCAGTCTCTGCTTGAGGCAGTCACTGCTTAGGGAGTGTTTCCCATCTTCAAGCCTCATGCTGGAGTGGTGCCCCTGGAAGGAGCAGCTCTCTTTTCAGTGCCTGGCTCTGCTGTGATGTTTCCCTGAAAGCTAACCCCGCTCACCCGAGTGTTTTGTGAGTGTGTTGAGTATCCACTGCCCTCTGTCACTGCCCCGGGTCAGATCTGGCACCTGATGTGCTGGGAAGGCTGTGCCTGGGAGTGCAGGAAGCAGAGGGCTTGGTGACTGAAGTGTTTTTACACGCATTCGAGCACGTACTGCAGTCAGCTGCCTGCTTTTATTCCTCGCAGGCAGGTGCTTTCCATTTGCATTCATACTGTGCTGAGAAGTGCCTGCTGCTGCAGGAAAGAGCCCCTGGCCAGGGCTATGCTGGGGACTTGTTCCCTTTATGGGAATTGGTAGCTAACTTTGGGATAGGCAAGGTAAAGTGTATCTGAGGGAAAAGAGGACACAAGATACAGAAATAAAAGAGAGGTGGTTGAGTTGTGAATGTGACTGTGCTATCTGGGCTTTGGGGTGAGAACTGAACTTGGTCACGCTTGTGTTGTTGTAGTCATGTCCTTCTGATTTTCCCAGGGTAGAAACCTATATGAAATAATAATAAATTCTTTCAAAGCAGTCCTCTGTTCCTCATGCCACCCATATCTAAGCACAAACATCTCTTTTCCCTTACTTCCTGCCTCCCTTGTTTCTTTGCTTTCTCTTCCTCAGTCTCTGACTGAAATCACTTCCTTCTCCTCTGAAGACTCATTCAGGGCCTGTGTCAGCCTGGACTTGCAATCTCTGAGTTTAAAGCTGCATTTCTGGCACAGTAATGTAAAATGTTACAGCACTGTTTACTCTAGACAAAAATCACATCCATCCTCTATCTTAATTTTTTGCCCCAGTCTGATTTTGCTCATGGTTTCAAGTGCTTCTTCCCAATGAACTCACCGTAGCCCATGTCAGACACTCATCTTCCCCCATCCCATATCAGTATTCTTCTTACCAAGTCCAAAATATCTTTCAGGAAATTTGGCACCCAAGTAGCAATGGTGCCGATGTCTGGCAAGATCTGACAGTGGAGTCGGGGTCTCGGCACACTTGTGGTACTCTGCTGTCTACCAACAGACTGTAAAATCATGGTGAAGGATGGAATGAGACTAATGAAAAAAACATGTAGTTCAGTTAAATTAAAACTTGGCTACCCTGATGGATTATTTTTCTGCACTTGGACAAGGCATAAGGGAAACTCATTCACAGTTCCGCTCAATTGAAGCTCAGAGTCTCACATTTAGACACAAATCCTACAAATAAACTATTTGGAAACAATTGGCCTCAGACCTGCAGAACAATGTATCTTTTTGGACTTGTAAAACAAGATTTTTAGAGTTGTTTTATGGTTTGTCTTTGCAGCCAGACTAGCTTGACTTGTTCCTGAAAGCATTTTTGGCCTCCAATCACAAACTAAATTGACATCATTTCCTGCATTAATAGGAAACAAATCAAAACTGTCTATTAGGAAGCCAAGGCAATTTGGAAAAAAAAAAAAAAAAAGAAGGAAAAGAAACAAAATCAACAACAACAACAAAAAAAATTAAATTAAAAAAACCAACCAACCAAAAAAACCACCAAACAAATGCATCTTTAAGTCACGAGCCCTTGCTTTTGGCATGCTGTGGTACTTTCCAAAGCTTTTGAATGGCTGCACATTAAGAAAGGTTTGAGCTGTCCAGTTATTTAGGCTTCCTTTACTCACCTGAACTGCTGACTTTGTCTGTCCTTTCTCGCATAATAACTACTTTTTGATTGCTTATAAGTACAGAAGCTTGTCCATCTGATTTGTTGTGTTTAGTCTTACCTAATTCTGTGTGTCTTGTATTGTTTTACCTTGTAGGGTCCACCTTGAAACGACTATGTCTAGGCAAAGATCACAGTAGTAGTAACTATCCCATTTTTGTTTCTCAGTATTTCCTTCATGGCATGGGATGTTCTTTGCTTTTTTGTTATTATTATTTTTTACTATAAGCTAGTTGTTTAATAACTAGAGCTGATGCACTTCTATGAAACTAGACTGTATAAATTGTGGTACTTTGAGAGTAATTACTGCATGTGCTGTGATGCCTTGGAACCTCGCATGCTGCAAGGGAGTCGTGGTGTTGTGTGTGTGAGACCGTGCACGCATGTGGCCAGGGACTGGCTCCAGTGTCTGTCTCTGAAATACACACCTTTATATGACTGCAGTTCTCTGCTGGAGGAATTGAGAGCTTAAAACCATCCCAGCCCCCTCGAGCTGCATGAAATATTAAATACCAACTGAGGAGCTTTCCTCTCCAAATCCTTACTTTTCTCACTTTTACCCCAAGTGAAGGAAAAGGAATTGAGCAGTATTCACTTAGAAGTGACATTGCAGGTTGAATGCATGATCATTTAAAGGTCATTAATGTATTTTATACATTAATACATTTTATATATTTTATATAACCGTAGGACTAATTAGTGTACTCTGTTTCATTGGCTGATAACTGATTAACAGAGAAAAGACTCAATGTTCATGTTTGCTTATATAATAATTTTACTACAGTTCTATGAACTTTTTGCTTGGAGAGATGGTCTTTATTTCCAATCTTTAGCTATCTCAAATATGTTAGCTAAGAAGTTACTTTTTTTCTACTTAGGTCAGATTCAGACTCCTTCAGTTGCAGTCCCCTGCTGAACTCCCTGTGTCAGACTTGTAGTCACTAAGCAGAAAAAGGATCGAATGGGTTTTTTTTTACTAGTTCTTCTAGAAAAAAGTGAAAACATTAAATTAAATCTCTGTCAACACTCTTCCTGACTGCTTTTATCTATACCAAAAATTCTCTATGTTTGTCTCAAACTGTCATCTTGCCCACTACATCCTCTCTCCTCTCTCTTCTATACTTTCATGGTCCTGGTGGGGTTTTTTCCCCAAAAATACACATATAGCCATGTCAATGGTCCCGGCATCATCGAGAGAGGTGCTGGGCTCCCAGAGCCTTTGAGGTGCAGGGACCAGTCCTGCCTGTAACCTCTATAACAGTAACATTTTTCCAGAAGGACAGTAAACTTATGCAAGTAAAATAAATGGTAAATTCATTTTCTCAGTGCTTGCAGTGTGAGCAGTACATCCCACCTCCCACCTCCTCATGGTGGTCTCTGAGGAGGCGCTGTATGCCCTGGGATGTCAGCATTGTGGGGCTGCATTCCTGGCTTCACTCCCTGTCCCTAATTCCACCCAAGGCAAGTTAGTGGCCAGGGTAACATGATGTGATAGAAAATGCAAAGCCATTGGACTTGGACCATTTCTTTAAGCAAAGGTGTTCTGCACCCAGAAGGGGAGGGTTCGGAGTCTGAAAGCCACCAGTGGAGTGGCAGTAGGTGAGAAGGGGTTTGAGCTGCAGGAGGGGGACAGAGACACCATCTCAGCTCTCTGTGTGTGGTTTTTTAGGATCCTCGACCAACAGCCTGGTGACGTGTCCTGAGCCCCTCCCGCAGTCCACGCTGCAGGTTCAGGCCAACAACAGCAACAACAAGAAAGGGACGTTCACAGATGACCTGCACAAGCTGGTGGACCAGTGGACGAGCAAATCTGTTGGAGCTGCACAGACAAAACCTTCTTTAAATCAACTGAAGCAGAACCAAAAAAGGCAAGACATGGAGCCAAAGGCTAACCCCATGCAAATGCAGAATGAGACGTGTGGAGTAAGTGGCCCTCCTTGAAGGACATACCTTTTGCTATGTGTCTGGCAGCCTTTGCAGAACTCAGATGTGGAGGAGGACATAGACTAAAATTACTCCAGATAAATGCTTTCTATAAATGTCCAGCTCTTTTCATTCAGTACTAAAACAATTTTTTTTAAATTGTCCTTTGGAATAATCTTAAGGGATATATGGGCAGCAATATATATAAAAATATATATTTTTAAATTCCAAACTGCTTATTAACAGCAATACACAGCAATACTCATATTGTTCCTGTCTGTTGCTCAGCTTCAGTTTCAACTATTACTAAAGTTTTCTTTTTGATGTTTAAGATTAACCTTCCTCAGAACAGGAGCTGGTGGCTCAGTGGTTGGGAGCCGTTGTTTGAGTGGAATTGTAGTGAGTCCTGTGCTGGGAGAGGGGACAGCTGGGGGTGTGCCGGCCCTTGCTTGTTGCTCTGGGCATCTGGACAATACCAACCTCATAAATACTGTATCTACAACAAGCAGGGAATTGGAAAGCCTCTGTTGGTCCCTTGCTGTTCTCAGCAGCAGGACAAAGCCATTGCAGGGCATAGTGTCTTGGAAAACCCAGAGCAGGATGGGGCAGAATGGTGAACCAGGATTGTGGATGTGCTCATTCCTTGCTGTGCTGCACCTGTACCAGCCCTCAGGTGTGACAGCAGCACTGAGCACATCCACAATCCCGGTTCACTATTCTGCCCCACCCTGCTCTGGGTTTCCAAACCTCTTCCTTCTCACAGTTGGAGATTCTTTGACAAGTAACTTTTGCTGGGTTCATTTTCTTGGAAGACTGCAAATTGAGCCAAAATGGGTGAAAATAACAGCAAGGAGCTGTTCTGTAATCCCTTAAAAGCAAGAGAAGTAGATCTGGATAGGAAACCATTGCCTTTTCAGCATGCAGAAGGAAAAAAATCCTGTAGCAGTAGTAGCTCTGTAGTTGTTGGTGAGGTGAGATGTACCAAAGCAGGAACCTCACCAGTGCCTCTGCTTTGGTACCTGCTGGCTCCTGAGTGAGTAAGTAATCCTTTTACACAGTAATGCTTTAGCCAGCTCTGGAGTGAGCAGTGTCTACTTAAGACCCTAACAGTTCTCATAAAATAAGTTAAAGTTGGTGCTAGTAAACCCAAACTAAAGATTTCCATAAAGTGGGTCGGGAGGGCACAGATTTTGTTCTGTTAAGTCATTTCTTACTTACTTTTGATGTGCTTTTTGCAGCATTTTGGTGTCTTTCCCCTGAGACCGTTGCAGAAGTTTGAAGTATTTGATGTGGATGTTTTGCCCATCCATATCTCTGGAGAAACAAGTGGTTATTTTACTTATTTAAATCACCTGTTAATATGGATTTAGGGTTGATTTTACCTCCAGTCTTGGTGTCTCTGTCGCAAAGCCTGTGGAGAAGGCAGAGTATCACTGTGAGAGCAGCAGAAATGTCCCTGTCTCAGTACACTGATCTTAGAGGGTTTGTCTTTCTCAGCCATGGCAGTTGTTCCAGGGAATCAGCAGAGCTGACTGAAGCTTTTTGGAGGTGATTTACCAAGAGAATGGAGGGGTTGGGATTCCCTGCTCTTCATTTCTCATCATTCCTTGTTGTGTGGAGGAGTGGCATCAGCTGGAGCCCTGGTGTGGCTGGGGGCACAAGGACCTTGCTGGCTGCAGCAGGGATGCAAGGGCAGGTGGCAAACATTGCTTGTGGAGTTTCTGTGGAGTGTTCTGGCCATGAAGGTGGCACAGGGTGCTGCAGGTGGCCAGGATGATACAAAAGAGTTTGACAAGGGTTGGTCCAGGAGTTGAGCATTGTTCTGTTTGTACCCTTTGAAATTCACCCTAAAGGGGAAATTGCAGTTGAGGGAGAAGAGGGCTGCATGGTCTTGGGAGACAAATGGCCAAAGGAGGAGGAAGGGAACAGTGTGAGAAGACTCCTGGTGTGGACAGCTGGACAAGTGACCTGTGTATCATTGTTGGAGGGATGAGCTCTGTGGGGAGATGTCCCACTTGTGCTGAATCACAGTTGAGTCAACTGGAAGTACAAAAAGAACTTGGGAAATCACATAAAGGATGGAAAAAATAGCTTTCCAAGAGAGAGAATCTGAAGCTCAGTCTGTACCTCTTCAGTTCATCTGGTAACTCCGTCTTTTATCACCTCTTTTGATCAAAAATGCCTTTGCAAGAAAAGAATAAGGAGCACTAAGCAGATTTCCAGCCCATCGGAGAAGGTTACAATAAGGTTTTATGTTGGAAATAAAGGCTGGATAAGTAGGAAACAAGGTGATTCTTATGCCTTTTGTGTTTTTTTTTTTAACTGGATGGGCTGCCTCTGTAGGCTTGGCTTTGGGAAAAGCCGTCTTTGGTCCCGTGTGATGATCAGAAAAGAGGAGCTGGGGGTGGCAGGATTTGTACCTCACTTCCACCTGGTCTCTGGGGGTAATTGTAAAGAGAAATGCTTCCCTAAAGGGTTTTCATACAGGAGTAGGAGTGAAGGGAGTAGTCTCACGATGAAAAATACAACAAACAAAAAAATTTAACTCTACATTTAAATAGAAAAATACTTTTTTTACTTTCAAATTTTCTCTTACTGTTCACCCACTGTTATGAATATGCAGGGCAGTTGTGTGGCCGACTTGAAATCTTCTCTTACCTCCTGGAACAGAGGACTCACTTTCCTGAGTTATCTCTTTTTTACTCAAGATTCCTTCTACCACCGGCAGCAAATTGTTCACTGTGAATAAAATATAATATTTTTTAACTAAGTGAAGGCTACTCTTTAAGGCTGGAAGTAGAAGAGAAACTGGCAGTGTGTTTAATAGGAGTGAGTGGTTTTCCTTTCATCCTCTCTCATCAGAAGTGTAGACAGCAATAACCTAATTGGGATGCAAAGGAAAACTTTATATTCTGCTTTGTTTCTATGGAAGCCACCAGTCCATTTGACTGCAAATCTTGGTTGATCATACTAGAAATCAAGGGGGGAGGAACCTTCATGCAATTGTGTCACAGGAGCACTGAAATGTTCCTTTTGAAGTGGTTTAATGAAGCGTGGAAATGCAGGCGGATTCTCAGCAGCAGCAGTCTGAAATGCAGTAGGAAATATTAGAAAGAACTGAGGTCAAACCACCTGTGTGATTTCTCTCTTCGTGATCTTCGTGAAGATATGATGAAATAATCATTTCTTACAGGTAATTTTGGTTAGCATTACTCCACGAATAAGCTTAGGAATGTGAGCTGCCTTCTGTGCAAAGAATACTGAATATTGTGTACTTAAAGACACAATTTGGGGATGCCTGAGAATGAAGGGCTTGCCAAAAATGGTTTCTATTCTCCATCCTGTGTGGAGCTCCATGGGTTTTAAAGAAAAAAGCATTACCCCAAAAAAGCAGAAACATGTTCCCAGTGCATAGTGAGGTTGTTACTGAGAACACCCAGCTCTGCGTCAGTGGGTGACATGCTGCGGGCTTGGGCACCCTCAGCAGCATCTGAGTCTCTGTGGCATTTCCTGACTCATGGGCTTGGTCTGCCAGGAGCAACCAGGCTGGACATGGCCATGGTGCCAAAACCAAGCCGGAGCACCCTCACTGTCTCTTCCCTCTCTGTTGGATTGGGAAAAGAATAAAAAATGAATTTGTGTTTGAAACTGTTCAGCACTGCCTTGGTCTGAATCACAGAATGGTTTTTCAGGGACACACACACATCTCTTGAGGAGTGCCCAATGGCTTTGGGGTGTCAGCAAACTGGGCAGAAGTGATAAAAGAGATGGATTAGCATCCCTGCCTGCTTGTGTTGGCAGCCAGCTCTGACTCTGCCCTGTGACTCACCCTGGTTTCAGCGGTAGCTGGTCCATACAGAAGGAAAACACTGATAGTAATGGGGCAGCCAGCAAAAGAAAATCATCTAAATCCTGCCTTTTCAGCTGCCTTGTGATAGTTCTGGTCAGCTTTCACAGCAGAATTACATGGTTTCCTCTGTTCTGATATAAACACAGAAGTATTTATGGTGTTGGTAAGTCACACCCAACGCTTGGATATGTGCTGGAGCTGTGACTCTCACTGGGGTGGCACTTTGAAGTTTGCCTGGTACAGCACAGGAAAAATTAAAACAAGTCCAAAGAACAGATTTGGGGCATTTGAACTACCCTAGTCTTTGTCTTGTGAGGTTTTTTCATTTTTTATCAGTGTTTCCCAATATGTTCTTCTCTGTGCATATATTACTCTTGTTTTCTAAAGGAGTTTGTGTGATTGTTTGGGGGAAGGGGAATAAACAGTCACAAAGGAAAAGCTGTCAGGAGAGGGCAGGTGTGGGGGAAGCAGGAGCTGTGGCTGGTACCTGCAGGGATGTGCTCAGGTGCTCGAGGCAGAGGTTTGTCAGGGCAGGGGAAGGTGCAGGTGAGGAGGTGGCGCAAGCAGAGGTGTGAGGGTGCTGGGTGAAGGTGCCACTGTCCCTGTTGGCTCAGTGGGTTCATGGCTTCTACAGAGAAGCCCAGTGGAGAGGTAGAGGGGGAGAGCAGGGAAGGGGCTTCCCTTCCTCCCCTTACAATCCATGGCACACTCTGCCCTCCTGAGCCCCCACCCTCAGCCCTGCCTGCAGGTCTGGGTCCTCAGCACAGGGGGGACCTGGAACGAGTCCATGGAGATGCTGTGAGGGCTAAAGCACCTCTACTGTGGATCAGCCTGGAGAAGACCTCAAAGAGACCTTAAAGCCCCTTCCAGGGCCCAAAGGTGCTCCAAGAGAATGGGAGAAGGACTTAGGACAAAGCCCTGAGGTGGCAGAACAAGGGGAATGGCTTCCCAGTGCCAGAGGGCAGGGATGGATGGGATATAGGGAAGGAATTGTTCCCTGTGAGGGAGGTGAGGCCCTGGCACAGGGTGCCCAGAGAAGCTGTGGCTGCTCCTGGATCCCTGGCAGTGCCCAAGGCCAGGCTGGACATTGGGGCTTGGAGCAGCCTGGGACAATGGGTGGTGTCCCTGCCATGGCAGGGGTGGCACCGGATGGGCTTTAAGGTCCCTTTCAACCCAAACCGTTCTGTGATTGATTCTATGATTTTAGGATGTCAATTGAGTCTTCCTTCAAAAAAAAGAAAAACAACTCTATTAAATATCACTAGCAGACAGACTTTGCATGGTGTGATGACAGATGTAAATTTTGAAGTGCATTTGTTAAATCCATTAGTTTTGAGACTGTTTGCCTTATCAGCCTCCTTAAGGCTGGGGCAGCTGACCCTGCTAGGCCTAGACAGGCAGCAGAACAAGCAGGAGGAAATTAATATTGTAATATTAAAAATGAAGTTGTGCCATCCAGAGTTGGCCAAGCCATGGAATCAGTGTCATTTCTCATTAATGATTTTGCAGTGTCCAAAGCTAAATCAGAAAGGGAAAAGACTGGTTGTAGTTTCTCCCACAGGAGGATTTTTGTGTCTTAAGCAGGCCCCACACACTTGTCCTGTGTGCCTGTGGGCATGGCTGTGAGGATCTTGGTGTGTCAGTGCTCTCTCAGCATGGGCTGCTTGAGCTGGATGTCAGGTTCGTTTCCAATTCCCAAGACTTTATAACTTGGTTACACAAAAGCCCATTCCCAGCCCATCTCTGAGCTGTGGCAAGAGCCCCAAAGCCCAGCAGACACTCTGGGGCCGCAGCCTTGGCACCACTGGGGCACAGGGGCTGCAGCTGCCACACATTGTAGAAGCAGCACATTGTGCCAGCACTGACACCTTTCATCAAACCAGGAACCATTTAGGGTGGAAAAGCCCTCTGAGACCAAGGAGTCCGAGCGTTCCCCAGCCCTGCCAAAGCCACCACTAATCCCTGTTCCAAGTGCCACATCCACATATGTGTCACATCCTTTCAGGGACGGTGACTCCACCCCTGTCCTGGGCAGCCTGACACAAACTCACAGAAACGACAGGTCAGTGGCCAAAGGAGAGGCCTTGGGTCAGCAGGGTGGGGTGGACTCCTGGTGTGTCCCTCAGCCTGGAGCTGGCCAGCACAGGGGTGACAGGAGCCCACGGGGCTCACGGCTGGGCTAGTCACTGTCACCCCCCAGCTCAGCTGAATCCTGGCCATGGACACAGCCCTGACTGTGCCTGCAGCCCAGGAGCCCCCCTGGCTGTGTTCCCACACCAGCCTGGCTGGCTCAGGATGCTGAGCCACTCCTGCTCATGGCTGTGCTGTGATTCTGGAGAGGGATGCATACACCTCGTTCATTATCCCTGATCCATCTGCTGCCCTCCCAACCAACCGGCACAGGCACCTGCAACCCTGTGGCTCTCTTGGAGCTGGGAATCCACAGCTTTGGGGCTGCTTTCCTGGCACATGTTAATTCTGGTGTTTCAGGCAGTCTCCATGCAAGAATTGATGGGATGTGTGGGCCTCCATCTGTGTCGAGTCATCAGAACTGGTTAAAAAAGGCCATAACCAAGGGGCTGCTACCCAGGGGAAGACACTAAAGCCAGGTGCTGTGGCTCTTAAAGTGTGTATTTAGCTCACTTGAAGCATAGAGTGAAGGTAGAGGAAGCAAACTTAAGCCACTAATGTGTGTTTGATATAACATTATCAGGTTTAATGTGTATGTCTAATGTTGGGTTTGGGGCATGACAGTTTCATTTCTGGTCACACATAAGTGGCATTAAATGCAGCCACTGCTTCACTGAGGAATTCAGCTGAGAAGGAAGAAGTTCAGAGCTGGAGTGAGTCAGATTTCTCAGTACTTTAAAAGAGTTGAAAATAAGCTTTTTCAAATTAATTTTTAAAAAAGGCAAAAATGTCACTTTGCATTTTCAGTGCCACTGAATAATCTGTTGTCAGTCTAGTCCAACTCCTGGCCCTGCACAGGGCACCCCAACAGTCCCACTCATGCCTGAGAGCGTTGTCCAAAATGAGATATTTTCACAAACATCTCTTGGCATACCTCACAGGTGCTTAGTTTGGTGGAAACCATTGTTTTGAGGATGTTAAAACAAGAATCTAATAACAGCTTACAGAAGTCTGCAGGTCTCAAAAATATATCTTCTGTTTCTTGTTCTTTGGTTTCTGTTAATTTTGGTGGGGTTTTATACTTTATTGGTGTTAAATTGAGGATCCTGAATCATCTCTTTCAGTTTGATGTTCACCATCAGATTCAGGTTTCAGGTGAGAATGGGAGTCAGGGAAGTGAAGGAGGGCATCAAATAGTTCTGTGTTGTTCTAAAATTGCCCATGGAACAGAGGCTAACGCCCCAAAGCAGAACATCCCGGGGAACATTGCCATTTTTATTGTTAATTGAGAAGAGAGATTAAAATCAGAAACATGGAGTAAGCATCCCATGCAGCCATATACATATATTCATTTTTTCTGCTGTAATTTCACCTTCACACCAATTTGATCAATTGAGTGTGAAATATTGATGGGAGACTCTCAGAATTAAATAACACCCTTTTTTCCTTATTCCCCAAATAGGTGGGGGCCTGGTGGGAACTCTGGCATTAATTAATAATTTATAAGCTCTAAATAAAATAAATATAAATAAAATAATAATAATAGTAATAATATCTAAATTCTGAGACATGAAAAATGTAATGAAATGCTGCAAACGTTTGGGGTAGCAGCAGTTCCCATGGCACTGTGCAGGATGGAGAGTGGAATTTGGGAAGCTCCGCCATCCCATATTAAGGGAGGAGAGCTCTTTGTCTGCCCCTCACATGCAAAAGCTGAACAATTGAAGTGTGTGCTAATGGAATTGTAGAAAACAGGCTGGAATCGGTCCTGGCAGCCCAGGGGTCAGAGCAGCCCTGCTGTGTCCTCACTGGCTGTGCCTCACCTGGCACAGCCACTGCGAGCCGTGTCCTGCCAGCCTGGCCACCCTCAGCTCCCTGGGGCCTGTGAAACAATCTTGTACAGAAGTAAGGGCTAGAATTTTTAAAACTCTTTTGAGGCTGGCTGTAAGAGCATGGCATTTGGGTTAATTCTGCCTCTAGTGACATTTATTTACTTTTATGCACAAGTTAACACACACTTGTGTTCCTTTGGACATGTGAGGGTGTTCATTTTCACTTGTTTAATGATGCTTCCTGCCTTCTTAAAGAAGGACGTTATATTGAGATAACTTTCTCCTCTGCCTCATATCAACATTTTCTATTAATTCCCGTATATTCAGTCTTTAAAAAAGCCCTAAAAAGCAAAACAAACAAACAGCCCCCAACCCAACCCCCCAACAAAAGCATAAAAGTAAAAAAGAAATTACCCCAAAAGAGAGCCCCA
Organism: Eopsaltria australis; assembly: GCA_034509425.1. Lineage (NCBI taxonomy): Eukaryota > Metazoa > Chordata > Aves > Passeriformes > Petroicidae > Eopsaltria > Eopsaltria australis. The sequence goes on along the minus strand of JAVTVJ010001119.1, from coordinate 339,478 downwards.
AGGACACGGTGGCACCCCTGTGCCTGTGCCCCCAGCTGCCCAGGGCCCGGCGCTGGGCCGGGGTGCTGCTGGCACAGGGACTGCAGCAGCCTGTAGTGACACTTGTTGTGTTTCTCTCTTTTTAGGTAAATTCGGTAAGGACAGGAGTGGGGAGCAAGTGCCCCGTGCCGGTGGCCTGCCCCGTGCCGGTGGCCTGCCCCGTGCCCACGCGATTGGCTCCTGGAGCTGCGCCGCCCGTGCCCGGGCCCGCGGTGACACCGTTTGTGATGCCCCTGTGCCACTACGGGGCCGTGTTCCCCTCACCCGTGTATGGCGTGCCCTGGCCGGGCCCGGTGGCACAGCCGGGGCTGCTCCGGGGGCCCGGCCTCGTGCGCTTCTCGCCGCTGGGCCGCTCCTGCCTGCGGATGTACCCGGGGCCGCTGCAGCGCCCAGCCCGCCCGCACGGCCCGCGCCTCCGCATGACATAGCGGGGACCCAGCCATGGGGACCTTGGCGTGAGTGACCTTGACATGAGTGACCTAGTGTGGTGCCTGCCATGGGTGACCTTGACACAGGTGACCTTGCCGTGGGTGCCCCTGTCAATGGGTGGCCTTGCCGTGGGTGACCCTGCCCGCGGTCCCGGTGGTTTTGATGCCTCACGTGTGAGTGTTTGCTCTGTAAATGCCGTGGTTCGTGTGGGACGGGGCAGGGCCTGGGCACAGCCATACCCTGCACCAGCAATCACTGTGAGGCGGCATCACCTCAGATTGTTTGTGGTCACGGCAATATCTGCTTCTGTCCCTTACTGAAGGCACTTTATTCCTTGTGTTCTGTTCCACACTTGCGGTCCTTAACATCAATGTACTTGAATTGATAATTAGCAAATTGTACTAACCCTGCAGGAGTTCAGTGCCTTGAATCTCAGCTTTCCGGTCCCAGCTGGAAAGAGATGTACAATTATTCAAAAGGTGTATTTTATTTACAATCTGCTTGTGAGTTGAAGTTCTTTTTATTTGCAAAGATATTACAAGTTTACAGTTGATGTTCCTCATCAGCTTCACTCTGCTGTAAATGCTTTTGTTTTTATTCACGGGTTGAATTTTCATTTCTGAAGCTTTTAGAAATAAGAATTGTGAGGTGAGGTTTGCTTGACATGTTCGTTTGATGCGCTGATCGTGAAATTATTGGTGTTTGTACAAGGAGTAGTGAAGTGCACATTGTAAAGTAGGAGCATTCATAGAGTGACCTAAGGAAAGTGTATCCAAGGGCAGGGAGCAGCTTCGGGCAGCACTCTCCGTTCTCCTTCCCAGCCTGTGGTAAACTCATTGTAGATGGCAACTTCATTCTGTAAGAGGCAGCACATGCTGTTTTCCTCTGGATCAGCAGCACACAGGATTTCATTTCCTTTCCCTCTCTGGGCTTTTATAATTCAGTTCAATCACAAGTTCATGCATGTTCCATGAGTGAAGGCAAGTGATGGAACTCTTGCTCACAGCAGAAAGTGTCTCTGGGTGGCTGCAAGCCTCGTGTCAGCAGAGTACGGCCACGTGTTCGGGCTCTGCTTCGGCCCCTGGGCTGGAAGACAATGGCTGGGCTCTGGTGTGCCAGCAGTGCTCATGCTGAAACAGAATAAAAATGTGAAGCTGTTCTTGTTCATATCTGACACTTCAGGTTTGGAGTCTTGCTGCCTTTTTGTTCTGAATTTTTTATCTATCTATCTGTCTATCTATCTATCTATCTATCTATCTATATTTTTACCGAAGTTTGTGCTCCAGGTGGCACGGACACCCCTCTCCCGTTTGAAAGTTGCTTTTTGCCCATTTTACTGTGCACAGAGCCTCCACCTGCAGCTCAGTGTAAAGGCACAAGGTAACCACTAGAGCTGGTTTGCCATGGTAAGTCTCCTTCCCTCCTGGAGGACGTTTCAGGCACAGGACCCAGGTGTGGCCACCCCGAAGACCCCACCAGGACGTTTTGTGACCCCATGCGTAGGGGCAGAGATGTCCTGTGCTGCCAAGCTGTGAATTGAATAGCTCTGTTGTACTTAAAGCATTATAGCTGTCTAAATTACTTTGTTTGTACCGTTTGGACATATTATTCCATCAATTCAGTTAGAATTGAATTTTATAAACAATTATGCAGAGTCTTCTGCCTGGGCAAAATACTTACTGCAGTAAGAGATTTCTGTTCTCTGTACCATGTATCTTTAATTTGTTTGGGTTTTTTAGATTCATGTCTGTATGCTTCATGAGCAAACATGGAAAATATGTTCTCACACCGGGTTCCCTTCAGCTCGCACTGAATCCTACACTTTATGTCGCTATTGCCTGTATAGTCCATCCCTTGTATACTGACAGAGTCAGTGGCACTGAGCCCCGAGAAACTGTATAGATTCAAAAGAAAAATAAACATTTTGTGCTTGAAAATGGTGTGAAAAACCCAGTGTTTTTCTAAAACGTAGAACAGTGTAAATTTCCAGCTCTTCCAGGTAATTCTGCATCTGTTTTCCAGACTCATTCTTGTCCCTGGGTTGTGTAGTAGGAGCATAGGGGGTGGCTCCAGCAGCTGCTGGGTGCTCCCCATGGCAGTGCCCGGGTGTGTGCTGGCACCTCAGGGACACCGAGCCCTGCCTGGTGCTGCTCCTGGGGCTGGGCTGCTGCAGAGCAGAGGGGCTGCAGCCCCAGCTGGTCCTTGGAGTATGTGGCTCCCTCCATGCTGCTGCTGGTGCAGTGAGGGTGCTCAGGTGGGAAAGAGGCCCCTGAGCTGTGTCCCTGGGGAAGCCCTTCTGAAGGATCCTGGCACCATTTCAGTGGGAGGAAGCTCAGTCCTGGTGCCAGCACTCTCTTGGCAGTTGCCGTCCTTGGGTGAGGCTGCAGGAGCAATGAGAGAAGGGCATGCAGGTGTGACACTCCTGCTTCTGTCTCTGTGTGGCTTTGCTGTCTGTGCTGTGTTTGCTGGGAGGTCTCTGGCCCACGCTGGTGCTCCCTGCCCCATGGTGGCTGCGTTGCATGGCTGTGCTCCCGGGAGGGGCTGGGGAGCAGGGCAGGAGTGCAGCTCCCAGGGCCGCACTGGGATGCACCTGCCTGCTGCACTGGGGCCAAGCAGGAGCTCAGATTGTGTTGTTGGCATTGTTGTACTCGTGATTTTTAATTTCCTGATGGCCCTCTTGGCTGCAGCTCTTCTAGCTGTTCTCTTCAAGACGTGGGTTTTTTGCCCTCAGCTGTGAGGGTTGTGTCTCAGGGTGCTTTGACCTCAGTGGCAATTAAGCAAATGACATGAGATTAAATAAATGGAGCAACTTCTTGAGCAAAAGGTGAGCCAAGGAGTAAGAGGGAACTGAGGGGTCCATGCTGCACCATCAGAGCAGGAAAACTGCACCCAAACTGATCCCCTGCAGATCCCAGAACTGAACTGATTTTATTCCTGACTGAATATTGTTTCAGAGTCAGGATTCAACCTCCTTGGCATAGATTTCACTCAAAAGAATGATGCAGCATTGGCCCTTGCAGTTTATTTGCATGTTTAATTCTGATCTCTATTCTACAGCTTTAAAGAGGGAATATTTGAGAAATTCCTTTAAAAAAGAAAAAAAATGTTTAAAAAGTTCACTTAAAGAGGGAACGTTGCCCAGGGAAGCTGTGGCTACCCCTGGATCCCTGGCAGAGTCCAAGGCCAGGCTGAATAGGGCTTGGAGCAGCCTGGGATAGTGGAAGGTGTCCCTGCTCATGGCAGGGGTGGGATGGGATGGGATTTTTAGGGTCCCTCCAACCGAAACCATTCTGGGACTCTGTGATTACTTAACCATTACTCCACACCTGTCTCCACACTGCTCCGTTCTTGCCTTCTACTTTTCTCTGAAATCCTTGGCATGAGCTGGGATCCAAGGTCAGACTGAATGGGTGAAGACGTGGCAGTCCCTGTGCTCCTACAGAGATTCTTGTGCTGGGAGCAGGGTAAGGGACAGGATTCCTGAAATGAGCTCCTTCCTCCAGGGGCAGGTTCTGCTGTTTGGTGTTTGTGGAAGGAAATCACTAATACTTTGAATCATTAGTTTAACTTGGCTTTGCCAATGGTAGCTCTTTCCCTTCAAACATTTTTCATGATGCCAGTGCATTACTGTCAGGTCTGGGAACAGTCAGAATTTTTCCAGAGAAGCCCTGTGGATGTTTTGTGCGTCCATGTTGGTTTTGTTCAGTTTGTGTGTGTTTGAGTAAGAAAAACCTCTGTCCTCACATGTACCTTGGACATTGGCTTTGGAGAGTAGTAACCAGAAGTCTCCCCCCTGAAATTGATGTGATGTCAGTATTGCTTTCCCTGTCATCCCCACTCTCCTCACCACCCCCGCTGCAGTGAAGGAAAAGGTTCAAGGCTTTTGGGCTGAGATTGATGTCGCTCATCAGGTATCAGCTATTGTGGCCAAACCTTGCTTTGTTTCCTGCCTTGCTGCCAGTGAATTCTCCCCGTTTTCCATGGATTCTGTTGAGTATTGGCTCAGAGACAGCCACCCATGAGACAGTTTCTGACTGTGTAATGTACAGTAAGGTTTCCTTGCCCTCTCAGTTCTTTGTCTGCCCTCCTCTGCCCCGATTACGGGTGCTCCCTGTGGGGCAGTGTGGGCACGGTCCCTGCAGAGTGTCAAACAGGGAGCTCACAGGGTCTCATTATCACGGGTGGACGAATGTCTGATGTGGGATTGAATTTATAAAACAGTAAAGCCATGATTGTGTGTTATTTCTGGCTGTGGTTTATCATGGACTGAGTCCTTGAGGAGCAGCTCAGTGATTCTGGTGTTGGGCAGTGCCTGGCTGGTGCTTGAGCAGACCCAGCTTCAGTGGAGTTGTCTGATGTGCTGATCTCTGTCATTATCTTATCCCTGACAGTCATTTTCCTGTCTGTACACCCCAGAAATGAAGCAGGTTGTTGATATGATGGGAACTGTGCTGTGACTCACATGTGTTGGTGCCTTTTGGCAGGGGCAGCATTTCTGGCTGTGGAGGGATCCCTGTGGATCAGCAGGACAGGGATGCTCCAGCCCTGACTGTGCTGCTGCTTTCATTAATGCAGCCAAGCTCCACAAGTGCTCCACAAGTAATGAGATGGGTTTTAGGAGCTGTCAGGCTACAAATTCTGCTTTATGAAGGAATTTGTTGCTCAGAGGGGTCTGGATGTGCTGCCCTGCTGACGTTGGTTGTCAGCACAGAGATCTCTTACACCTGGCTCAGTGGGAAGTCAGGCTTGGACCAGGAGGTGGCTGCTGTTGGGAATGGTGTGATCCTCTCTCTCCCATCTCAGGGGTAGTTGTGTGCTATCCAAGCTGTTGCTGCATATGCTTGGATCTATATTTGATTATCAAACTTCTCCCTCGAAATAACTTTCTCACGAGGAGCTTGGGCATGGGTGGAGCCTTCAGTCTGGCACACAAAGCCTCAGGAAGCTTTAGGGCTCCCTTGGTCACTGTGGAGAAGCTGTTCATAGACAATGCCCTGTGATTTGATAAAGTATCTGTTATAACAATGAAATTCTTGTAAGAAGCTCCTGGTTTTTCCAAATCTGGTGAGCAAGAAGCACTTGGATGAATTTCTTTGTGCAACGGGATGAAAGCAGGGTGAATGTTGAGCACGTTGTAGGCTGACTGGAGTAAGAAGTGAGGAGGTTGCCTGTGGCTGAGCACCTGTGGGGGTTTGTTTGAGCAGCCACGTGCCTGGGGAGCTGGCTCTGCTGTGGGTGTTGTGGCTGACCCACTGCTGCCAGATGTTTTTTCTCGGTTACCTGGAGATAGTTAATTTTATCCTGTTTTCCTGGATGCCAAATGCTGGTTATCCACAGTGAGCAGGTGTTGGGGTGGATCCAGGCAGGTCTTCAGAACTGATGTTGATCAGAAGCTCCTGTATTCCCTGAACACGCAGAGCAGGGAATACAGGAGGGAGAAAGTTGGGGTTGTGTTTTACAAACGCAAAGCCCAAACTACAGAGACCCAGCAGGAGCTGTGCTAGATCCCAGCAGTGTCCCCACCGTGAGCTGTCCCCAGTGTCCCCCCCTCCCCTGCTGCTCCAGGAACTCCCTACATGTGCTCTGAGCCCATCCCAAAGCCTGTGCTCCCACACCCTCTGCGGCTGCCCCTCCTGTGCTCCCGTCTGTCTGGAGCCTGTCTGGGGTGCATGTCCTGCCAGCATGTCCCCAGCACAGCCAGTGCATGTGGAGGACAGAGGTGACACCCTGTGCTGCTGCTGCTGCTGCCTCAGTGCTGTGCTGCTCTCCCCTTGCCTTTTATCCTGGTCCTGTCCTTGCTGTGCTCTCTGTGTCTGTCCCAGCCCCTTCCCCATGCCATGCTCCCATGGCAGGAGGATGGATCCTATCCCTGCCTGGTGGGGGCCATGCTGTGGCCCAGTTGCAGGGAGGTCTCTTCCAGCCCAAACCTCTCTGTGTTGCTGGGATGGAGGCTTGGCTCGTTTCTGTCAGACAGAGCAGCCAAGCCTGCAGGTGTGGGGAGATGGTGCCATGCCCTGCCCTGGCAGCCCCACACCCCCTGACACTGCACACGGTGTCACATCCACCTCCCCTGCTCCAACAAACCCAGCCAAACCTGGCTGTCCCTGCTGGCTCTGTGCATCCCTGCCTCCTGGGAGCCTGGCTCTTCCCCATGGGAATCAGAACTCTGGGCTAAGGGCCCTGCCAGGTGCTGAGGCTCTGCCCCCACCAGCAATGAATGGTTCACACCTGAGCTCCCAGCACAGTCACCCCTCTCTGCTCCTGCTTCCATGTGGCACCGGGAGCGCTCTGGCAGCAGCACCTCCCTCCCGCACACCTGGGCTCCACCAGCTCATGTGGCCCTGTTGGGTTTGCTTTGGGTTTTCCTCGATGTGAAATCCATCTATGGATTTTTTTCTTTTAGATTCTGAAAATGAGACCATCAGCGAGTGACACATGGCCCCCACAGCTACGGTGCCAAGTGCAAGGCCCCGCCACGGCCAAGGAGGAGGAAGAGGAAGATGGGAAATGATTTATTGTGTGTGAGGAATTCTGTGCCGTTCTGGTCCATTCAATGCTATTTTGTAACTTCTTTCTAATCATTTTTTTATTTATAGTTGGAAATACAAAAATGTTATGCAATAAAAAATAAAGGAGAATTATTTTGGGGGAAAAGGATTTTGTTCCAAATTGTTCCCTTCTGTTGTGAGCCAGGTTTCCGTAAGCAGCAGATGGAGGAAAGGGAGGAAGGAGAAAGAGGAGGAGGCACTCCTTCAAATGCTTTTTGTTTCACACAGTTAATTGTCATTTAAGCAATTTTCCAAGTGATAAACTAGGCACACATACAAGAAAGATAAGTTCCAGTTCCATTTAAATTTCTCACATTCTTTTTTAAAGATGGGATTCTATTTTAAATCCACTTAAACCAAGTAAAAACCCTCCAGATCCTGCACTGGAGAATGAGTCTGCTTGTCACTTCCTTTTTTGCCTCTCTCTTTTTCTCATAGACTGGCCACGTTTTCTTGCCAGACTTAAGTACAGTCTCGAGTCACTGCTGATTTTAAATGTAAGACTGAAATCCTTCCACAGATGAGTGGGTAATTGGAGCCATCTTTAAGACTCTAAAGTGCCTTCAATGATCTAAGCTGATGCAGTGGGGGTTTCTTTCTCTGGGTTTGCTGGCAGTGGGTTTCAGCTGTCCCCTGCACTGAGGGGATGGACAGAGTAGTTCGTAGCAATAATCTCACAAGCAATCATTTATCCAAGGACGACTCACCTGGTTTTCAGCAAGCTGGGTTAGCACTGTCCTAAAGAGTGGGAAAATGCCGCTCCTGCTGTTACATCAGGGCCCCAAAGTCTCTGTACCCAGGGCCCCCCCTGCTCCTCCTGCATCCCCTGGCCAGGCTGTTCTCACCCTCTCACTCTTGTTTTTGATACTAGAGCCACAGGACCTGCCCAGCAGCCTCTCGGTACCACCCTCCCTCCCAGCTGCAGCCTGGCGTTCTTTTCTGTTGTTATCTGCCATGTCTGTCTCTTCCAACTTTTGGTTCTAAATAATAAATCTTATTTTGATGCTGTTGTTCCCTATTTCCTTTCCACCTCGGCCCCTCCTGTCCACTGGGGGTGAGGAGAGCGCAGGTGGCAGCACATGTAGAGCTCCAGAACCATTCAAACACTCAGTTAATTCAGAGTTTTGAAGCCCCAGGGCCAAAATATACATATTTATGTTAATTTTCTGCTTCTCTGGGGGGCCTCCTGCCCTGTCCTCTTCTGAGGAAATGGGATGGATCATCTGCACAGCAGGGGCCAGTTAAGTGGTAAATCATTGCTGGCCTTGGTCTGCCCTGCTCACAGGAGGGACCAGACCTCTGTCCTTCCCTAGTGGGAGGGAGAAGAGGGATCCAGGTGAGTAGGACACCTTCCTGTTTCTCTTTTGGCTGTTCTCTTTTCCGTGGCTGGGAATGCAGCTCCTTCTGGGTGGAGGGACCCTGAGGTGCTTCTCCAGGGATGAGCCACTACTCCAGTGATCACAGGAACAAGCACTGTGCCATCATCCCAGATTTTTATTCCCAAATTTAAAAAGATGTTTTTTTCCATGGAAATCCCTTGCAGGGTCTCCTGGGGTTCAGGACTTCCTTCATCAGTTGTTCTGAATCTCTTCACTGCTCCTACAGACCCCTGAGCTCCTCCACAGTCACAGGGATTAAAAATAAAGTATTCAGATTAAGAATAAGGATTAGTGTCAGGATTGAAGCTCAGGAGTGGAAGCTGCAGCAAACCCTGGCTCAGGATAATCTCTCCTCTGAAGGGCTGCTCCACCTTGGAGGGTACTCCTGTGTGTGCTGGAGCTGCTCCAGGTCCCTGAACTCCTCTGGGATGAACCACGGAATGGGATCCTCTAATTCATCCCATGATTCTGTGAGGGGAAGACAGGTTTAAACTAAAAAAGAAGAAATTTAGATTAGATACTAAGAAGAAGTTGTTCCCCGTGAGGGTGGGGAGGCCCTGGTACAGGGTGCCCAGAGAAGCTGTGGCTGCCCCTGGATCCCTGGCAGTGCCCAAGGCCAGGCTGGACATTGGGGCTTGGAGCCACCTGGGACAGTAGAAGGTGTCCCTGCCATGGCAGGGAGCTGGAAAAGGATGGCTTATACAGTCCCTTTCAACCCAAACCATTCTGGGATTCTGTGGTCCCAGTGTTCCATCCCAGCTGGAGAAGCAGGGATGTGAGTGCTGGGGGTTCATGGCAATGGAAAGAAATTCCTGCAAATGTTGGAAGCACAGCTGAGTTCCCTGTGACTTCAGGGGCTGCTGAAGCAGTGAAGCGTTTGGGTGGCTGCTGATTTTGAGGGGCGGGAATGATTGGAAAGGTTTCAAATTCCCTCTGGATTTGTGCAGTTTCTGTAAGACTTTCTAGAATGTTTCAATGGTTTCTTTTCTGTGCAGTTTCTCAGTGCTTTAGTGGTCTGAGCAAGAGAATATCTGGGAAATAAAAGAAGGAATAAATTTGGTGAGAGACTGATGTGACACTTGGGGGCATGTGGGGATGTTTGAGGCTGCTGGATGTTTAACAAGGATTCCAGGGGCTTGTAACACAGTCACGAAATGCAGAGCCAGGTAAAGATGTCAAACATAGCAACATCATTTTCCAGTATTTGCTGATGGCACGTGAGCTGCTGGACTCGGAGGTGTGTGTGCTCTGGGAGAGGGATGGCATGGGGACTCCACAGGGCTTTACAGCCCTAAACATTTTGTTTGGGGGCACTTTGAAAGGTAACCTGTGTTTGTTATCCTTGTTAAATCAGAGCATGCATTGTTTTATTTTTTAAATCACATAAATCAACGTCAGTGTAGCTTTGCATTGCTGTGCTGCCTATTGGTGGCAGAATGAACCTTCTCTATCCCAGCCCTGGCTGGGGGTGCAGGGATGGGAGAAGCCACTGGAAGAAGACACTCTCCTCCCAACACTCTCCCTGTGGGTTTGCTCTCACACGTATGAAGTGATGAACACTGAAAATTGCTGGCAGGGTCCCATTGGCTTTTGCAGGAGGATTCTAGGAGCATATTTCTGTACTTATTCTATATTTATTCAACACTGAGAGATGATATGAAGAAGCTGGCAATTAGCAGTGCAGAAGGAAAAATATTTGTTTACTGATGAGCAAAGATAAGTAAAAGGACGTGCATCCCGTAGAGTTCAGCAGCTGGAGACTTTTATTTGTCCTTTTCCTTCTATTTCCTTCCACCTACTGGAAGATGTCCCAGGTCATGGCAGGGAGTGGGAATTGGAAGAGCTTTAAGGTCACTTCCAGCCCAAACCATTCTGTGATTGTGTGATTATTCCTCACTGTTTTCTACCACCTCTTATTACAAAAGCAGATGAGGAAAATTGTTCAGAAATCTCCTGCTTGGATGGTTCCTCCATGGGAAAATGCAATTGCTGCAAAGCAAACCCAGATGCTGCCCTTCAGCTGGAGCTGACACTGTGGGCAGGTTCCCTGTGACCAGAGTGAGGCTGTGCCCCTGTCCCAGAGGGGTGGGACCCTCTCGAAGCTAGCCTTGGCTCTCCATCGCCTTTTAATCAGCTCTGAGATGCTCTGAGTTCCCTCCTTTCCCTGGAGGCTTCACCTGCATTCACACATGTGAGAGGTTGGTCCTGCTGGGAACATGCCTCAGTTCCACCTCTTTCTCACAGCACTGTTTATTTTCTTTATTTAATCTCTCTGGGTAAAGTTTTGCCTGTGCTCAGTACCAGGAGCTTAGGCTGTGGTGACAAATGCAGTGTCCCCAGGAGTGCTGGCCCTTGTGCAGGGCAGGTGGGGATGTGCTGGCCAGTGATGGGTGAGGGGTGGGGGGGTTCAGATAGCCAGGGGGTCCCTGCTGGACCCCAGTGAGGGGACAGCCTGAGATGTTTTCCAGATGAAAAAGCAAAGCCCCCCTTCTTTTCTTTCCTCCACTCCCTGTTCTGCAAAGCTGGAGCACCCCAAGGGGCTGTGCCCACCCTGTGGGAAGGGGCTCTGGGAGCTGGGGCTGCTCCATGGGGGTAGGAAAGGTGCTCTGGGCTCTGGAGAGGGTGCACGTCTGAGCACCCTGGGATCGTCATCCCTGTGCCTGCCAGCTCACTGCTGGGCCTGTCTCTCATGAGCCAGAGGGAAGGGCTGGGACCAAACATGGAATTTTTATTGCCCTTTTAAATCAGATCTGGGACAAAATCCTCAAGATGTGGGCTGGAGCCTGGAGAATTCCCCTGTGCCAGGCCAGGCTGGGAGCTGGGGGCAGGCAGGGATGCAGCACTCTGTTACCGGCCTGTAACTACTCAAATCTCTGTTTTTTAAGAAACCTGTGTGTTACCTCCTGGCTTCACAAGATATTGCTGTTACCAGCAGTTCATGAAATGACATGGACATGTGTGAGCTGCCCAAACCTGTTCCCAAACACTGATTTTTGCAGAGGACTGGAGTACAGCAGCAGTGGGGTGGGTTTGTTTTGTCTTTCAGAGTGGGTTTGTTGTCCAGGGTGGGTTTGTTTTCCAGGGTGGGTTTTTCCTTCACCCCGATGCCTGATGGGTTGGAACTGCCTCTCTGTGGCTGCAGCCCTGGCTCTTTGTCATGGTGATCAGCATTGCTTCGCTGTTGTCATGGCTGCGGGGTTACTACTGAAGCCAAAGCACTGCACAACCCCTTTATTCATAGTTTCAGTGTATAAACTAATTAAGTCAACCAAAAGCATCAGTCTGTTCCAGAGCCTTGTTTTTCTAATATGCGGGGTCAGATAGAGCTGATTCCTGCTGTCCTCCAAAATATCCAGTCTGACTCCGTTTCACCTCCTGGGCTGAGTATTGTACCTTAACACCAACCAAAGCTCACTGATTATTTAATTGCCCGGAAACCTCCTTGCAAAACTGAAAAGGTCTATGGGAAATGTCTTTTGAGCTGCTGAGATGAGGCTGAGAGCCAGTGTGTTGTAGCTGTGTTGCATTCCTTATCCCTGCTGTACTGGGGGCAGGAGCCCAGTCACTGTGCTCAGGTTCTGAGTTTATGCACTGCTGGGTAAAAAAAAAAAAAAAAAAAAGAAAAAAAGAAAAAGTGGCAAAATGTCTGGGGGAGGATCTGAGCAGAGCTCTTCACTCCTGCCCCACCACGGGAGGACAGCCCCACGTGGCAGCAGCTGCAGCTCCCGGCAGTGTTCCCTCCGACTAGGGGAAGGTCTGCACAGGGACATACAGGCTCATTTTTAATTAAAACTTAATGCAAACAGAGGCTCTGTGTGAGCCCCAGGAGCAGTGGAAAGAGCCCTACTGTCTGTGTGGGGCCACAGCAGTGACACCAGTGTCAGCCTCTGTCGGGAAAGGGTTTGGGAGATTTGGTGTCCCCACTTGGTGTCCTGGTCACTGCTCAGCTCGTGGCAAAGTAAAGGGACCCTAAAAATCCGCTCAGCCCTGTCTGAGTGCTGCTGTGGTGTCTCCCCAGGAGAACAGGCTTCTGAGTAGAAATTCCTGAAGACAGAAAAATGGCTTTTTGTTGTGAGTCCTGAGGGATTGGGTGGACTGCTGTAGTTGGAAACAGAAGGGACTTTTGGTTTTTCTCCTGCTAGATTCCTCAGGTTATCTGTGGGGGTAAGAAAAATATCATGTTGGCTGCTATCATCTAACTTGTGGGTGTTGGGTTGTTATTTTTTTTCCATCCTCTCAAGCACTGAAGCAGCCAGAAGCAACATGCAAGTGAGATTTGCTGAATGACATTAAAACCCTGGAGGTGTGGCTGGTGCTGCCTTGTGTCCTCACAGAATGGACATGCACAAGGTCAGGGCTGGGGGGGAGCTCCTCACTTGGCCTTGCACCCCTCAGCCTTGGCAAAGGCCACCAAGAGCTGGTGTCCCACAGTGTGCAGGGGACGTGGTGCTCATCCCAGTGATCACCAGCAATTGTCACTGAGCAGAGGGGATGTGTCTGATTGGGTGTCTGGGGACAAACACACCCGGAGCCCACCCTCCCCACAGCTTCTCTAACTCTGTGCATGTTGAAATAAATGACCTGCAAAGAGGGTCCGTTTATTTGCGAAGTAACAGATTTATTAATGAGATGAGAACTAATTAAAACAGCAAAAGGCAGAGTCCAAGGAATGACCGTAAACCAACTCGCAGGTGAAGCTGGGGTACTCCTACAAGTCCATGAGCCTTCCTAGGAGGACCCTCGGGGTCTCTGGAGATCTTTTATACCCGGTCCCTTCATTTACTTGGTTCATTCAGCCCATTTTGGCGGCATCCAGCAGCTCTCTCATTGGTGATTCTTCTGACATCAATGTTTTCTTTTTCGGGAAACTTCTACATAACTCAGCTATTTTTGCTCTCCCTACAAACCCCCTCATCCCCAGAGGCTGGGCATCCCATACACAGCAATACCTGTGCACAGCAATACGTGTAGCTTAACTCCTGCAACTCCTGTAACTTACAATTAACAAGCTTCTCACAATTAACAACCTTACAATTAACAACTTTCAATACATTATCAAACACACCAAATTATGAAAACTAAACTCCGTTTATAACAATCTGCACCCAGTGCTCGGTGATGCCCCCATGGAGAGCAGGGGTGCAAAGGTGCTGGGACACGTGCTCGGTGTCAGGTGACACCAAGGGACAGTACCCGGTGTCAGGTGACATCACAGGGCGCCTGCTCAGTGCCAGGTGACACCAAGGGACACGTGCTCGGTGTCGAGTGACACCAAGGGACAGTACCCAGTGTCAGATGACAGCGCAGGGTGTGGCCGCTGTCCCGCTCACTGCACGGGCACTGAGGCATCGGAGGCATCAGAGGCGGGGTTAAACTCACTAGGAGCAGAGCGTGCACACACAAAGGACCCCAATAAACCATAGATTCACCTTATTTCCATAACACAAATAAAACCACGGGTTGATATTTCATTTGTTGAAGTACACATATTTTTGTAATAAAACTCCACACAGCACTACAGAGTGACATCATAAACTTTGCAGTTCTCCTGTGGATTTCCTTGGTCTCCTGTTAGCAACCCCAGGGCTAGTTAAATGGTCCATTTCTGTCACAGCCACAGTGCTTTTGTGGCCTCTCAGGTGAACACCCTGCACTCTCCAGGCCATTGTCCTTTTACACAGCACAAGCCCAGAATATTTAAAGTGTGTTTTGTATCACATCAGGCTGCTCTAGAAAGAGCTCTTCACTGATTGTAAAGCAATTATGGAGGACAAGTTTCACTCAGTCCCAAAATAGCCTGGCATCGAATTCTCAGCTGCAATGAGCTGCTGTGTTGCCATTGCCTTGGGCACAAACCAAGCAGGACGGAGAAGCAGCAAGTGATCCCAAGTGGGAGCTGGGAATGTGGCAGAAGTGCTCGGTCGTACACCTGATGGTGACTTAGACTAATTTCTTTTATTTAATTTAATTTATTGTTATGTTATTTCATCTTATTCTGTTGTTTTTAGTTTATTTTAGAAACTGCTGTGAGGGCTGAGATTAGTGGGGCCTCAGAATATCCAGGTCAAAGTAGTTAATTATTTAAACCAAAGACAGAGCTTTCTTCTGAGCCCTTTTAGGTTAGTGGTGAAAAATAACCTCTGGTTGAAGGCTGGGGAAGCAGGAGATGAGGATGGTGATTGAGCACTGCAGATGTTCTGCACGAGGATGAGCTGTTCTCTGTGCCTGCACAGCACCAGGCACAGCCCTGCCTGCAAGGGGCAATGTGAATGAACACAAATTACAAACCAGAGCATTCCCTGTGGAAGCAGCACAGCTCCAGCAGGAGAGGACTGGCAGATAGGCTACCCCACACTTCTTCAGATTTGAGCCCTGTTTAGGCAGTGAGGGTTTCTGCCTCTTGATTTCTGTTCTGAGAAAAGCTGCTTCTCTGATACAAATTCTCATTGAGAGCCCATAGGATCACCAGTGGAATCAAGCACCTGGTGGGTGCTGTAAGTACAGGGATGGACCTGTAGTCACCATGCTTCAGGCATAACTTTGCCAAGTTTCAGTGGTAATTGGATTCTTGGACTCTGCTGTAGGTCATGGTGCTGCTGGTTGAGAGCTGTGTGTCCTCACAGCTGGAATCTGCTCACTGCTGCTCCTCCAATTCTGAGGAACCCCAGTGGCTCAAGAGGAAAGCAGTGCTGAGACAAGGGGCTTTGCAGAGAAAACTCTGGGATTTAGGGATGGAGGTGAACCATTGCCATCAATGGTTTAAAGGCTCTGAGCTGGTGATAGAGCAAGGGGGCAGGCACAGGCAATACCTGGGTCTCTGCTATTCCTGGGGGAGGACTAGAGGGGGATGCAGATGAAGACATCTCAATAAATCTTGTAAAAGGAAAGGAGCCTCCATGAGAAAGCTTCAGAAGAAGCAGCAGCAGGAAGGGTGGCTGCAGCTGGTGGTGGGCAAGGGGAGACAGAGGGGGACAGGACCTCTTCAAAGTAAATCCAGGAGTTCAGTCACTTTACATCTTTCACTGTGCTCTGAGAATTTTTACTGGGTAACAGTCCTCCAACTTTCTAAATGTTTTTTTCAATTTTAATGATATTTTAAAGTCAAACCAAGTAACCAGTGAACAGCATCAGGCACCTTGAAGTCAAGCAGATGAATGCTGTAGATGACAAAGTAAAGTGGAAGACCAAGAGAATGAGAGAGTAGGACTGTGACAACAGTTTTGGATGTCAGGATTATCACATGGGATGGCTGGGTAAAACACAAAGTATGGTTTCTATTAATTTAGTTAAAGCATCTGGTTTTTTCACATATTCTCTCAAAATCTTTCATCTTCTCTCATTGCCAGAGCTGACTCCTGTTGACTAAGATAAGTTTCACGGAATAAGTTTGTACCCAAAAAAGCCTACTCCTTTTCCTTCAGTGAAGAAAATAGCATGAATCATGTTTTCCCAGGGTTAAATGGGTTTTTTATTTGTATAGGCAGGAAGAGAGTGCTTCTCAGTACTACTACAATTGACTAAAATATCAAAGTATATTTATTTTTTGACGCTATCAAAGGATACCTGTGATTAGCTTTTAATCAAAAAAGGGGATACAGACCTAGTATGACCCTGTCATGAAATAATGAGAGTATTTCCTAGCCCAGAAAATGCTTCTCATTACCATTAGGGGCAACAGAAAAGTGCCTGTGATGCTAAGGGTTTGTTCTCAAGTTCTGAGATCTGCATGTTGCTGTAGCAAAACCTAACTTCTTGAATTCCTAATAATGCAAAGCTTTTTCCAGAAAAAAATGCATAACTCATGAAGAATGATAGAACTGATGATAGAAGAATTGATGATAGGAGAATGATAATTGGAACTTCTCAGATTTAAAGACCACACAAAGATCTTGCATTAGATCCACGTGATACGGACGATTTAGATGGCAGTGTCTGTGCTATAAACTGAAAGCAAGGCCAGACAGCCCTGATATTGACTGGACTGCAAGTCCAGGGTGCCTGCACCCATGACCGGGCTTTGATCATCCACAGGAGGTGACAGGCAATTGCAAAATTCAGAGATGCAAATGGATTACCACTATTAGAAAAGGAAGCTGGGAAATACCTTTATTACTTTGTAAACCTGAGTTTTGAATCACCTGTCACTGGAATCATGGAGTAAATCAGGGTATCCCAATCTGGTTTTGATCTAATATGTGATTTTATATCAACAAGCAGCACGTTGGTGCTCGTGGGAATGATTTCCCATGTTCACTGGCATTGCAGTGCTTCAGAACAGGCTCCAGTGACTGATGAGAGGCCCACACTGCCAATATGCTGCCACCAACAACCAAAGCATGTGCACAGAGGAAAGGACTAAAATTCCTAAGAGAAGAACTAGCAGGGAAAGAAAATCTCATTTTCTGATTTCCATTTATAGCCTAAAATAGCCTGTCTGCTATACCTGCTCTTTGGAAAAACAGTGATTATGAAGGCTGGTGGTATTCAGTTCCTGGCAGTGTTGCAGCACACTCATGGGGTACTTTGAGTTGCAAATTCTGCCTGGCAGAAACTCAGAGGAGTTAATCATATGTAGCAAATGAAACAAACAAAAAAAGCTGGTGGGCTTAGGAGGACCTGCAGCAACTGAATGTTTTCTTACCCTTTCTAGGCAAACTTTCCCAAATTGCAGGGAATGGGCAGGGTAAAGACAAGGGGCAGCGGTGGGTTTCGTATCCAGGACCAAACAACCTGTGTACGTATCTGCAGTTCGTAGACTGAAGCAGGCTGAGAAATTTGTCTGTATTCTTACAATGTGAGCTTTACACAATTAAAGCTGTCCTGCAGTGAAATTGTTGAAGTTAATCCACCAACACAGCAGCTGTGCCCTGACAATGAGGTGATGAGCCTCAGCTCCTGTCCCAAGGAGGCAGGTGCTGCAGAAGGGGCTTCTAAAGCATCAGCAGTGGGTAAGATGTTCACCAGCTGTGAACAGCCACAGACATTTCAAGCAGTCTTGAACCTACCATGGATTTACAGCATGGAAAGAAAGGTGTAAGAGGCAGGAGGTCAAGGTGGGTTTGGGCACAGCTCAGCTGGATGCAGATATCCTCACCCTGTGTCCTCGTGGGCTGCTGAAATTGCTCCTGAACATCCCCTTCTGCTGCACCTCCCTCTGTTGCTGAGGAGGTTGCCAAGAACATTCTTGCACAAAGGCACCTTTTTCCCATGGGTGAATTTGGAGACATGAAAGCGTCTCAGTCCCGGTCTCTTTCTCTCTAAAACCACAGAAATGGTAAAATTAATCTCTGGTCAACAGTTAGTGTTAAGTTATAACAAGCTAACTCAAGCTCAGTGTAACTAAGCCCAGAACTTAGAATCATGGCAATTAGCATCTGTGGGAAGGAACACATCACTGCTTTAAATGAAAACTATTTTGCCATTAGCTCAAAGTAGCTTGTAAAAGCTTTCACTGTGACTAAGATCTGCAGTAACAGTGGAGATCATTCAGCCAAAGACTGTGCTATAATGCCTATTTATGGCTTTAGCATTTCAAGGTTTTTGTGAAGGAAAGCAGGAGGGATGGAGCGGACTCCCTCGCATCTGCCATGCCTGGGGAGAGAGCATGTGCTGCTCGGGAATAAACCAGGAGTTACATATTCAATGAAGAGTACACGTGCCAGGAGGTAAGAATGCTAAACTCTCATCCACCACTCCACAGGCATAAGCAGAGCATGCTATAGTCACTTTGTTTTGAGAAGACAACTCTGCTGGCATCCCACTGCAGCATCCCAGAGCCTCTCACCAAAAGAGTGGCTGGCTTCATCCCACAGGTGGGGAAGGAGAGACAAAAGGTGCTCTTAGTTCAGAGATGTCCCAGATGTGCTTTGTATTCTTTCAAGAGGGAAGTAAATCAGTGTTTGCACTGAAAGATGGGCTGTGGAGGTGCAGCTCATACAAGGCTCCACGACTCAAAGATGCACCAAGCTCAGATCCATTACATGTCTTTCCTGGGAAGATGCAAAGAGGATTGTGATGGCAATATCCTTCCTTAGGCAGGTCTTGTTTGTTTCTTCCTGGCAAGAGAGATCTTTTCTAATAACTAGCTGCTTTTTCTTATGAGCTAGCTGTTGTCAGTGTCCAGAGGACACAAAATAGATCCTATCTGCCCAAAACAGCTCACAGAAATCAACTATCATTTTGTTTTCTTTACTGGGTAAAAGGAGGAAGATGGCTTTTAAATTAGAAGTTGAAGCCCTTCTAGAATTGCAATATAAGATACCAAATCAATCATTCTTCACACAGTTACCTCCTACTTCATGCGCTCCTACTACCACAAAAATTGGTTGTTGCCAACTGAGCTGAGCGAATAATTTGCAGCTCCATATTTGTTAGAGGAATTTTTCCTTTTTCTCTTTTCATTATTTGTCCACAAGCAGGTTGATTTGCTCGAGTATCTTTCTCCCAAACACATGTGCAGTAACCATTCTGGAAGTAAATCTTGCCGTAGATAATTTGTGAGCAATTTGTTGCAAGAAGTCTTCAAACATTTGTCCCAAATCCATTCATTCTATATATGAACTTGCATCACGTGTCTATTTCTGTGAACAAAACATCAAAAGAGCCAGTCTTGAGTATTCTCCCTGAGAACAACTGAAATTATGCACAATTTCACCAATTAAAATTTACTTCATTCCTAGAAATAAGGGCAGGATTCTCCTGGTTATTGTAACACTTGACAAAAAACAAGGCTGTATCAGAACCCCAGCTGAAGAGTCTGACCAGGACCGTGCTGGACTCAGTGCAAAGCTCTTCGTTCTCAGTTTTTTAGATGGAGGAAACTGCCTTTCTCAGACTGTAAAACACTGATTTTAAAGATAAAAGTTCAAAGGAATGATTGCACTTTTCATTGGGATCTGGGTTGGGTACCTTGTGTCCTCTTACAAAGAGAAGCATCCGAGTGACTCTGATAATATGGAAAAGGAGGTAGAAGTCAAGCCCCCAGTGCCATGGCGCGCCAGAGCTGAGGAACTTTAGAATTTAGAATTTCAAATCCAAGTCTTGCAGTTGGCCTGAGATGTTTGCTTTGAAGGCACCTGTAAAATCCAGGCCTGGCTCTGGCTGGTGTGTGGGGAAATACTTTGCTGCTATTCCAGCCACAGTGAACAGCTGCTGCAGCTGCCATCCCAGCACTTTGTGATGTTAAACAGGAAAAATGGAAATGAAAAAGTCATGGAATTCAGGGATATGGTGTTTGTGATTGTAAATGGGACACGGACAGGCATCTCTTCCATTGTTCCTTCTGTCCACTATGAAAACAGGAAGACCTTGAAAAACAGTTAAAAGTCAAAAAAACTCCACATAGAAATATTGCTAGTGAGAAACCAATTGCCATTTTTCCAAAAATGAATTTTGAAAAATAAGTTTCATTTTCTTTTTGCTCTCTAACTTCTTCTGAAATGATTTTTAAATCTGTCAGTGCAGAAAAGACTTAGTGCACTGTGTTCATGTCCTTAACCAGCACCATCTGAGACGGACTGAAATGTTAACTCTCAGTGCTCATGAACAACTCCTCAGATCATGTAGTTTGCAACAGAAATGAACTGTTGGTGTTAAGCACCTAAGTTCCCTGAACCCAAGGTTCAAACAATCATTTTTGGGCCTGTCCACCAAGCTGGGTGACAGATGCAGCACAGCCATGGGGATGGGGGAGCCCCACCTGCCTTCCCAAACCCATACAGAGTGAAATCACTGTGAGACATTCAAATGAGGTAATTATATCGTGGTAATTTGCATCTCATTTTGGGGATGTAGTTGTACACTGCCAGCACAGTGCTAGAAATGAATACAGCAGCCCTGCCATGTCCCACTGCTGGCCCTTCAGGGAGAGGTGCTGTTAACACTGTACTCAGAAATCAACTCCCTCAAGAAAGGAAAATTATTATGAAGCTGAACAACAATATTTTACACTGAGAAAGCTCCCTACTTTTCCTTCCACCTGGAGCAGAACAGGGAACTCTAAGATGGTTTTATTGTATGCTGAAGTGAAATTTTACTCTTTGGCAACAGCAAATAAATCCATGTTTCTTCTGCTGAGTTGCTCAGCTAGTGTGGTGCTGCATTCATGCTCCAGAAATACCTGTGCACTCTGCTGAGAGAAAGCAATACTGCATGCAAGAGTGGAAAGTCTGCTTTAGAGCAGTGGCACAGCAATTTGTGCACCAAGTGACGTGTAGGGTATTCCCCTTCCTGTTGGACGTGGATCTCAAACATACTGGAATCTTTACATTTAGTTTGACTTATAGTTTATGCTGAATCATATAAAATGTGATCAACTCAGAGGCACAGCATTATTTCTTTGCATTTTTCACCACTTGTCATTTTTTCCCCAGCACCTACGTGCTGGAACTGCACATTTGGTAATGTGATACCAATGGAGTTTTAGGGCAAAGCAGTGGGGATGTGCTGCCATCAAACAAACTTTAAAAATCAAAACTTTGTGAGTAAATTCTTTCCACGCATTTCCTGCAATTATTATAGAGACCTACAATAGTATACATCAGAGGGGAAAGTTACTGTACTAAAAAACCCCGAATTCTGCCTGCCTGACTGAGTCTGCATGTTCAGGTTGACTGACATCCCTGGAAGGGCGGCAGTCTCAAAGGCGAGCACGGGGAGGTGCAGGCAGGCAGGCTGGGACCCAAACACAGGCACGGGGAGGTGCAGGTAGGCAGGCTGGGACCCCGGCCAGTCCCAAACATGAGCACGGGGAGGTGCAGGCAGGCAGGCTGGGACCCCGGGCCGAGGCGCTGCTCTCCATGCCTGCTCTCCATCGCGGTTCCTGCCCTCTCCCCACCTGTGGCTCCCTTCCACCGCTGCAGAACGGAGCATTTGTTCAGCTCTGCCGCGCCGGGCTCTGCCTGGCTGGTGTGAAATAGCCCAGGATGAGGGACACCATGTACTACTATTCTAGAGAGCAGGTATAATCTCTGTAATTATGCCACAACTGCACGGCAAACACCGTGTAAATACGGAGTAACTGTGTGTTCCTGCAGCCTGCTTGGTAATTATGCACCGCTACTAACGAGTTCTAAGATAAATTATCATAGCAGGATTGAGGTGCCTGCTAAGGCGGGTCATGATGGGATTTGTGCTATTAAAGGCTTGCTTTTGTTGATTTTCCAGCGGAATGGGGAAGGGAAATTACTCACCTCACATGCCCAAAGGCATAAGTGCATATTTTGTCCTGGTACGGCAGAGCACACTACCCTACAAAATAACATGGCACAATTAGGAAAACTGGATGAACTAACAAACAAAAATAATTTCCAATAATAAATCACCTTTCAAATTCCATTTAGTCATCCTCCTAAGCAAATGAGTTTCAAATCACTGGTATTGCATGCATTGGCCCAATTTTTAAACTTGCACAGGTTAAAACCAGAGAAAAACATAATTTCACCGATGTCAGTAGCAAAACTATCAATTGCAGCAAGGGCAGGGCTCTACCCATGCAGCTTGCCTGGGCTCTTGAAGTAGTGTATTTTTTATCGTATGAGAAATAGATCACCATGTGAGGCCAGTTCACAGCCTGTGCTAGTTCTCCTCTGAGCTGCACTGCAGTATTTTGGACTACAACTTGTAACTATTAATAGGTATTTTAATAGTATTCAGTAAGATAAAATTAGCCTCTCTATAAACATTGCTCTTCTACAAAGTGAAGCTTCCCTTTAAATTATGACTCCACAATGGTTGTTTGGTCAGCCATTTATACTGACTTTTACAACCTGTGTTAGATCACCCTGGGCTTTATTTGTTGGGTTTTTTTTTCAATTTCATTAACCTCATATTGATTTTCTACCTGAAAGGTGTTGTTGATGTTTCTGAGCCTTTTATCTATTGAAGTTCTTCATCTATTTATTCCAAAAAATGTCCAGTGTCTATTGCAAAAGAAGATGTTGTTCTTTAGGGATTGCAGAATCAGGATGAGCAGAGACAAAATAGCCAATTGTTATTTTCTGTTTCTTATAGAAACCTCAAGTACAGAGTAAGACCCCACTGAAATTGGCTGTGCATAACTGCAGATGAAAACAACAAATAACTTCAGATATAGAATGACTGTTTGTTTAAATGGGTTTATGTTTATGTAATGTGCATTGACTTCAAATAAAAGGGAGCTTTTTGTCTCCAGCACTGTGAACAGGACTGGCTAATTGAGGCTTCTGAGCTGCAGCTGATGGGATCCTCTGAACATGGAAACCTGGATCATAAGGAGAATGAAAAAAAGAGAAGGAAACGCATCTTCTTTTCTTTCACTCATTTTACTCCCTCCTCAGGCTACCCTGGAGCCTCAAGAACTGTTTCTAGATTTTCCTAGAACACAGCCATGTGCAAAAGACAAAATTAATGCAAATGATGTTTCTTCACTGCCATGGTCTGCTCTTGCTGTCCCTGAAATCTGCAGCAAGATTCCTGCTGTCTTCAGCAGCACCAGGCACAGGCTGACCAGGCCTGAAAGTCCCCTACTGAAAAAGGGCTAAGAGTACTGAGCGGGAGAGATACTCATTAATAACTATTTAGGAGAACATGGGTTCCTTGAAAGGCTAATTATCTTGAGATCTACCCATTCAAAAAAAATCAATGGGAGAACAAATTAAAAATGAAGAATCTCTCATAAAACCAGACAGTGGAATACTGCATTCAAGAGGACCGTCACAAATTAAAAGAAATGTCAACATATCAAGTGGCAGGAACTTCAAAAGGTAATTTTCCCCCTCATTTTCATATGCATTCTTCATGAGCAACATCAAGAAGTGTAACATGCTAATAGCTAATAATAGGATAAGATTCACTAATTTACTAACTGAATAACTTAATTCATATCAAAGGAATAATTTTCTCATTTCATTATTTTTTTTTAGATCTAACACTAAGCTGCGTATTATCAAGTAGATAAAACTGCATAGATTACAAGTCATCACTAAAACAGTCAATTTAGAATTAAGATGGCTTTTTTATGTTGGATATCTCCTTTAGGTTTAAGGAATCACATACCTTTTACCCTCATTATAAGTCAGATTTCAAAAAAGAAATCAGGAAGATATCTGTGGACACATGATATTTTTGCTAAAAACAGAGTGTTTTGCAGAGACAGACCTGTCACGATCTTAAACTCTGAAAATGTTGAGGACTGCAGAGGGAAGAGGTTACCCAGAGGGGGACACCAAACATTTGCCTAGGTAAAATCACAGAAGACCTGATCCAGTGTTGGTTCAATCCTGCTATGAGCAGAAGGCAGGAGCTGATCTAAATCCAACCCATATTTCTATGGTGTAACTCAGATTTAAGCCAGTGGTGTTAACATAGATGATGTAAAACACAACTAATAACAGTTCACACAGGAGTAGAGAGGAAGGAAGGCACACCTTCCCCAGGTGACTTGTTTTCTCAGAGCCAGCTCCTCTCCAGCAGGGCACAGCACTGCAGTGTCACACACTGGTGCCACCTTCCTCTCCTCACATCCCAGCAACAAACATGAGGTGCTGAGATGCCCCTTTAACAGGGAAGGCAAGGCTGTTGGAACCAATGGGTTTGTGGCAGATGGAGCAACATTTGCAATTGGGAAAAAAAAACAATCTCATGCTGCCAAAACATTAATAATTCCACTTTCTTGGAAATATTCTGCCACTGTCACCGCTACATGTAAATTTGTCATGTAATATGACTTCTTCCAAGGAAAGAAGTGTGGTTCAGCAGGCTTTCTGAGGACAAGGACCTTTCTGCACCTGTTTTTGCTCTCCTTCAAAACCATTTGCTTCCAGTCACAAATTTTCAGAGCTGCAGCAGCGTGGGGGTGTTGCTCATGAGATTTCAATGACAGACAGGAGTGAGCAGGGCTGGTTTGGACAGGTTTGCCCATGGTTCCCACTCAGCTGAACCAGGCAGTCAGGACACAGGGAAATCCAGCAGGGAATGGCTTCTTTTGGTCTCTTTGGGTGTTTTTGCACACTGTATCTCTCTCTGTGAATGCCTGTGTTCCTTACACTGTGAGTAAAACAAGAATTTAATCTTACTTTATACTACACAGTATTTTTTACAGTCTTATAATGTCTTTTATTAATTTACTTTTTAAAATAGACACTCGTAATCCTTTCATATTCTGTATCTATGTAACATCAAAGCATTTCAGTGAATTTTTCAGTCCATTTATATTCCAGCTGCCTGGTGCTGGAGTCAGACACGTGGTGGTAGTACTGCAGGCAGTAAAGATGTCCAACTTCTCTGCAGTTCTCCTTGCTGTAATTATTGATCTCTGGGGAAACTGAGCCTCAAACACCAAAAAAGCCTTTCTGAGATACCCAACAGTTTAGCAGAAGGCAATGGGACCAGCGGGCTTTTAGTTTAAAAAGGGCCATTGCCCCTCCTCTGAGGAGGAGCTGAGATTTATTTTTAACTTCACACTTTTCTATACATCATGACAAAAAGCTGAATAATTCTGTTTTCATATAGGAGGAGATTGCAAGGCAAAGAAATAGCCTGATACATTTTAGATTAGAGCTCCTTCTCTGAGAACTAGGGCTGTTGCAGTGTGGTCCCATGCCAGAGATAATCTTCTTTTCCCCAATACTGTCAGCCGGGCCAATATATTTTCAAGAACTGCTGCACTAAACTGAGAGCTCTCCAACATGATGCTTCTGTGAATTTAGATTACTCTCCCTCTGTCAGTGCTGGGATTAAGAAGTCATGAAGGTAATCTGCATCATAGTGATGTTATAATGCTTGCTCTGAAGTAGAAAAATATCACACATCTGTTGGCATTCTCCAATTTGAGACATACCTTTAGGAAGTCAGTTTCTGGTGACATGTTTGGGCAAACCATGCCTTATCTGCATGCTTTTTCCATGCATCATCCTGATCTGGGAACCTGAATGCCATAAGCAGAAAGTTATGTTAATTGTACAGGTTTGTAGGGCAGTGCAGTCCAAAACATATTCCCCAGGACCATCAGCCTCATGAAGTCTGCTGGAGAGGCTGGAGATGTTCCATGTCCCTTAGAGGAATCACAGAAAGTGTTTGAAACAAGAATCTCCAACAAAGAGCATCGTGGCCTTATGGATATGACATGTTTCTGTTTCCTAAAACTAAAACACACTTGGTGTATGAACTGGTACTGTAAACACAAGTGCAAGTAAAAGAGTTCTACTGTTGTTGGACTCCTCCTCAATTTATGTAGTCAGCAAAATTAATTTCTCAGTATTGAGTTACAGTAAAGAATTGTTAACTGTGGTGTAACAGAGAGCAAAGACAAAGTCAAGTCAATGGGGTTTGCTTCAGCTTGTGACACTTCAAATAAAGCCTCTAAATTTGTTTGGATCATAGAAGTGAAAGTATAGAGGAAATATGTGTTACAAAAATAGAAGTTTCTTACTAAGGCAATTTTTATGGAAATGCTCACAGTTGAGTTAGTGCTATTTGCTTCTAATTTGGGCTTCATTCTCAATACTGTACGTTAACAAACTTAGACCACTTAATGCCAAGTGCCTTACACATTTTTCCTTAATTAAATTTCTCCAAAGAATCACATTACACAAGCATTTGCCAATACAAAAAGCACACTCAGAGATTCTGGGTAAAATCCAGGCACCCTTACAGTAACCAGTAAAATTCCTATTGAAGACAGGATTCTACTTACAGGTCTTAGCTATATATGGTAATAAAAATTATCTTGTCACTTATGAATTAAGTTCTTCAGTACACTATTCTAAGAACCTGAGCTCTGAATGAGCTCCATGCTAGCACTTACCACTTCCCTTACTAGATAAAAATGACATTACTTCAGAGCCCAATAATGTCTGTTTTCAGGTATGTTTGTAATTGCTGGGATATTCAGTGGATGCCAGTTTAGACAAGCTTCCTGCCTATGGAGGGGCTGGTACTCAGTCTAATAATCTGCAGTTTTACTATAGAGTTTAAGCACAGGATTGCCTGCACTGAGCTCTGGGAGAAACCTGAACCATTAGAATTTAGGGATTCTCTTAACTGTTCAGTAGTAAGTTATAGGTGATTAGTGCATGAAAGTGATGCAAAAACTAAGAAGTTTTTAAATAATCTTTATGACCATTAATAGAAGACCAGGTGTAACAATTTACCTGTATTTCATTCTGAGCTATTTTTTGTCTATGTGAGATGCTGCAGTGGGTAGTTCTGCCATTCTTCCTCTGTCACAGGTTTTTAGCATAATTTTTTCTTCCATAACTCAGCCATACATTGCTGGGATGGGATTTGATATTTGAGGAAAAATAAATCAGGGATACTCTAGGCCAGCACTGGTCAGCAAGGGCATAAGCAGGAGGGTTTGAGGTGGTGCCAGCTCCTGCCACGGCTCCTGGGATGTCACCACCCTGCAGCTGCAAGAAGGACAGGGGGCTGAGGGCTGCTCCTCTGCTTCAGTGCAAAGTTACTTTCCTAACTGATATTTTTTTGCAGCTCTAAGAGGTTACCTGGCTACCAGTGAATCACAGCCTGGTAACCACTCAGAGAACTCTGGGCTTTACTTACAGCAAGGTAAGTGACCCTGAACAAGCCACGCTGGGGACATTTGGGCTGTCCAACTGTGCAACAGAATGAGACTCACACAACATTTATTTGAAGTGCTAAGATTAAAACTGCGATATGAAATGAATTATGATTAGTCTTGACTACACTAATTTTATTTAAAATCTATTGAACTGGTTTAAAATTAAACTTCAGGTTCACTTCCCCTGCAAGCCAGGCCTGGAGCTGTCGAAGCCTGCGTTGTCCACCCCATGCCAGATTTTCTCACTTGGTTGGAAGATTGCTATTAATAGACCATAAGTGGATATAGAAAAAAAGGAGAAAGTGAGATTACCCAGTTACCCAGTTCTGCAAACAACTATGTTTGCTTGCTTCAGTTTTGAGAAAGATTGTCCAAAACGGAGTTTCCTGATGGGGCTTAGTCCTCCCCTTGTGTGGCTCTGGACCATCCATCCCTCGTGCCACCCCCAGTGCCAGCTGAGTTGGGTTGCCAAGCGACATGTTCTTCTCTTCTGTATTTTAGCACAGAGGAATAGATCAAAGACACCCACAGTCCTGAATTATTTTATAAATGAATTTAAAGAGACACTCTCCTGTGCTGTATTATGTGGAGGAGATCAAAAGTTGCTGGATATAGTGAGAATATCTGGAGAATTAAACTGATGTCTTCTGGAAAAAAAAGAACACTCTCATAAATGAGAGCTGTGTAGTGTTTGCCTTTTTTCTTGCTTTTTTTTTCTTCTTCAGAACTAGATTACAAATTTTTTATGCTAATTAATGTTTCTGGTTTCATGGCAGTCAGGACACTGAATGTAGGCTTGGCTGCACGTGTGTACAGCTTTCAGAAGTCAGGGTTTTTGCCATCAAGTGACAAGCTTGTGGGGTTTTAACTCTTTACATCTCTTGCAAAACACACTATCCATTATCCAAAAATATTTAATTCTTTATTTTTAAATGTTTTCTTGACTGATGTTAGGCAAGAAAGCCACAGGATAAAGTTCAAGTAATGTATCTTTAAAAGAATAAATGAAGATATGGAAGCAATCTGAGTAGATCAGGCAGAAAAACTACAACACCAGCATCTCAGACATTGTTGAAAAGAATGAAAATCAAATGACTAACCTGTATTTATAAAAGCTGGGAGTACACAAGTTTAAACGTTACCTCTTACAAGGCCTTCACTTTCCTGGCATCAGCTCAGCTCAGCTGCTCTGTGCAAGCTGTGGGGTTTGTAGGAACAGGCTGGCAGCTGAGGCAGGTGTTTGTTGAAACAGAAAAGGGGGAATTATTTACTCATATCTACTCAGTTTCAAATACCAACAACGATGTCAAAGGAAAAAGAAACAGCACTTGGTAATAAAGTGCAAGAATTTTTCAGGACTTTTCATTTCCAAAGATGCCATGGCTGGCACAGCCCTTAGAAAAAGGAGACACACAAAAAACATACTTAAGCCTTACTCAGACAAGCAAGATATTACTTTCTACAAGTTTACGTAGAAAGTAAAACTCCTACGTCAGATGGCTGCAAAAAATTGCATGCAGAATTTTTCCCACGTGCAAATCTTGTTGTTCTGTAGCAGCCACCTGAGCTGCACAAGCAAATGTCTTCTTTAAGGCTCTTTCAGGGGCTTGCTCAGGCAAGAGGTGCCCCTGCAGCTCCAGGCACATCACTGGGGGAAGGTGGCACAGAGGATCCCACTCTTCACCATGTGCCTGGTCACAGAGTGGAGCCAGCTTCTCACTCTTGTCCTAGGCCAGCAGTCTCATATCCAACTGAGGGTAAATCAGTGAAACTAATACACTCGAGGGGTATAAAGGGATTAATCTGACATAAATCTTCACCAGAAAAATCTGCATTAGGATTTATTTACATGCATTTTATTTTCAATGAGAAAACAAGCCTCTTTTTTTTTTTTTTTTTTTTGCATCATTAAAAGTCTCTTCAGAATTCTGACTGCTTAGATTTGGCATGTGAAGTCCACTGTACTACAGCTAACTTACATTCTCATAAAAGCATTTATTTTAGAACAGGGCTCAGCCAGCTTCCCCATTTCTAGATATCAATTACACAGGCAAGATATGTGCTTTACTCTCACTGACAGAGTGTTTTATGTATAAACATCTTGACCAGTACTACACTGTCAGTGGATAGCAGATTTGGTGTGTTTTGGCTGAAATTCTGAAGGGGGAAACTGTGACTTGCACTCTAAATATTTTTCCTGGAGAATGGATGCCTCCACACACTATGAGCATCTTGTACAGAATACAAGTAAACATTTGGGAAGGAATTTCATGCTTATGGCAGGTATTGATTTGCCAGCCTTGGAAACTGAACTGCCTGGGACTCAGTAGCACAGCTCTGGCTGTGTGAGCTCTGCAAGCCGGCCCAGCACAGCACTGTTCCTGCTGCAATGGCCAGACAAGAGTCAGAGAAACCTAGAACTGAATGGCTGGGAAGGGACCTTAAAGCCCATCCAGTGCCACCCCTGCCATGGGCAAGGACACCACCCATTGTCCCAGGCTGCTCCCAGCCCCAATGTCCAGCCTGGCCTTGGGCACTGCCAGGGATCCAGGGGCAGCCACAGCAAATCTGGGCACCCTGTGCCAGGGCCTCACCTCCCTCACAGCCAAGAATTTTTTTCTAATATCTAACCTAAACCTGTCCTCTGTCAGTCTGAAGCCATTCTCCCTTTTTCTGTCACTCCAGGTCCTTGTAAATAGCCTCTTCCCATTTTTCTTGTAAGCTCCCTTCAGATACTGGAAGGCTGCAATTGGGTCACCCCGAAGCTTCTCTTCTCCAGGCTGCACAACCCCAGTGCTCTCAGCCTTTCCTCAGAGCAGAGGTGCTCCATCCTTCTGATCATCTTGGCGGCCTTCTCTGGACTTGCTCCAACAGGTCAATGTCCTTCCTAGCTGTGCAGGCAGCTTGTTAGGATCTGCATTTCCAGCGAGTTTATTCAAACGTTGTGACCACGCTGTGTTCAGGGAAACAGCTCAATCGAGCTACTGTTTTATCTTAAAGGTAAAATGTTCTGAAGTGATGTTGTTGTAAGAATTTTAGTAAATTTTTATTGATATTGCTGGAATTTTGTTTAATGAATGTTAAGTCATTTTGATTCACTGCTTCTCTTTCCTTACCTCCAGAATGCTGCAAGAACCTGTGCTGCAGCTGGGCAGCTGGATCCCAGATGTGAGCAGTCAGGGCTGGGTTTGGACCTGGGAGCAGGAGATGATGCTTTGACATGTGGGAGGGCACTGAAGACCTTTGAGAACATTAATAACATTACTTGATGCTTCTACAGCACTGTGCCTGCGCCTGCTTAAAGCTCAACATAGCCTATGAGTAATTAGTGATCTGGATGTCTGTAAAATGATCATCAGCAGCATTTAAATCATCATTAAAATACAATTAGCAGCCCTTTGAACAGAATGCTGTCGTTCAGAGCAGTCTAATTGGTGGCTTGTGGGCCAGTTCTGGACAACAGCAGGATTGTCTGCTTCTCCAACTGCAGCAGCTCAAGGAGCACCCTGTCCCAGGAATGGCAGCCCTGCCTCTGGGATGGACATGGGAGAGCCATTATGTGACAGGAAAGGCAGCAGCACAAAGTATCTCTTGTGTCCAGGCCACTACTTTGAAAAGTCTGGATTTATGGACTCTTTCATCCTGTGTGCTGATTCAAGCAGGCGCAGCCCCAGAACTTTATAATTTGCAATTCAAATAAATTTAATTTTTTTTATACTTCCATTTTAGACTGTGCAGCCAGAGCCATAGAGATGAAATAAGGGCAAACCTTGGTAAGACAAATAACTGAGTGATCCACATCTTCAGGTGACATGCTGGCAGCCCATGCTGCCGTGTGCTTCGGCAGAATGAAGAATTCAGTTGCTGTAGCAGACTGAAAGTGAAGGTCTGACTTGGATGGTGTTCCCAAACCTGGCAGCCCTACCCCACATTTAGGTAGCTAAATCTGTTACTTCCATACCTGAGATACTTGTGTTAACTGCATAAATGCCAACAAAAATGACATGCTTTTAAAGTGCTGGAAGTGTAAATAGCTGCTCTTCTGAAATGGCCACAGTATATGTATTTTAGCTCAGATGTGCTCTTGCGATACCTGTTGCAATGCATCTTGTCTGGTATAATATCAAGCTGTAGCATTCTGTTAGTATCTTCTCATAATATTATTGATGCTCCTGCAAAAACTGTTGTAGAATAGACTTTAAATACTGGCTTTTTTTATGTCTCACACAACTGCCATGGGAACAGCACACTATTGTTCCAGGTTTTCGAAGAACCAGCACTACTGCTCCCCACCAGCTCTCACTGCCTGCTTCATAATGCCCTTATTATTTATGCTTTTTCTCTTGAAAATTCAAGTTTAGAACTTTACAATTTTTATGCTTTTGTTTCTTGAAACTAATCAAAGGCAGCGAATGGCCCTGATGTAATCTGTGTAGTGTGTGCTGTGGCTGAGCATCCAGTGCTATGAAAGCGCTGCTTGTTCTCTGAAAGGAGGAATTCTTTCAGCCAGCATCATTGCCCCCTCCTCCTCCAGCCTGCTTCTCCCGTGGGCTCTGAGCACTTGCTGCCTGTCATGTTCTTGCCCTAAAAGTTTGCTGGAGCAACGCCATCATTTACCCCACATATGCCCAGGGCCAAACTCCTCAAGGGTTGGCCTCTATGGATGATCAAACATTTTGAGTTTGAGCACAGCAGTGGCTCTAGTGAAGTATGCTATCTTCTGAATCATCTTTTTCCTTGGATTGGTAGCCTAACATCTCAGTGTTGGCTTCACAGCACGCTGTCAGAGAAACTCTGTTCTCTTCCTCTGCTGTTCAAGTAGCACGTGGCTTTCACAAACCTCCTGTCTGCAAAAGATATCAGCATTGGCCTGGCATGTTTTACTGTCATTTGAAAGAGAAAAGGAGGAGAAAAAGGAGAAAAGACCTTAATGCTCTCCCCAACTACCTGAAAGGAGGTTGTGGCGAGGTGGGGCTTGGGCTCTTCTTCCAGGTAACAATCAACAAGTCAATGGAAAATGGCCTCAAGTTGTGCCAAGGGTGGTTCAAGTTGGGTATTAGGAAAAATTTCTTCACTGAAAGAGCGATTAAGCATTGGAACAGATTCCCGAGGAAATGGTGGAGTCAACATCCCTGGAAGTGCTCAGAAAACATGTAGATGTAGCACTTAGGGACATGGTTTAGTGGTGGATTTGGTCGTTGATGGTTGGACTCAATGATCTTACAAGACCTTGTGCACATCTTACAGCCTTTGCTAACAGTCGTCAGAGTTAAACCAGGGGCTTGAACTGAACAGATGGAGAGCTTGAGAAGGGCACAAATTCTGCACAGATGACGCCAGAGCAGAACAGAAAAGCAAATAAAGATGCTGCAAAACAATCAAAGTTCACTGCAGTCACTGAGAAAGCAGAGGAAGAGTCCACTCCCCAGCTCCAGTACCTGCAGAAGCTCCATGCTTCCACAAAAAAGGGCTGATCCCAGTGAGAAGGTGCAAGCTGTGCTCACCAGGTATCAGTGAAAAAAGTTCCTCACAATTTTATGCTATTGTTACAGCAGAAACGAAATTTTAAATGAAATTGAAATGTTATGGCTGAGGAATGCTTATTGGGTGAGGGCAGATCAGCTGAAACTAAAGACTTAGCAAAGTCTGCTTTGCAAACAGAAAGTTTTACAAAAGAAGCCATAAGAGTTGATATTACCAAGCTGTTGCTAAAATTATATTATTTCTTAGAAAAGAAGCAGCTGTTAGCAATAAATGTTTTTAAGCTGAGCAATCACCTATGGACTTCTGCAATTGTATGTCTTGCAGAAAGCTGAAAAGTGGAGAAGTTGCAGAAATAGACTTAAAGTCCCTAGAGAGCTGATGCTGATGGAGAGACCAATAAGTGTTTTAAATAACTCACTGATGTGCCTTCTACATGCACATCTTTGTCCTAAGAGGAAAATGTTCCATCCAATGTATCACAGATATTTGAAAAAAGTTAGTATATGCTTATGCAAGATGGTGTTTGTTGATATTTTGTGAACATACCTGAACATAGAAAATCTCCTTATATAAATTTTGTGTGAAGGTGTATAGTTTATCCGCAGCAACATAAGAGACAAGAAAGGGATGTCGCACACGGTAGCAAATACAATGATACAACATCAGAGCAAGATTTCAACAAGTGACAAATTTTATCCCCCATACTTTTTTAAACCACAACTATTTTTCTTCAATTTCTTTTATTTTTGCAACTTTTTCTGCCTAAGTGACAGGCATGCCTAGAACTGCGAGCACTGAAGGAACAATGTAGAAAAGCACCCTGCCCAAAGGGTGAGCCCATGGCCACTTGCAGAGCTGGCAGTGAGGTGAAGGCTGGGAGCTCTTCTACAGCAGCAGCTCCACAGCAAGATGCACCAGGCTGATAAAAGAGGAGAAATATTAAGGGAAATCACACCAATCAAGTGTTTCCCATGGATAACATGTATCTATTACTCCCAGGCAGATGCGCCTTCCAGGTCACAGTGCTGGTCTGTTCCACTGCCTGTGTCCATGTTGATTTTTGTTAACAGAGGAACCAAGACTGAACTGATAACATTAATCTCTGCTCTTGTTCTGACATGGTTATTCGTTAGCTCTTCCTAATGACTGTTCAGTTCCTTCCTTTGAGGGAGCCACTCCTAATTCTCTTCTGTTCAGGTTGAATAATGAGTCACTGACTTTAATACCAACCGCTGTTAACCCTTCCTTTACACAATCAATATCTGGGAACAGTGGAACACATTCTGTCTCAGTGCTGAGGAAGAAGATTGATGAATCCTGCAGGCTTTCTGCTGATGGTTGATGAAAAACACCTTGTTTGCCTTGAGTCTTTGACTAATTGCTCTGTAAGTCTCGCTTAATCTA
The DNA here is from genome assembly GCA_034509425.1 of Eopsaltria australis. NCBI lineage: Eukaryota > Metazoa > Chordata > Aves > Passeriformes > Petroicidae > Eopsaltria > Eopsaltria australis. The sequence continues at coordinate 305,639 of JAVTVJ010001119.1, read as the reverse complement.
CCTGCTTTCCAGAGTAATTTCGTTTTCCATAAATTTAACTTATTGCCTGGCCAAACTTCTAGTTTGTATTAAAGTTCTGGAAGCACCTTGTTTCCCCTTGTGCTTTTCCTCTCTCTTTTCTTTGAGGAGGGAGGGTTGTGTTTGTGGCTGGGCACAAGCTGGCAGTGCTCAGTTCTGCTGCACCTCCCTAGCTCCAAGGATGCTGACAGCCAGGCTCCTGGTGGCACATGCTCTGGACTAGCTTCCTTCCTAAACAACAAAACAGAAAAAAACCACAAGCAAATGTATCATCTTTTATTTATAGATGATTTGCCATGCCTATGACTATTGAACCCAAAGACCCTGTGAGACAGTCAACAAGAAGTGAATTCTTCCTGACTCAGTTATTGCTCACAAGGCTACTTAGAGAATGGCGTGTTTGTGATGGAGCTTTACAATGTTGGAGCATTGAATACATGCAGGGCTGTCTGAAAACCTGCTTTTTAGGCACCTCATGTATGGCAGTACTTGTTACTTTGACCAAATTTATTTATTCCATCATCCTGATGCTGCAGCAGTTGGGTTCAAGGTACCCACACCCAAGGCACTCACTGCCTGGGAGCAAGCCAGCCCACACCTGCTGCAGCAGCTATTCCCTGCTGGGAATATTTACTGTGGGTGCCAATCCAGCCTGACTGAAACCTCATTAACAACATGCTTTTCCTTAGTAATAAAATATTAACGTGAACATACAGCATCAGCAGCTTGACATTTCCTGTACTTCTCCAACACCTGAACAGCAGAGAACTGCTCAGGTGCTGTGGTATTATTGCAGTGATAAACTTGCAGGCAACCTCTGAAGCTTGGGCAGTCCTCACCTCAGCCTTTTAAAACAAAATTTCATCTGGTAAAACCAAAGAGAGATAATTCCTCACTGCCAGTCCAGTCAAGAGCAGGTTTCTTCCAGTAGTTTATACTAATGCTCATTCATGAGTTTCTTTCCTGATAGTTGAGTCTTATGCTCATTTACCAGTTATGGCAACAGTATGGCTGTCCTGTGGATAGCAGGTCTTGAGATGCAAGCAGTTGCCACTTTAAGCATTTCTAAGGTGAAAAGGGCACCAAAATCACTGAGGGAGGTGGCTGTGTCTCTATTCTGCACTGGTGTGGCCTCACCTCAAATCCTGTTGTACAGTTTCAGGTGCCACAATACAAGAAAGATCTAAAGCTATTAGAGTGTCCAAAGGAGGGCAATGAAGATGGTGAAGGGTCTGCAGGGGCAGTACAAAGAGTGGCTGAGGGCACTTGGTTTGCTCAGCTGGAGAAGGGAAGGCTGAGGTCAGAGCTCCCCGGGGGCTGCAGCTCCTCCCGAGGGGCAGCGCAGGGACAGCTCCGATCTCTGGGACAGGGACAGAACCGAGGGAACGGCTGGAGCTGGGCCAAGGCAGGGGTAGGGTGGAGATCACGAAAAGATTCTTCCCCAGAGGGTGGTGGGGGACCGATCAGATTCTCCAGGGTTGGTCCCCAAGGATGCCAGAGCTCAAGCAGCATTTGGACAACGCTGCCAGGGATGCCCAGGATGGGATTGTTGGGGTGTCTGGGCAGGGCCGGGAGTTAGACTCGATGATCCTTGGAGGTCCCTTCCAGCTTGGGGTATTCCACTATCTGGAAGCTTTACCAGCAGCAGCAGACGCTCAGCCGGGAGAGGCCAGGCCAGACGGTCACTTTTAGCGGAGGCGCTACAGCCAGGTCGTGCGAGGCACCAGGGCGGGAGCCCCGCGGCTTCCCGGCCCGAACCCAACTCTGTGGGGGCACTTCTGCCCTGTCACGGCCCAACACCACCGAGCAACAGGTGCCCGGAGCGCCGCTGCTCCCAGCCGGGCCCGCCACTGCCCGGAAGCGTGGGCCAGGACGGGGTCGGGCCGGGCCGACCTGGGACACCCCTGCCCCGGTTCCCGCCGGCGCTCCCCGCCCCCGGCCCCCTCCTCCCCGTCCCCGCCACTCGCTTCCGCCGCGCTCCCGCGCATGCCCGGGTTATGCAACGGCCGCGGCGGGCGGGCCGGGCCGGGCCGGGCCAGAGCCGCAGGGCAGGGCAGGGCAGCGGGCCGTGAGGGGCTCCGGGCTCCGGGCACGGGCGGCGCCGAGGGCGCTCCGCTCCCGCCGCGCTACCGCCGCGGCTCCGCGGGGTGTGTGAGTGGCAGCGGCGCCGCCGCCAAGTCCCGCCCGTTCCGCTCTCGCTGCCGCAGGCGGCGGCGGCGGCGGGTTGGCTTCCTGCGCGCCCGGCCGCTCCCCCGCCCCCCGGCAGTCGGAGCCGCAGCCGCCCGGATCCCTGAGCCATGGCTCTGTGAGCGCAGCACATGGCGGCCGCGGCAGCCATGAGCCCCCCACTAATCCATACAACTCCCCCCTGATCGGCCACCGACGGCAGCCAGCGCTCCCACCCGGCTCCACCGCTCCCACCGCCCGCCCGCCGCCGCCGCGCCGCCCGGCCCGAGCCCAGACCCCGCTGCTGCTGCCGCCGCCGCCGGGCCCCCGCTCGCCCGCCCGCCGCCGCCGCCCGGTCCTCACCATGGGAGTGCAGGGATTCCAGGACTACATCGAGAAGCACTGCCCCAGCGCCGTGGTGCCCGTCGAGCTGCAGAAGCTGGCGCGGGGCAGCCTCGTGGGTGGGGGCCGCCAGCGGCCCCCCCAGACCCCGCTGCGCCTCCTCATCGACGCCGACAACTGCCTGCACCGGCTCTACGGCGGCTTCTACACGGACTGGGTGAGCGGCGGGCAATGGAACCACATGTTGGGCTACCTGGCGGCCCTGGCCAAGGCCTGCTTCAACGGGAACATCGAGCTCTTCGTCTTCTTCAACGGCGCCTTGGAGAAGGCCCGGCTGCACGAGTGGGTGAAGCGCCAGGGCAACGAGCGCCAGACGGCGCAGCAGATCGTCAGCCACGTCCAGAACAAGGGCACCCCACCGCCCAAGGTCTGGTTCCTGCCGCCGGTCTGCATGGCGCACTGCATCCGCCTGGCCCTCATCCGCTTCCACATCAAGGTGAGGAGGAGCCCGGGGTGCCCCCGCGCGGGGGTCCCGGCGCCCCCTCCCCGCCGCTCCCCGCCGGCTCCAAGATGGCAGCGGGGGCTGCCCGCGGGGGGAGGGAGGGCACCCTCAGCCGCTCCCCTCAGCGCCTCAAAATGTCGCCCAGACCCGCGGGGGCGGCACAACTTTCGGCGGCCTCAATCCCCGGGGGATTTTGGCTTATTTACATGGCCCTGCCCGCCGCCCCGCCGAGGCCGGAGGCCGGGAGGCCTTGGCGGGGCGACCGGCAGCGCCCATGGCCCGGCCTGGCCCGGCAGCACGGCGGCTTCTGCCTCCATGTTCTTTCGCTCCGTTGACTCAAAATGTCCCTTCTTGCCTTGTGGGCTGTGGTACCGCAGGGGAGAGCGGGTGGGCGAAAAGCGTCTCTGTAATTAATCATTGAGGGGAGGAAAAAATAATTAATCAGTTTAGTTCTTGCGCAGGATGGATCTGCAACAAGTTCCTGGCTGAGGCGAGGTGTTTAAACTTGGGCTGAAGGGGAAATGGCTCGCTGCAAAAAACACAGAGGTGCCACTTTTGGCTTTATGGAGCTTTTCGTGTTTCGCTCAGCATTTTCTCAGTATCAAGAAGCTTTTAAAACCAATTGTAGAATAACTGGCTCCTTACTCTATAACAGCAACACTTTTGGTTTGTGCAATCGGCAGTGCCAAGCTGACAGTCCTTCTTTTAAACTCCTTATTTGAAGGGGCACCCTCAGTTTTCTGGCCCCATAGACAGCCCTTCATGTCGGAGCAGGGCTCCATGGCCATCATGCGCTCGAAGGCCACGATTTCAAAGGTTGCAGGATATGACCACGTCCACGCCGCATTCCTGATTTACGATGGTTTCTGTTCAGCTGAGCGATTGTGTATATTGAAACACAAGATGCTGGAAAAACAAGCTCGGGGATGAAGCTGCAGTTTTAGGAGTTGCCTGCTCACCTTCCCGCTGAGGAGGGAAGAGCAGCAGGAGGAAAGCACATACATACTCGTAGGCTTTATTATCTTAAATTACTTCTGTGTGTAGAAAAATATTGTGTAACCTTTCGAATTGCTCGATCACTAGCAGCAGCTTAATGTTGTTTGGCCTTTTGGTGGATTGGAAGCGTTCTGGGCTGGGCTGCAGCCCCGGAGTACAGAGGTCTCTCTCCAAGGAGCTCACCCCAAAGGTGACTTTGGGTGAAGTTTCTCGAGTTGTGCCAGCAGGGCGGGAATCAGTGTTGCTCCCTCGTGGTGCCCTGCTGGCGGGGCCAGGCCCATCTGTGCAGGAGCACCGAGCCGGAGCACAGCCATGCTGAGTTCAGCCCACCCTGCTGTGGCTGAGATTGGGTCACCAGGCCGGGCCACTGCGCCAGGCAAAAGCATGTGTGGAATGAACTGGAAGCGGAGGCGAAGCTCCTTCTTGCAGGGCATGTTCAGCTCTGCCAAACACAATGCCTTGGGCTTGGCCGTGGTTAAAGCAAGGAGGTTATGGCCACGTCTGCTGCAGTCGTGTGTTTTCCTGGTCAGTGTAGAAGCTAAATGGTGTTATGTTTTTTGGATGGTGGGAATTTTTATGATAGCAAAAACATCTATCATTTGAACTTTTGGGGACTTTTTGTAGCCAGGAAATACTTTTGTTCTTTCAGCAAAAACTTTTTAGGGCCATGCAGTGAAGATCCTTACCTTGACCTATTTGTGGGTGCATTATAAATCTTCCTCATTTGTTATTGGGACCTGGAGATCATTAGTAAAATTAATGAATGGGGTAAAGTAAGATTTTTTTTCTTTTAATGTATTAAAGGAGGGACTTTGTTTAATGCAACACGGAACTGCATAGTACCCAACAGGAAGCCAGCCGTTTGGGTATCAGTGGGAATTTGGTGCTTGCAATAGTTTTGTGGCATGCTGAAGTGGCTGTTAGTTTGTTAAACGTTTTCTGTCTCAGACCTGGCTCAGGTACATTACATTTGAACCAAGTTGCTGCATTTGACAGCAGTATCACCTGTAGCATTTTGTTTACTTTCCAGCACAGCTGCAGCATTAGCTCCTTCATGGTTTCTTGGTGACAGGCCTTACTCCTAATTTCTGGAAACAGTTATAGGAGTGTGAGCACACTCATATTGAGTCCCTTTTCTGTCGTTAAAAAAATACCCCAAACTTGCAAAATCTTGGTAAATACAGCATCCCGCCAGTTTTGACTGAGAAGGCTTGGGAGGTGTATATTTATTTGTCTGTGTCAGGTTAGTCCTGAGAGTTGGCAGCTCATGACCAGATGCTGAGGGGTGTGGGGAGAGCTTGTTGCTGTCCACACCCCTGAGCCACCACCATGCATGTCCCAACTTCATTGGTTCTATGCCCTGCTCAGCTGCCCTGGGGATGGGAAGGAAATCAGCAATTTCTGTTACATGCTTCATTTTTTTTCAGTTGTTAAGAAACTCTGTGGATAAATCTAGTTGTAATGGATTCATTTTCAGATTATTTCAGGATATTTCATGGTTACAGTGGTCACATACGTAATACACATCAAAGATACTGCTGAGCTTAAAGTGCTTCCCTTCTCTGCTTTTCTTCTTTTACATGATTCATTATCTTTCTAAATCTGCTTTGTTACATACATCTTTTTTTCTCTAAATCTTCCTTCAGTTTTATTCTCACTCTCACTTTGGTGTAGCCCTCCTGATGGGCACAGAGCAAATGCATCTTGAAAGTGTGATTTTTATTTACACGTATAGGTGATTTTTAAAATTTGCATATGCATAAGACAGTGGTTAAATTGTAGTGTTTTCTCACTTTGTTTTGAGAAGTTTGGTTTGAGAATACTGATTGACTTTAAATATGAAGCTGATTTTCATATTTTTAGGAACATTTGAGTCTGGAGTAGGTTTCTGTGTGAAGGAAATTTAATCTATTTTGGTAATTAGAGAGGAGAAAAAGAGTAATGTCTTCTATCCAGAGCAATTATAAATCGCTCACAGATGGTTTCAGCAGGATGTAAAAATAACAGGTTCCTCCAGGTTATAACAAATACCCTGCGGGTTCTTAGTTTCACTGTATCCTGGTGGTTTCCAGTTTGGGGGGAATAATTCTTAAAAGAAACTTTTATGCGAGGCAGGTTTGCTAAAATTCAAATATTTAGGCAGTGGAGTTCTTAATAACTCTAATACTTTGAGGAGACTGTTTTTTTCTTGGTACCTAAAGGTGCTCATGTGTATTTACTCAGGCAGGATTCTCTTTCTGAGCCAGCATCATTAATGTTTACACAAGATTTAGACTTGAAAATTATTCCAGACTCCTGACTGATTTCCACCATGTCCCCTCTCCCTGGGTTGGTTTTGAAGCCTGCATGTTCCTGGGTGCCTCTGCATTTGTGAGAGCCATGAGCTATTTCTCTGACTCTCATCTTGTTAGAGTTTTATATCGTGACTTAACTGTACTTTGGTAAATACAGCTCTTTTCCCTGTGATGGTTCAGTTATGTGAACATGGATTCTGGTATTCCCTGAACACACAGCAGCTTCGTGCTGGGTTAGAGAGCTCTATAAAATGGGGAGGGAGCTGGAGGCTGTGGAGGTAGAGGAAATAGCTCATAAAAAATCAGAGGAGCTGCACACCGAGCTTCCTCTTGCGTTATCTGCACACCCATGTCACACCTAGTGCTGCAGAAGGAGTTCTCAGTTTTTTTTTTATAGATCAGAGCTGCTTGTTGTGCATGCAGAGGAGTTGGGTTTAGAGATATGGACATAATTTGAATCTATCTACCCTTAATTAAAAAACATTGGAGGGATTTTTCTAATTTAAAACCTGTGAAGACTGGTGGGTGGGGGTGGGGTGAAGCCTAAATTGCCTTCCTTTCGTTAGGAACTCTGTAAATCTGATGTCTTTCAATTTTTCCAAAAATATTTATGGTTTCTCCCACACCTTACACTAGAGGGGCAGCATCATTGTGAGAAAAATGAGTATGTGTGTTCCTCTCACAAACAATGTAAATTTCAAAGACAGTCCATGAAAGAAGTTTCTGAAGAAGTAACATTTTCTGAAGACTACAGGGTGGTGGGATTAGGAGTAGGGAGAGCTTAGTGAACTGGTGTTTGTTTGCAGGTGAGGTGCTGGCTGTTCTGTTGCTCAGGATCTGGCTTGGAAGGGAGCATCTCGTGAAGGTACACGAGAGAAGTAAAAGTTGACCCCTCTCTGGAATACGGTACTTCAGCATCAGGTTCAGCAAGTGCAAGACATGAGTAGAAGAGGAAGGGTCACTGTAAACTTGCTATGGGAGACTGCAGGGGCTGCTGGAACAGGCTGTGGAGCTTGGGACCTTGTCTCCTGCTCTGCAGAGGAAATGATTAGCCTCACTGGCACTAAGGCTGTAGTTATTCATGCATGCTGTGGAGACTGAAGCTAATAGTTTTGTACTAGTCTATTTTGGGATAGCTTGCTATCTACATTGTTGTTAAAATGGAATACTCCGTGAGGGTGGGTTATACCAACACCCAGTTTCCAAGGGGATTTCTGAATCACTGAGTGTGTATTATGTCTGTGGATGCTAGAAACATTAGGGATCCAAAGCTGTGGTTGAGTGTGCTCCTATGCACACTGTAGTTGTAGCAGTTCCTGAAGATGTGTTGGAATGCAGGACTGTAGGCACTGACCTGTCCTCATGGGACTTTCAGTTTTGCTATAAGCTTCTTGATTAGAAAGGGTTCCTTTTATATTTCCAGTATTAGGCATTGACCCAAGTCTCCCTCCCAGTCCTCTCTGTTTGAGTCATCTGATTTCTGTAGCCTAAAATACATGCTTTCCTAGGCAACAGCAGTGGAGAGGTGAAGTTTGGGCTAAAAACTCAAAGCAATTTGCACCATCAGGTATAGCTGTGCATGAAGGGATAGGCTGAAGGTGGAAAGGGGAAAAAAGTTGGCTTAATACAGTGAGGTTTGCATTTGAAAGGTCAGCAAAGTTATCTCTGTTCATCTGGGGTTGTGTTTGGCCCATTTAAAAGAGGGCCAGAAAACTTTAAAAGGTGTCATGGGTTTGCTTGATCCTGGGGAGCACCTTGGTGTGCTGAACTGCTGCCACAGTGTCAAGGCTTTCCTCATGAGCTGGTACAGTCACTGGTACAGTAATGTCTTCAGAGTTCAAGTGTTTCTGGTAATAAACAGTTTTTGCAGATGAGTTCTCTGGTACATAATGCCACTGCAGTGTGTGGGCTTCCGGAAGTGTGTGCTGTGCTTCGGAGTGCTCCTTACGTCCTGTCCCTGTGTGCTGCGTCACTGTATCTTTGTAATTCCTGTAAAAATATCTCAAGTGTCTTAAATTCACATGTATGGTTTCAGAAAGATCCACTGTATCTTAACAGTTGTGATAAATCAGTGCTGCCATTTACACTGAAGCTAATTGCTCTGTCTTCCACTATAGGTTGCACAGAGCATTGAGGATCATCATCAAGAAGTAATTGCTTTCTGCAGAGAAAAAGGTTTCCATGGTTTGGTTGCATATGACTCCGATTATGCATTGTGCAACATCCCTTACTATTTCAGTGCCCATGCCCTAAAACTGAGCCGGAATGGGAAAAGCCTCACAACAAGCCAATACCTAATGCATGAAGTTGCCAAGCAACTGGACCTGAATCCAAATCGCTTTCCTATTTTTGCTGCTCTTTTAGGTAAGTGAAGATGCTTCTAGTCAGCCTTACAATTTCAGTTTCTATCAACTGTTTTAAAATAATGTGTGTGTAATTTGACAGGGCACCTGGGGAAAGGCATCCCTTTGTTCCAGACATTCCTGCTGTGTGAGGTGGACTGGATGTGTGTTTGAGGTCAGACATGCTCAGTTTGTAGAAACCTTCGAGCAATGCAAATTGTGGCTGTCTAGAAAGAAGAGTTGAAAGCAGGGGCTCGACAGAGCTCTGCCTAAGCCAGAATGTTCTTTGGGGGTGGGGGGAATCAGGACAGTTGTGGTTCCAGTTTGGGTCCTGTATAGTGTATTAGGTCTAGTTTCAGTGGTACACTTCCCAGACTGGCAGTATGCTTTTGTCCTGAATTCTACCTAAAAATAACACCTATGGAGTGAAGGTGCTTGGTTTGCTGGGGCTTTTTTCCCCCCTTATAAGTGAGTATTGGACAAATATGGCAGCATGTAAGCTGCAATAGAAATACGCAGAGCTCTAATTGAGTGAAACTCCACATTTCTGAAAACACAAGTGACTGACTTTGTACCATTCCATTGGTTTTAGTTGTATACTTTCTTAGCACTCCTGCTTCTCATGCTCATGAGCTTCTCATACTCAGCAGCAGAGGTGGGGATGTCTACAGCTTCACATGTCTGCTTAAATGGGACAGTTTTAACACACTCTATTTCCATAGCAGTGATAGAGAATAACTGTCATACTCTCAGACAGAAGAGTGAATTAATTACTGACAAAGTTGACTCTAATGAATAAGATTTATTTAGAACAGCATTCTAACTGCTTTTTGGGAGCAGCCATGTTCTTGATCTTGTCATGCTGTGCAAACAAATTAAGAAAACTGGATTTTTTCTTTAGTTTCTCGGTCGCTTTGTTTCATCATGGGTGGATGATAGAGGAATAAAACTTCTTTGAAAGCTCTGAATGAGGGAGGCTTTGTGTTACTGTTTTAAATGCTAGTATTTTAGTGGTCTTTAACATTGTTCCCAGTCCAGAAAGACGCCTTCTGTGTTCAGAAGGAAAGAACCAATGGATCTTGCAGTAGGCAGCCACAAGTATTTGACCAGTTGGAGTTGCTTTTTGTCAGTGTGTGTTTTTCCTGCCTGCACAGGTGTAGGAAGGGAAGGCAGAGGGTTGACTGAGCTGCCATTGCAGGAATTGCATGACACACTGCTATTGCTTGGCTTTGTTTTGGAGTTTATAAATAAGTTGGGGCATGCCAGTTCAGTGAGTAAGAATTACTGCTGGAAAAGCAGTTGCAGATATGCTTTATGGACTTCATGGAAAGTGTGGCTTCAAGTCACCACACAATTCCAGCTGCATGGCCTTCTGGGGCTTTGCTTGCTTGTATCAGACTGCAGGTAAGAAAAGTTCTGATAAACTTTCTGAAGCCTTTGCAGTTTTATGCAAGAAGCTGTTGGTTGTTTTTCTGTCTTGTCTTTCATGACCAGATATTTTTCAGCATGTTCTTAGGAGAAAGAAATTGGAGGTGATTTCACATGATTACTTCAGAGAGATTTGGTTGCTTTCCCCCTCCCCGTCAAATTGGTACAAAGGTTAAAAACTCCCAGGTCAGCTGCAAGTTCAGTCCTGTGTATTCCTTTGCATTTCTTGTGTGTGTGTATTCAGTATGAGTAAGCAGAATAGAGTAAAGTTCATGGAAATCAGGGTAAGAACAGAAGATACTCTGGAGATCTTCCTGTGCTTGGGGCTTCTGTGTTACTTTTGTGGGAGTGAATTTTAGGAACCCTAAGTATTTGGGATAGAAGTTGATTATATGAGGTGACAACAAACCAGATACAGTTTGGCTTAAACTACTGGCAACATGTTTTAACTTTTGCAACCTTGGTAATATAGTAACTTTTTTTTAATAGCACACTAAGTGCCTATGTGCATATAGTTGTGTGTAGCATAGATTGTGTTTAAATTAGGGTGGCTCATTTTCTAATCAAAAATTTTATATTTTTGTTGAATATCTGAGGGCTTGTCTGGCTTCACAGGTTATTCTGCCCTTGCTCCTGTGGCCTCTTTGGATCTTTTTTGGTCCTGTTAAGTAGAGTAATGAAAAGCACAAAAATGGGAAGGAATGAGTGAATGTTTGATGACATGGGAAGACACATGAATTTTTTCTGGGTACAGCAGTATAACTCCAATGCTAGTACTTTATGTAGGAATAAAATAATGTATTCTGAAATAATTGCAGTTAAGCTGCTGGTTTAATGTTTGCAATTCCAGCAGGCCCAAACTATCACTGTAGCTGTGATGTCTGTATTTAACTTCAGGGTCGCAGATGTATTTCCCTGCATCCAGAAAACTAAAGTTTCTCTGTGTTCATATTCTTTCTTGTCATTAACTCCAAGAATCAATTTGGGGAATGCTGAAAGCAGAGAATCACCCTCAAAGTTTCAGTCTCACATTGAGCAGTTGGAGAAGCCTGAGGAATGACACTAAACTCAGCAGTTAAAAATTATTCTCAATGGCAAGTGATTTGGGATTGAGTTCTGTTCAGGGATAAAGTCTCTATTGAATTATTCCCTCAAAATATTTTTCTGACTGTATCAATGAGACAAACTTCTAAAGATTGCCTTCAGATGAGGTTCTGTGTACACTGTGGTTGGTTGGCTTGGTTTACAGTTTTTTTCTTTCTCGCAGCTTTTCATCCAGAAGGGGTTTATAGTTGTAGCATTATAATATATAAGGGTATCTTTGGCATGGGTGGTTAAAATGTGGCCTGGATACAGCATCCTTTGAGCATGCTCTTAAAAAATTCTGTTCTAATTGCTGCTAATGTAAACAGGGAGTTGATTTGGGTTCTTTTGTAACTTTTGACTCAACTACTTCGGAATAATTTTAAAGAAGAAAAGCAACCCAAGCTTCAGCAAGTAGAAAAACAAACCCAGTGTGAGATATAGGACTCTAATTCAGTAAACTCTTTAAAAAGGGCAGTGGCTTCAATTAGTATCTAATTGCTTAAAAAAAAAAAAAACCTAAGGCATACACTAAAATAAGCCATTAAAATGGGAAGAATCAATGTATGTTGAGGTTGCTCAGCCAGGTCAAGAAATAGAGGTTGCTTATGTAATGCTGATCTCTTTCCCACTGTGACAGCACTTCATAACATGTTTAGTTATGGAATCCTGTTCTGTCCCTCAGTAAAATTTTAGAACTACGTAAGGTTAGTACAGGCATCACTTCTTAACTGAACCACAGAAGACACTGCTGCACTTCAACGTGTATGGTGAGAATTATTGAAGACTGCCTATGTGTGTTCTGGGGGATAAATTAACTGCAGTGACAGATGGGGACCAAACAGAATTGGGGTTTTGGTGGAAGGGAGAGAAGCTCTGACTATTTTAAAAGGTAGCAGCTGCAGGAGTGATTGTCAGTTGTCACAGAACTATCCTGGTCTGGCTACAGTAGATTTTTGCAGGCCTGTATTAGGAAGACTGTCTAATCTAACCTTGACCAGATTAGTGAGTGTGCCTGTTATATGCAAACTTGTTGAATCTTTCTGATGTGAGATTAAAATTTAGCACCTAATATAAAAAAAAAAGATAACATCTCTTTGCTGGAGATCTCAGTAGTGGATAAAGTATTGATTGGACACAAAGACTTCCCACTCTGAGAAGGCATCTGCTTGTCACCAGGCAGGGGACAGCTTTCCTGGCTTTCACATGTTAAAGAGCATTAAGAGCTAACTTGAGGATTTTACAAACAAAATATCAGGAAAGAAAACAATTGTTGTAATATTCAGAGAGTCTTTTCATATTCTTTATGAACAGTGCATTCACTAATAAGCTGCTGCTCTATAAAAGCAGGTATTGAATATATCTTGAAGTTTTCTGCCAGAATTGTGTCAATACATTCTATTTAGCTCATAGTTTGGGTCCATAGCCACTGAACTCCATCAGAGGTTGATTAGTTATGTCTTTGATAGTTACAAATGTTTGCAATGTTTCCTAATAAGAATTTTTTTCTGAGTGTGATGTGCTTTGGAAAAAACCAATGTAAGTGATCTTCCATTAGGTATGACCAGTGTGGTAAATACAGTCTCTATATCTGCCCATGGAAACAACAAAATAATTTCCCAGTTCCTTCCCTGCTGCCAGTCCAAGGTCCCATCTGACCTGGTCAGAGCAGCAAAAGAAACTTCAGGAGCTGGGAAGCTGCTAAGTGTCCCTGGAGCTGCTGGTGTTCCTGAGGGTTAGGCAAACCTGGCTAGTGCCTTGCTGCCTGACCAACGCAGCACAGTGCAGATTCCAGGAGCAGCTCCCGTGTGGATCAGTAACAGCACGTGCTGGGCTGCAGGAAGGGCTTACAGCATGTGTCAGGGAGCAAGAGAAGGTTTTCTGACACTGCTGCACCTGCATTGGGGAGTCTGCTGAGGATTCCCTAATGGGATGCACTGGCTTGAGCTGGGCCCCGTGTTGTGCCTGGCTCCGTTGCTGCTGTAGCTGAGCTGGTTTCATGGAAGAGTGCTCCTCACACACACACACAGTGGCTCTTGCTGCAGCAGCAGCATGCTAATTAGGTTTCTCTGGAGTAACAAAAAACTATCTGCAACTTTAATCTGTTAATCCTCTTGATCAGGAGTTGAGGACTGATTGCAGATTTGTTTGCTGTATGTAGAAACAGTGTAATGTTTTACAGTGCACTTAAATGAGTTCTGCATTATGTTCCAGGTAATCATATTCTACCTGATGAAGATTTGGCTTCCTTTCATTGGAGTTTACTTGGTCCAGAACATCCACTAGCTTCACTTAAGGTACAAATTTAATATAACTAAGAAATTAAGCTAAAAACAGTGCTACTGGTTAACAAGAGCAATGCGATAGGTTAATTGAGAGCAGCTCTGGGAAGCCCTTTCACCCTCGGGTATCCCAGTCCCTGGCTGCAGAGGATACCTGAGGTCATTGGCCTTACAAGGCTAAACTTAGCCTGCGTGATCCCCCTCAGTGCCCTTCAGCTGCACGAGCCACAGCTCCAGTGTGCTTTGGCTTGCAGAATGCAGCTTCTTGCTCTCCTCTTTCTTGAACAGGAGAGTTTTTTGTTTAGTCATGTTCTTCAGCTATCAAAGATAATGAGCTGTATATCTTCCTACCATCTTGTTTTATTTTCTGTTGCTCTGCGTTTGTATGTAATAGTCTGTTTTTGGTATTTAAAGTGTAAATATGCTGGAGAACAGATTGCATGAGAAAGCTGAAGTGGCCTTTGGTAGGTTTGGGGGGAGTTGAGACGAGTAACTTGCCTGATGCTCTTAGTTTACAGTATGTGTGTTCTGCTGCTTCATCACACTTGCCTCGTGCATCTGCCAAGTAGACAGCTATAAAAGGGAAACTGGACACATCAGAGAATGGGATCACAGTGACCTTTCTCTCTGCCACAACAGACATCTATTTGCCTTTCTCCTAAGGCGTACCATGCAGCAAATAATCTGCTTTTTGTAAATTTTGTCAGGCTCTTTTGTTATCTCTACAGCAAAAATAGGTGGGGTTTTTCCCCTTCTGTTCTGAAAGTTTATTAAGCCTTGAAAACTGGTTTTGCCAAAGGTAGAATTTAAAACCAGATTCCAGATTTTCAGCAGAATTTTTAAGGCTTGCACTTGCATTACTTAGTGAACAACTGTGACATTTGATGTCACTCATCCTCTATTTCGCTGCCGCTCTGGTGTTTAGAAAGGTGTCAGCACATTCCAGTGGCAAAACAAAGCCTGCATGCATGTTTGCTACTTCCTTGTAAAATTTGAGGTGAAAAAATGAGTGAATGTGCCTGTATTTTCATTTTTTACTAAAGAGTTTAAAGTGTAGGGCTTTTTGCCATGTGGTTGATAAACTTTCTGATAATTCTTTTTTGTGGTCCAGCCTGAGTAGACTTGTTTGTCAGTCAGGTCAGATTATGACTTCAGAGACCTAGACCTCCTGGAAAGTCCTCTAAATTTAACCTGAATTACTTGAATGAGAATTAGATATTTGTCATCTTTGCCTCTAGATGTACATGTTCAGTGGAAATGCCAACTGGACTTTGTAGCTGACATCCCAAGGAAGTGGAACATGTACCCTCAGAGCATCCTGGCCAGCCACAGGCAGTGTTCCCTGATGAATTTTATGTGGTGGCCAATGTGATTAGATATGAAAGCAGTTTCCATTTGGCTGTTAAAGGTTCCGTGAAAACTGCTGTGCTGTTATCAGTGCAAAGCCCCAGATGAGTGCCCTGACTGAGGAGAGGCTAGCACAACACAGGATTTGTTGAATTTCACAGCTTGCTGGCCATTTGTTTAGTGCATCAGCCCCAAACTGAGCACAGCACCTCTGTCTCCTGCCTCAAGGGGTGTCAGGGGGAAGGACACATCTGCAGTAAACCAGTCTTCTTTAGTTACTGGTAACGGAACAACTGCCTGTTTGTATCAGCTTTAATTTTACAGCACCCATGATTTGAAATGATGACTTGTTTCAGAAGCTCATTAATTGAGTTTAATTTTGTTGTCAAGCTAGTATGTCAGTGATGTCACCACAGCTCTCTGTAGGGACCTATTGATGTAGATGTGCACAAAGCAATATTACTTGTAAATTTTACGAATGCTTAAAAAACCCTAAAAAACATTTATATTAACCACAAGGCTGATAGCAAGAAGTAGTTTCAGAACAGTCCAAAAAGCACAAGCCTTCATGAAAACTGGAAATGGGGGGAAGTTGTTGTGTTTCCCCAGGATGTCCTTCCTGGGCTGTGCTTACAAACTTTGCTTTGTTGTGTCTATTTAGAGTCACAACTGAGTTCTACATGCTTGGGAACCAAGGGCTTTAATACCACACCTCATTCACCTCAGGATTTAGAAAGTTTTTTTCTCATTGTGTAAAGATTTTTATCTTTTGTCTTTAGATCAGTATGATCTTGAGCATCAAAGCTGACAGATTCTGCTCCAGTGGCCAGATTTGTTACTTTTCAGGGAGAGCTGTGACAGTTAATAAAGTACAATTTATTTCCTGCATTCTCTCTCAATCTTTTATTATGCTGTAGCAAAATAGTTACTTTTCTTGCAAGAGAAGTTTTTCCAGTTCACCAGTGCAAAAGGGTAACTTGAAAAAGAAATTATCAGCTTTGCTGGTGGAAATTACTGTGTCTCCCCTGGAGCTACCATGGGGAGGGGAAAAAAGTAAACCAGAAGAACCCCTACCTCTGTTTTAATTGAAGGGATGTTCATCCAGGAACAGCTGAGTAGAAGTGGGAAGGTGGGAGGAAAATGGAAAACCCAACTGAAGAATCCACACTTAACATCGGAAGGAAATGAATCCGAGAGTCAGGACAATGTCTCTGTGTGCTGGATGAAAAGCCTTTCAGGAGACACCAACAATTGCTGTCAGCTCAGTAGAACTGGGAAGATTCCATGGCCAAATTTAAATGGAGAGATACTAATTGCTGTTGCTGCAGCAGGGAGAAAGAATCAAAAGCCAGCTCTGTGATCTGTTCTGAGTCAGGATCTCGTCTGTCCAAATGTCCCTGTGGAAACATCTAATGAGAGAGCAGGCCTGCACTTGAGTCCTGTCGCCTACCTGAGAGCAGAGTTCACTGAAATGACCACCCAAATCAGGGGTTTGAAACAAGAAGAATTGATAGATTTCCTGAGAAATTATTTGGTTGCTAGACCTTGTTTATAAACCAGCATTATCCTGCTTTTAGTCTGTGTGCTTTGGGATTTATCTTTAGGACAATTTGATTCTTATTCTGGAAAAACTGGTTACAGTATGGAGCTTCAAGAATAATGTGTAATACTGTCAGAATGAGTTTGGGAGGGCAATTTCTTAACTCTGGAAGGAATTGGTGCCTGTTTGGGAGCAGGGACCACTACAGAAGTGCTGACTCTTCATTCGCAAGGTAACCTTAGAAACAAAGCTTAATGCAGTCTCCCTTTATAAATAAGAAGAGTATGCAGAGAAACTCCATCTCCTTGGTTGTTCCATCTCAGTGGAGAGGCAGAGATGTTTCTAGAAAGCAATCCAAAATATGCAGGTTAGGCTTCTCTGAATCTTTCTAGGAAATTCCTGTCTCTGTTGGCTTCAGAGGGTGTTTGCCAGAGGGAAACTAATGTGTGAAGTAGGTGCTTAGGTAATTTGCTGCTGCTCAGATGACAAAGGTGACACTATTAAGATTTATTTCAAGTAAGTGCCTTGTTGTTCATGGGGTTTTTTGATGCTAAGGGTCATCATAATGCAGGTCAGAAAGGACCTCAAAAAATCATCTAGTACAGCCTCCTGTGAAAAGTGTGGTCAGCTTGAGATCAGAGCAGGTTGCTGAGGGCACTGCCTAGACTAGTCTTAGAAGTCTTCAGGGTTGGAGACTGTACAGCCTGTCTGGGCGGCCGGCCCTGTGGTTTGATGGTCCTGACAGTAAAGATGCTTTGCCTTGTGTGCAGTCTGAGCCCTTCTTGTTTCAGGCTATGTCTGGTGCCTTTTACTCTTGCTCAATGTGCTGCTGTGAAGGGCCTGGCTCTGTGTGCTCAGTTACCTTTCTGTGGGTAGTGGAAGTCTGTATTTGCAAAGTCCTGTCTTTGCCACGCTGGATAAGCCCCATTCCCTCAGCCCCTTCTGTACAGAGCAATTGCTCCTGACTCTTTGACAGTCTGGATGGCCTTCTGCAGAACTAGAACTGTTCTGGCATGTGGCTCAGCCCCAGATGCAGTGCAGTGCTCTGGAGTGGATCCCTGGGTCTGCTGGCTGTGCTCCTACTGCACAGCCCAGGGTGCAGCCCTGGCTCCTGTTCAGCCTGCTGCATCTCCCAGCCCCAGGTCCCTTTGGCACACCTCCATCCTGTGGAGTAGCCAGGGGTTATTCCAGCCCAGGTGCAAGGCTTCACTTCGTAGCTACAGAATTTCTGAAGGCTCCCGTTGGCTCATCCCGGTGGTTTGTCAGGGAGTTCTGGATGGCAGCCCAGCCCTCAGGTTTGCAGTGTGTTGGGCTGTCCACAGGTCGCAGTGAAGTCTGTCTGTATCACATCTTTGGCTTGTGCTTCTGCTCTCTCTCTTGCTTTCTGACATAATTCTTGTTCCTCTTCCAATCTTCAGCCTTTTCACTTACCAGTGGAAAAAG
Source organism: Eopsaltria australis (assembly GCA_034509425.1). Classification (NCBI taxonomy): domain Eukaryota; kingdom Metazoa; phylum Chordata; class Aves; order Passeriformes; family Petroicidae; genus Eopsaltria; species Eopsaltria australis. The sequence continues at coordinate 287,856 of JAVTVJ010001119.1, read as the reverse complement.
GATGCTCCCTGTGTGTTGCCTCACAGCAACCAAATGTTCGAGGTCTCTTTTAGTGGTTGGAAAATGAAACTGAACCAATTATCTGTTTATACTAGGCACAGCATAAATGTGGTGTTGATTAGTCTCTACAGGCTTTGCTTCCTGAAGGCAGTGGGCAGCTGGGGTGTTCCTAGAGTTAGGGAGCTCTTCCCAAGTGTAGCTTAGGTACCTTCTACACTGTCCTGGTCATCCCGTGGAGTTGTGCTTATGTGAGTCTGTTTGTCTTCCAAAAAAGCATTTTTACAAGTTTGTTTTGTCAAACCCAAGATATTTTTATCTTGTTGCTCCTGTGTTTGTAATGTTACTCTTCCTCTCATTTTGACAAATACCCCTGTAGAATTCATGGCCTTTCCTCACTTAGTCTTTTCAGACTGCACAAATAAATGACTTGTGATTTTTGTTAGTGCTCTGTCAGAAAGGAGTCCTTTTACAACTAGCAAAGACACTGAGCCCCTCTCAGGTGTAACTTCTTCAACCTATAATTGCCTGCAAGTGTGGGACTCACTCCCATGTTTGCATTCCAAAATGGATTTTCTGTTTCATACAGAAGTATCATGACAGTAGGTCATGATACTCTTAGTTTTGAGGATGTTCTCACATCTGCACTGGATGTCTTTGAAACAGAAGAAAGTCCAAATTTGTGAAATGTCTCTAAATCTGTAAAACATACTTCCAGGAGGTCTCACTTGAGGATTTAAGAGTATGCTCCAGTGAGATCTTGAGGCTGTTTAGTGGAAGCTAAATGGGAGCAATATGCAAAGTGAGCTCTTAATAGGCTTCACTTGGGCTTCAAGCTTCCAAGGCCTGAGCTGAATGTTAGTGCCAGAGTGATGTGATGTCTTCTCTTGATGCCAGCTTTATATGGTTTATTCAATGTTGCCATCATGGAGATCACGTAAATTAACAGGAGATTGCTTACTCCTGTCATCCACTGTGTTTCCAAGCAGAGATTGCAGGAACACTCAGGGAGCAGTGCAGGGTTTCTACAAGGGCTCTGCAGGGAGCACACCCAGCATGACACAGCCATGGAATGATTCAGCTGCTTTAGAGATGGGTAATTGTTACACACACGAGGAAAATGGGAGTTGTTCAGCAACTGACTTGGATTACCAGGGAGAAGAAAATCCGTTCCTTCTTCTGGCAAAATCTCATCACAAATATTTGTGACTCTAAGCTTACATGTGAGTGTGATCCATATTTAGTATTGTTGTCTATATTCAGAGTGCACACTAGTTTAAACTTAGATTTTAGTATTTGAGATAGAAATGATTACCCTGCCGCTGATTGCACTAAACAGAGCTGTTCCTAGCTGTTCATTTTTCACAAGGCCATGGGGTGACAGAACATGGGGGAAGGATCTAACTTAAAGGGGAGGGCAGGTTTAGGTTAGTTATTAGAAAGAAATCCTTCCCTGTGAGGGAGGGGAGGCCCTGGCACAGGGTGGCTGCCCCTGGATCCCTGGCAGTGTCCAAGGCCAGGCTGGACATTGGAGCTTGGAGCAGCCTGGGACAGTGGGTGGTGTCCCTGCCCATGGCTTTAAGGTTGCTTAACCATTCTGTTTCTATGTTTAATTGAGGCTTATAGAGCTAATCTCTGGTAGAGAATGACCAGATATAGAATGAATATCCTGACATTTCTGAAAAGTAGACATTAGGAGAAGGAAAATAATAAAAATGGGTATCTGGCAAAAATTTCATGGTCCAAATATGAAGAGGGCAGTGTAAGAAATCACATCATAAGTAGGTCAAATAAGGGCAAGGAAGAAAATAATCACATATGGTAGACTCCATATAAAATGAAAAAGAGTTGTGGTATGGGTTTTAAATTTGCAAAGGTAAAACTAATGAAGTGTTAATCAGAACTTTGCATAAATCTTTCTGACAAGACTGAGTTGCGTTATTTTCTAGTAAAGTATGATCTCTCTGTGTAGAACGCAATAAGGACGCATAAAGATTTTTCAGATTTTTTTTTGTATCTTAAAAATAGAACTGTTAAATCATAATAGTGATCTCTCAGGTTCTGAGTCACTGAATTTTGCAAACAGGCAGATTAAAAGATGTTAAAAGCAAAAACCTAGCTGCCCCTGTAGGCCCAGGCAGAGTGCTTCAGAATTGTGCAGAGGTTCCAGCCAGAATTTTTAGAAATTGCTCAGGCTTCCTCTAGAATGTAGGACACGTATTTGGAGACCTCATTCCTGGCCCTGTGAGCCTGTGCAGCTCTTGGGATGGGAGCAGAGGCTGCTGATGGTTGAGGAGCTCTGCAGACCCAGCTGGCAGCACTGCTCCCTGCCTGGAATTCTGCAGCGCTCCAGGATAGTTCCTTGGCCTGAAGTTTCTCTTCCCCAGGTAGGATTACACACACAGGAGCAGCCATTCCCATAACCATAGCCCAAGTCATAATTTATTTTTAGGAGGAGTCACTTGAATGCTGAGGTGGAAGTCCAGTGTTTCCAATGAGTCTTTTTCATCAATTCTGCTGTCACTTTATACTCAGAAAATTAACTGTGTCAAAATATTTCCTGGCATATATATGTGAATGTATGATGAAGATTATGGTGTATGTTGAATCAGATGAAGCATTTTGTACTGGAGTAAGTGTCCAACTAGAAAGCAGTAAAAGAATCAGCATTGTTGACCTTGTTTGTTGTTGGAGCTGATACTTGACCAGCAGGTATTTACGTAGAGGTGAGGTTTCACATATATCTAAATACATTGTAATTGTATGAGTCACTCTTTAAGGTGAAGTCGTAAAAACCAAGTGGAAGGCCCAGAAGCAGTTGGACAGTACATGTGGGAGCAGGGATTTGTGGCAGGTGCTGTCAGCAGAGGAGGGCTCAGCTGTGCTGTGCTCACCTGCCCACGTGTGTCCCCCCAGGTACGTGCTCACCAGTTAGTTTTACCGCCCTGTGACGTAGTGATCAAAGCTGTCGCCGACTACGTCCGCAACATTCAGGACACCACTGATCTGGATGCCATAGCAAAAGATGTTTTTCAACATTCACAGGTGAAGTATGAAGCCAAATTTTGTTTGTTTTCTTTTTTTTAATCAGTTTTGCTGTACATTTTTGTTGAAGAATTGCACTTGACAAAACAGTGATTTGATCAGCTGATAACAGGAATCTGTTGGTATTTGCAGTGGCTCAGCCATCCTTATTTCATGTTCCAGGCTTTCTGAGTGTGAAAATACTGTTTACCCTCAGTGCTTTAAATTCTTAATAGCCAGAGGGGTTTGTAGCCTGTGTGCACTGCCTTTGAGAATCAGCTGTACATGAAGACTGAATGTTTAAACTTTACCCTTACATGGTCTGACATAACATTTCTTGTACTGGAGCAGTGCTGCAGCCCTGAGGGGTCCATGGGTATTAATCCTGTGATGTGGTTTACATTAACTACTGTACAGCCCTGTGCTCACCTACAGGTGACAAACCTGGATGTGCTTCTGACAGATTTTTTCTTTGAATTTTAGTCTAGAACAGATGACAAAGTTACTCGGTTTAAGAGAGCGGTTGCTTATTACTCAGCAACTAATAAACCTATGCCATTTCATCCACCACATTACCTAGGTAAGTACTGACAGCAGCCAGGCTTTTTGTTTTAACTAAAACCTGGGGTAACCCTAAATCAGAAATGGTACTGGTGCCAGCATCTTACAAAAATGTTTGTATCTTCTGGCAATTCTCATTGACCCTTGAAGATGAGGTTTCAGAAGAAGGTTTTCATAGGATATGTGCTGAGGTTGTGTTCTTGCCCCAAAAGAGAACCTGGATTACTTTTCTTTTTGGCTATTGCAGCATCCATTCTGGCATTTGGACTCTTGAGAGAGTGATGCTGTGAGAGTGATGCTGTGAACAAGTGAAGTCTGGTGTCCACTCCCATGCATGAGGACAGTTCCTATTTCTAGTCATTAAAACATATTCACTGTTTCTCACTGGTCTTGCTGACATGTTTTAGAAATCCCTTTATAGTCTTTGATTTTTTGATGTCATAACTAAACCTGCTCAAATTGCAACCACACATTGTTGCAGATTATTCTCAAAGCTTAAAATTTTAAATGTGTGATCACAGGATTTCCTACTCATGCCCCAATCTTAACACTAAAATGTCATTTTAGCTGAAATTTTCTAAAGATCTTCAGTTACCATACTGATACACTGACACAGATTTTTCCTGCTCTTTTTGAGGGAGTGGGGTGTCTTTAGTTACATCCAAAGACCTGCATTTAAGGGTTTAGAGGCAACTCTAGGTCAAATATTCAAATGACAAAATGCCAGCATTCTGTGTCTGCGTGACATTGGCAGCAACTCCATTAGGACATCTCTTGGGGTTTTTTTTCTTGTAAGCTGCCTTTGATTCCCAGGTAGAATAGGAATGTGCAGCAATGAGAGATACAAAGACCTGAAAGAAGGTGAGGCACATAAAATACATTTCACAAGCTACGAAGTATTTTTATTGAAAGGCAAAAATAAAACTGACTTAAAAGGTATAGGAGGAAACAGTAGTGCTAACAGAACAAGAATAAATAAACCATAGAAACAAAAGGACAAACATTTGTGTCAAATACTGAGTGTTTTCATGAGTGTTTGGTTTTTTCATTTTTTTTCCTTCTCTTTTCCCCTCCTCCCCTGCAATACAGCAGCCAGACCGAATCAGTTTGGTATGCCTGGGATAGTGCCACCATATGTTCCTTCTCAGATGCTTAACATTCCACAGACCTCACTACAAGGAAAACCTGTGGTAAGTACAGCTTCTGCCCTGCTCCCTGGGAGAGGCCTGCTGTGCTCAGCAAACTGGAATCCAGGTGGGAAAGGTGTAGCCAGTGTTTTCAGTGTGGGCAGTCGCTGACTGAGTTTTAAATCTGGAGCTGAAGTGATGCTACAGGCTTTGGTAGAACAGTTTTTGTGGATGCTCAAGACGGCTGAGTTTTAATGTGTACACTTGGAAAAGGCCACTTGGTTAAAGAATGTATTTTGTTTTTAAGAACAAAGTCTTAGTTGCCTTCGCTCAAGAGAGATCCCTTTGTTTCAGGCCCAGCAGATGTCCAGTCAGGGTGGGGCCCAAGGCCAGGGTCCATACCCTTACAGCCTCTCTGAGCCAGCCATCACCTTGGAAACAGGTGGGAAAAGTCTGTCTGAGCAGAACAACTACAGTAACATTCCTCACGAAGGAAAACACACACCATTGTATGAACGGTCTTCTCCAATCAATCCAGCCCAGAGTGGGAGCCCCAATCATGTGGATTCAACCTATTTTCCTGCCTCTTCTACATCCTCGTCCTCTGACAATGATGAAGGCAGTGGGAGTGCAGTGAAGTAAGTTCCTCATGTGGTTGTTCTCTTACTCAGCTTCTGTTAAAATAAGTTTACTTTCAAAATCACTTAGCTGTATCCTGAAAGTAAGAATCAATCATAGAATACCCTGAGTTGGAAGGGACCCACAAGCATCATTGAAGTGCAACTCCTGGCCCTGCAAAAATCTGCGTATTAGTGATATAATAGACCTCAAAAAGATAGTTTTGGGTCACTATGGCTGCAGACATGTCCGTGGTTCAATCTCATCACCTTGTTCCTTAAGCAGGAATCCAAAATCAAACAGTGTTGGGTGTTTTTCTTCTTCTGCCCTTGTGTTTTATTGAGAGAGTGAGGTTTTGGTAAATGCCATAAAGCCTTCCAGTCCTTTACTTTGTATAAGCAATATTCCTAGTTCACAGTATAATTCATTAAAATTTCAGAAGCTAAAAACTACGGAACTTCACTGAACTTGTAGTGTTTGCACTTCCTAAATTTGGGATAATGTAATGGGAATGTCAGAAACTTTTTCAAGACTCCTGCAAATGGACATTTGTAATAGAAAGCGTCCCTTAAAATCAGAATATCTTGCCCAAAATTCGAGTCACAGATACCAAGGATTTATTTCCCTGTCTCTCAAACTGCATTTCAGTGTGATGTTTTTCTTTCTGTTGTCCTTCAGCCATGTCAGTGGGAACAAAATAGGCTGGGAAAAGCCAGGAACCCAGTCAGAAGGTCAAACGCGTGGAGAGCTGGGAGACCAAACCAAGGTATTTCCTTAAATTGCAAACATCACAGTTTATTACTTCGTGTTAAAGCTTTGCAGCAAACTCGGAGGAGGATTTTCAGTATTGATCCATAGTATTTAGTGCAAACCTTTGCACTTCTTTGTGAATTACAAAACAACAGTTTTAGAGTACAGGAGGAAGTTTTCCAAGGACATTGTAACGTATACATTAGAAACAAACATTAAATAGGATGTGTTAGAAAATACTAAATATAAACCATAAACAAATCAATAGCCTTGTTTGGCCCTTAGCCAACATCTCCCCCTCAGGTGTTGCTCTCTGAGTTTCTGGTAGTGCATGTTGGATTTTTAGGAAGGAGTGTGACAGTCTGAGTGTCCGTAGAGTCTGAGTCCCTGTCCTGTAACCCACAGTGCAATGGGCACGGCTGGCACAATCACTGTTAGCCACAGTCCACTGAAGGTGTGTTAGAGCTCAGCTGAGGGGTTAAAAGTCCTTTATAACTGCATGGTAGGAATTGCACATAATACTTGTTAAAGTAGCTCCATGGGACCAGTTGGTGTTGCTGCTTAACTAGGTAAGGATGGGCTAGATAAGCCCTTGATAAAGGTTTATCATTATTACATTTAAGATTTAAGATTTAAAACTACTGTGAAATCAAGAACACTATGGTCTCTATTCCAAGTGTGACCTGTGTTTGGAAAGAACTTTCAGAGCATTTGCACTTAATATCTCTGTGCCTTGATGATGGAGCTGTACACCAACTGTTAACTGTCAAAAGCCCTGATCTTGAGTTAGTTACACTGTAAGCAAACAGAACATTTTCCCTGTACTTTCAGCACAGGAATTCCAGTAAACTTGGGCTTTTGTGCAAAAGTATCAAGGGAATGATTTCATCCATCAGGGGTTATTATTCCTGCAGACTATGCCTGTATGGTAACTGTGTCTGCCTGGGGATTAGTCACCGTATGCAAATGCTAATTTGACCTATTACATTACTTTCTTCTCTGCTGGGCTGGGCCTGTGTGCAGCCCTGTGGGTCCCCCAGCCCTGGCCTGTCCTTTCCCAGGGCAGCCCCCACACTGAGCCAGAGCTGTAGAAGCACTCCTTAAACTTCCCAAGGGATATATACACACAGGCTGACTTAAATATATCCACTTTAGTGTATTAATGCTTGTGAGCTCTACCTGCCTTTTGGTTTCTTCAGCCCTCAGTAGCAGGAGAAGGCAGAAGTACCTGTTGAGCACAACAGGAAGGATTGTGAGTACATTCTGTAAATGAGCTCATTTCCTAGAGAGCTGAACATTAATGATTGAAAAAGGAGTTAGTAGTTCCTTAAGAAGTTGCCCAGAGAAGCTGCCCCATTCCTGGAAATGTCCAAGGCTGGGTTGGACAGGGCTTGGAGCAACCTGGGGTAGTGGAAGGTGTCCAAGGTGTCCCTGTCCATGGCAGGGGTGGAACGAGAAGGTCTCAAAGGTCCCTTGCAATCTGTGATTCTATGAAGATTTCAACTGAGTGAGCTATGTGAATTTCTGAGGTGAAGTGCTGAAAATCCAGCATAGATCAGGCAGGTAGCAGCAGTCGTGACACTCTTTTCACTTGACTTAAATGTCAAAATTCCTTGCAGTTATCTCACAGTGTGATTCTTCATGACAAAGGTAAGCTCCTCTCATTTGGATGGATGCATATTTCTAAAGAAAAAAATCACTTTTTAACTGTGATGTTTCCTCAGCTTAGGTGTTGGAATATTGCTGGAGCAGGTGCAGGAAGAGCCTGGGTAGTGCAGTCAGGGAAAGCATTGCTGTCCTCTGGGATTTTTTGTCTTCTTCCCTGTGTGCCCCCAGTAATGGATAGCTCTGTAAACTTCTCACTGTGGTTCAGTATTGCTGACTTACATTTGTTGGGGGAGTAGAAGACAGGGACAAAAGTCTTTAACCTGCTGTAGAAGTATTTGGTACTGTAACACAGATTTAATAAGGCTGTGTTATAAAAGCATTTGGTATTAGCATGTTGTGTTGGAAGTGTTCTGGTTTACAGGTTTTAACCATTTTCTCTATATATTTTCATTTTTATAACTCAAATTAAGTCTATATTGCCAACTAAAATACAATCTTTCAGTAACATCCTCATTCATTGTGTGATTCAAGTGTCATCTGAAAACAAGGTTGCCCTTTGATTATTTTGCTAGAGCCTGTTTTTACTACCTACACCTTTCTGTAGAAGAATTTTGGAAGTTGTGTGGGCTTTTTTTGTTTGCATGCAGGTTTGTATTTTCCATGGGTCTGAAGTGAACCAGCTGAGCTTGTTTGGGCCTATTTTTTATGTTACATGTTCTGTGGGATTTTATGCTTTGGCCATTTCCATTTCAGCTTTACTTTTCAAGTCCTGGGAAGCATGTGAACTTCTTTACTCATAGTGTGAAAATACTCATGCATGATACATCATCAAGTGATCAAATTTTGCTCTCAAAACTTTTTACTATTGCTATAATAAATTATAGGCATGAAGCTAGCATGAACTCATAAGCTAAAACCATCTTCTGGGTTTGAAGACCAGGATTTTTAGGAATGAACTCTAAATTTTTTTTTATTGTATCTGTGAGAAATTAGCATAAATCCTTATAAAGGGTGGGAGGTTTACAGTATATTTTTATGCATCATATTTTTCCCATAAGTTTATGAACTGCATTTCTAGAGCTGGAATAGAATGCCACTTTAATCTTGCAGTCAGAAGACTTCGCCATTTTCTCTTACAGTCTTCTCAGACAAAGAGCTTTTATGTTAAAAAAACCCCAACCAACCAAAAAAACCAACAGCATTTATCAGGCTTTTGAGTTTGGACACTATGTATTTTACATGTTATTTAATTGAACCGTGTAATTTAACCTGTTTTGTCTAGAATTGCAGGCTGAGAAGGGCTGTGTTTATGGAAGTCTAGATAAATTACAGACTATGTGACTGTTGGTTAACACATTGAGCTGGTAATATCTTGGAAATGCTGAGTTAAGAGGCCGTTCACAGGTCATTAAAAGGCCACCAGTCCACTTCTGCATTATGCAGTTAAAATTTTTAAAAAATAGTCATTTCTGTTGCTGTAAAGAAGTTATAAGTGGTATGATAATATTTATTTTCTTAGTAATTTGGTTCTGCTAGCAAACAATGGCTGAAGGTTTCTTGCAAGCCTTGCAGCCAGCTTTGGATAATGTATTCTGCACACTGCAACAGCGTGATGTGGGGATTTACTGTTTTCATTGGGGGTGAGGGAGGAAGTTTGCTGTTTCTCTTGGCTGATCTCCTGGTATGTTTTCTGGACACATCCAAAGCACTTTACTTTGTATGTTCTGTTACAGGCAGAAGGTTCCTCTAGTGCTTCTTCAGGAAGTCAGGCAGCTGATGTTAAAGGGAATCAAAGCAGTAACCCACAAATCCCATGCCTGCTGTCCATGCCCACCAGGAACCACATGGATATTACCACCCCTCCATTACCTCCGGTAGCACCTGAAGTATTACGAGTGGCAGAGCACAGGCACAAGAAGGGGTTAATGTATCCCTACATCTTTCATGTCCTAACCAAGGTATGACATTTTCAAATGAGGTACTGTGAGATAATGATTCTGTGCAGATAATTGCACTGGCATTTCTGGCTAAGGAGTATCAAGATTTTTACATCTTTTTTAGAGCTCTAACTTCTGGTTCCTTCTTAGTCCTTTGTACCAGTTTCCACCATTTTCTAGCCCCTGATATGGTACCTTGTTTCAGTAAATACGAGATGACTGTAATTAGAAGTGTTTATTTGCAAAATGAATTATTTCTTCCCAGCTATTTGCAGACATTTGTATATTTCTCTGTGCATGGGTGTATATGTCTGTGTGCACGTGCTTATGCAGAGTCCATTTCCATCTAAAAATTCCTGCATATGTGCTTTGGTCTGTGCCAAGTCTTTTCTATTTTCAGTGTTCAGAAGTACTGAGATTGTTTTCCCTCCCAATCTGATCCCTCCCATTGCTGATAGCTGGCCCCGAGTGAAACAGCAGCTCTAAGAAATCCCTTTTGTACCAGCAAAATGGCTCTCCCCATTCCTGTTAACCTTTATTCACCTTAAAAATCCTCCTCAGGACAATAAAGGACTATAGGCAGATCTGAAATCCATTGAACTAAATCTTACTGCATGGAGGTTGAGGTTTGGATTTCCTATTTCCCATTTGTTTGTTTAGTACCATGGCTCATGTTGCTGTCGTGTTCTTACAATTTTTTGTCAAAGTGAAGAAGAATCAAAAGGTCTGTGAAGACCATTGATGTCACTTCTGTTTCACAGTTTGCATACCTAAATATTCTTAGCATGTTTAAATACTACTTGATGTTTAATCACAGAATCATTTAGGTTAGAAAAGATCTTTAAGATCAAGTACAATTGTTAACCCAGCACTGCCAAGGCCACCACTGAACCATGTCCCCAGGTGCCACATCTGCATGGCTTCTAAATCCCTTCAGGGATGGGGACTCCACCACTGCCATCTGAAGCCATATTCTTCGTTCCTGGAAGGAGATCCTGACCCTCCCGGGCTGTCCCCTCCTGTCAGGGAGTTGTGCAGAGCCACAAGGTCCCCCCTGAGCCTCCTCTTCTCCAGGCTGAGCCCCTTCCCAGCTCCATTCCCTTCCCTGGACACTCTCCAGCCCCTCAAGGTCATTCTTGTTGTGGGAGGCCCAAAACTGACCCCAGGATTGGAGGTGTGTCCAGCACAGGGACGGGCACTGCCCTGGTCCTGCCGCCACAGCAGGGCTGGAACAGGCCAAGGTGTCCTGGTCCTTGTTGCCCTCCTGGGCTCCTGTTCAGCACAGGGACGGGCACTGCCTTGGTCCTGCTGCCACAGCAGGGCTGGAACAGGCCAAGGTGTCCTGGTCCTTGTTGCCCTCCTGGGCTCCTGTTCAGCCGCTGCCACCAGCACCCCCAGGGCCTTTCCTGCCAGCCCTTTCCAGCCCCTCTGGCTCAGCCTGGAGCTGCAGGAGGTCTCTGTAACCTAATCATATCCTAATGTAATCCCTTCAAGGTGTCACCTTCAGGATTCATTACTGGGATAGTTTAAATAGTTTCTTTTTAAGAGAAAGTAGCACAATGGAGTGTTTTCTTGTCAGTGTTAAAAATAAAGGTTGATTTTTGGGGGCAGTGCAGTCAGTTGTTTTCCAAGAATATCTTAACATGTTTGGATGTGCAGTTACACAAAACAGTGTTGCTGTTTTGAGAGAAAATGCTGGAAGGCTCTTTCATGCTTTTTTTTCTTAAAAGGTATAAAATGCTAAATTTTTACCTGCATGTATTCAAACCCAACCTTACTGGAGTAATTCCCAGTTAGGTGGTTTTTGTCCAGGTGTGCTCATGCATTGTTTTTTACAATGCATGAGTCCTCAATACTGTTTCAAATCCTGCAGCAAAAAGTCAGACTGGTGTTTTTAGGCAGCGTGAATAGTTTTTAAAATAACTGCCTGAAATCTAGATCAGCTTCAAATGTGCTTTGGCTGTCTAAAAGCACATTACTCTATTTCCATGTGTACTGTTTTTCCAAGTGCCTGTATTAAAAGAGCAATATTTAGTTAATCCTCACATGCAGCTAGTCCAGACAAACAAATACGTGTGTGATGGAGAAGGGAAAGAGGAAAGCAAGAGAACCTGGAGGAAATGAAGCAGGCTGGGCTAATCCTTCCCTGAGCTGAGATCCACTTTACTACTGAATCACATTTGTCTTGACTGGCTGCTGTGTGTGTTAGGGTTGGATTGGGTTCCTGTGCATACCTGAATGCTTTTTGTTCACTGTAACATGTCATATTTCTCTGCTTTCTTCCATGCCAAAGGGTGAAATCAAAATCGCCGTTTCTATAGAAGATGAAGCCAACAAAGACTTGCCGCCTGCTGCTCTCCTGTATAGGCCAGTGCGTCAGTATGTTTACGGAGTCCTGTTTAGTTTGGCAGAAAGCAGAAAGAAAACTGAAAGGCTTGCTTTTAGAAAGAACAGACTTCCACCAGAATGTACGTACTGCAGAACCCATGCTTTATTCCTCTCCCATTTGCTGTGGTTTCAGAGCCCCTTGTGCTGTGATGTGAATGGGAATTGTTGCTAAGATCCCGTCAGGATGGCTGATGCCAGAGGAATTTTGGGCTCATTGGGTGCTGTGGATAAGAGAAAAATATGTTAATTTGAAATTTTATTTCCTGTCGTAGTTTAAGAACTATAAATGTTGCTATTTCTGAGCAAGTTCTGAGGTTTGGTTTTGAATGTCTGCTTAAGTGGCTGCCAGACCTGCAGTGAGTGATGTCAGCTTTTGTGTATGTCATTTCTGATATAATTTCTGTGTATGGCAGCACTGGATTTGAGGAAACTTCTGTTCTCTGCACACACACACAAATCTGCTTGCTTATTTCTAAAATGAGAGGTGCACAGGTTAACTTGCCCTGGCTTCCCAAATGTATCCCTGAAGGTACCTCAGGGAAATTGCAAGTATCCCTCAGGTATTGGCATATAAAAACCTGGTTTAAACCCCACAGAAATCAGAGTGTAATGTAACCAAAGGTAGACCTGGGTGAGGACAGACTAAACTTCTGCAAACAGCCTTGTCAAAAGATCCTTTGACTTGTTCAGAGAGACGGATGTTAATCTTCTCATTAATCTGAAAGTTGTCTTTTTCAGTCTTCAGTTTCCAGAAATTACTGTCATTCCAGTCCTTGTGGAGCATTTTTGTTATAATGAAATGCACGCGAGGAAATGACTGGACTTTGCAGTAGCAGCTTGTAAAGGTTACAGGAATTCTGAAGCATTCAGTGCATGGTAGCAGCAGCACAAGTTTTTAAATGTAGGAGTCTGCTGTCACTATCCTAAATTTAAGAATCAGATATTCAGAATATATGAAATCATCATTCACAGGCTTTGTGTGTAAAAGGCTAAAAAGAAGTATCAGTTGTAAACTTCATATTCATTCCCTTTGCTCTTTCCATTTGTAATTGTGAAATGTTTTTGTGCGTTTGTAGTGAAGATGATAATCTCCCAATGATGTTTGAACAGCTGTTTATCTTTGCCAGTTACTTTGTGGGAATCAGTATTTACCCTGCTTGAATAATACCTCAACACACCTAGTCACAAACTTCTTAGTTCTTAAAACTCACACCACTTAGTAGTATTTCGGGTTACAAGGTCATTTCAGGATTAAAACAGTGATTTTATTTGCAGTTGTCATTTATCCTCATGAGACTTCTGTTCTGAAAAGCATACTACAGCCTTTTGTGGTGAAGTGGCCGAGTGCTGGAGGTCTGCTTCAGGTTTAATCTCATAAACCTAGAATGTTCTCTGTAGGCTACTGGGGAAGCCTATATAATCTCTATTTTCTCTTCATTTATCCTGCTTTCCAGAGTTTATTCTCAGTGGAGGGTAAGCACACTGCTGCTGACTTGGTTTAGTTACAGGAGCTCTGGCAAATCTTGCTGCAGGATGCATTCAGCTGCTGACCTACTTCTAGCTTAGGACTGACCAAGGTCTTAAAAAAGCAAAATCCATTTTGAGCATATGCCCAGAAGTTCCTTGCTTGGCTGCAAAGCTGGCAGTGCAGGTAAAGATGGATTTCAGCCTCTCTGCAGGTGTGGGATGTGAAAGGGCTCTGGTGCAGGAACCCCTTTATTTTGGTTGGCTCTCTTGCAGAGCAGCAAGGCTTGGGCAGTCTGTGCAAGATGTAAGGAGAGAACAGTGTCTGAAGCACTGATCAGCCCTCTCTGACTCTTCTGAGTACCCAGGCTATAATGAACTAGTGATGTTCATTCTCCTCCAGTGTCTAAATTATTTTGCTGTTCTCAAAAATGAGTAAGTTATGAAACGCAGTAATGAAGGCAATTAAGAGAAAATCTAGGAATAAAGATATGTTAAGAGAATTAAGAAGTTAGTTTCTGAAAAAATGTAAATGATCCTTAAGATTTATGTAGAGAGGCAATGAATATTAATATCTGAAATCCTGTCACCTTTGTTGTACAAACCAAACACTGGCAACTTAATAATAGTGTCTGAATAATTGGCAAAATATTGCATGTGAGGGTTATGGGAGGCTGGGAAAAATGCATAATAAACTGACACGTCAGGATTATTGCTAAATATATAGATGGGAAGATAATGGATCTTTCACGAAACGGATGGCTTCTTGTCTTTTAAATCATTATTTTTTGTATGAAGTTGAAAAGGCAATGAGAAGCAACAGAAGCAGCAGTCAGTGGGGTTCTTCAGTAATCAGTGTCTGCTGAGTGATGCCTTTGCTGTGCATGGCCTCATCTCTGCTTCCAGAGGACAGGGGAGGCTGGGTCACAGAGTGCCTGCTTGTGTTTGGCTGCCAAGGGCATGGTGCTGACCATGCTGCCCTCCCCTTGCAGGGGGTGGAAACCAAGGGTCTGCCTTGCTCTGCTCGCCAAGCTCTGAAACAGGTCATTTCCATGTCCTGATAAATACATGTGTGTAGTGAGGCCATCTGCTCTTTCTGCTCAGTGGCAAAAGGCACACTTGCACAAGCTGTCAGAGCTGCTGGTCGGATCCCAAGGTTTGTTATTTTAAGCCCAGCCACCTTGTGACGTGCTGTTCCTATCACGGATGTACCCGGCTGGCGCCGGCCCTGCCAAGAGGAAAGCCGTGTCTCTTGGGCAGGAGTCCTCGTGCAAAATCAAGCGTGCTGAGTGTAAGGTTCAAAATAACAGGCAGTGAATGAGACCAGAACCACTGGAACTGTGTTTGGCAACCAGAGCTCTGCTGGGGTGCTGTGGCTGGTGTCATCAGAGCCCATAACAGCACTCAGGTGTTCATCAAGCAAGTCACTGTTGTGCAGGTTGATGCTGACCCTCTTTGCTTGGATCGACCTTAGCAGGTCGTGAGGGCACTGTTGAAAGCAGAGGTCCATAGATTGCATGGTGCCTTGAGCCTCTATGAGTATTCAAACGTGCTGATGAGCAGTAGGATGAGTTTGGTATGAAAACAGCGTAATCACCATGGTAATGGGGCTGAACATGCTGATCCACTGTAGTTGATGTAGTTTTCAGGGTAGGCACTGCTCATTGCTCAGTGGAAGTCATAGGAGGGAATGCCATACGTCCCTCTGAGGACAGAGATTCTGACAGCTGAGGATGCAGTGAATTTGGCATTAGCCTCAGTAGGAATTTGTCAAAGGTTTAAGAAACGCCCTGGAGAAATAGGTGGATATGGACAAGTCCTGGATTCATCTGTTAGGTTAAATGCCAGTTTTGGGTGGACAGTCCTAGAGTTGCTTGTCAGTGGATTCAGCTGCAATTCCTCATCCCCATCACTCAGAGAAGAAACTGAATTCCAGCCCACTAGACTGACCTTCATGTTCAGCCTTTCTCCAAGAAGCATGGTTACTGAACCCAGCTCTGGGTCCTCAGCAGAGGGCATGGACCTGCAGGAGCAAGGCCACAGAAGGCCATGAAGATGTTCTGAGGGCTGGAACACTCCTCCTCTCCTGCTATGGAGATACTGTGGGAGGACTCTTCAGCCTGGAGAAGAGAAGGCTCCAGGGAGAATTAGAGCCCCTTTCAGTATGCAAAGGGACTCCCAAGAGAGCTGCAGATGGGCTTTGGACAAGGGCTTGGAGTGGCAGGACAAGGGGAACGGCTTCCAGAGGGCAAATATGGAATATTGGGAAGAAATCCTTCCTTATGAGAGTGATGTGTCCCCAGCACAGGTTGCCCTGCCACAGCAGGGGATGGAACAAGGTGGGCTTTGAGATCTGTTTCCACTCCAGCCACTCTAGAGGTCTTGTATATTATTATTATTATTATTATTATTATTATTATTATTATTATTATTTAGCACAACGTAGAAGCCAGTGTGGATCTTCAGTGTGACCTCTGTAGCATGTGACAAGAATAGGATGCGGTATCTTCCTGTGGCCTTCATGTCACAGGGCCATGGAAGTTTTCATCCACAGATTAAAAGCTTTGAACCAGATTTGAATGTTGAAACACAAGACAGAAAACATAAGACATAAAATATTCCCTTCTTCTAAGCTTAAGGTCTTTATGTGTTCAGTGTAAGTGACAGAAACATTGGGGAAACACTGGTGGGTGGGTACAGCTTTGCTTCTGGTATCTAAAGCAATTACAGAAGGGCTTGAAAGGCCACATAAAATACATCCTTTAGTTTGTGTTTGCTGTTCTGGGCCTAAACAAGCAGAGAAACCCAGAGAGATGAGCTGTGCACCAGGGACGGGTGGCTCTGCTGGCTGTTAGAGCCCATCTTCAGAGCGTGGTGGTGTATAAAACCTGGGAGCAACCAAAATAGAACATTATTTTATAGTGAGATGACCAACTAAATATATCAGAATGTTTATTTACATTGCTGCATGTGATCTTTGTGAAACTGCCCTGAGCTCTGTATAGGGTAACTATAATGCTATGCTGGGTTTATTCCCAAAAAGCAGGAGAGCTCTTCGGGGTGTTCTGGAGTTTCTCTCTTTAATTCTGACCGTCACCTCTGCCATGGTTTGCCTGCCCCTGGCTATAGAATCACACATTTGGCTGCTGCCCCATGGCTGAAGGAGGTTTTGGAGCTGTCAGGCCTATGCTGACACCAGTGGGACACATTCTTCAGGCTGTATCCTGTGGGTTTCCAGCAGAAAGAGCAGCTCTGGGCTCCCTCAGGGAATCTCCCCAGGCTGTAACCTGAACCTGCACTAAGAAGTTCCTTGAACCTTTCCACACTGCATAACTGGCTCAGAGTTAGGAGGGTCCAGGCACGCTGTGAACTGTGTCACGCTCGGGGTTGCTCCAAGGCCAGAGGTATCAGGTCTCAACCTTGACTTGAGCTTATATTCTGTTCTGGATGTCTTCAAACAGGAGGGAGATGATTTAGCAGCAGTGCAGGGTGAACTGTCTTAGTGCTGGTGGGGATGAGAGGGAGCTTAGGCACAAAGCCACAACCTCTTCATAGAAAGCAGTGCAATAAATGGGAAGGCTTATGTAAAGTAATGTTCTGTAAAATTTTTAGGGAGAACTCCACACCTACCTATATTTGAGATCTCATTCTGTTGCAGTAGCTGAACAGCTGCAGACAAGTATAATAAATACTAGGTTTAAATATGATTCCAATTAAATCACTAGGATCATACTATTCTTAAAAGATCACATATGGAATATGTTTGTGTTTATGTACTATTTTTATTTCTCACTGTAGGTTTCTGATCATGCACAAGTATTGTCAGATATGACAGCATGATTACGCAGAGATATGACACAGATATTTAAGGGGGAAATTGCACTTTTAAGTTAAAGTCACAGAATTGTTTAGATTTGAAGGGACCTTAAACACCATCCATTTCCAGTTCTCTGCCATGGGCAGGGACACCTTCCAGTAGACCAGGTTTCTTCCAGCCCTGTACACCCTGGCACTGAACACTTCCAGGGGAAATTGTGCTGTTTGTTTCAGAAAAACATGTGTATTTCCTCTATGTTGTATATTAATTTGAAAATATTAGCATGACATTCCCAGTGTATACATGTCTGTATACCCTTAATTTGTAAGTGATCACAATTAAAAGATACTTCATGCAGTGTTTGAATTACCAGTTTGGCGGTGTAATCCAACACACTATTGCAGTCTCAAAGTGATGCTTTTTGAATTAAAATCTGTTGCATATGAAGTTTGAAATAAATGCTGGAATATTAAATACTAATTCAGCCTGATTTCTTTCTGCTGTTGCCATTCTGCAGTTTCACCGGTGATAATTAAGGAATGGGCTGCTTACAAAGGCAAATCTCCTCAGACCCCTGAGCTGGTGGAAGCCCTGGCCTTCAGGGAGTGGACGTGCCCAAACCTGAAGAAGCTGTGGCTGGGCAAAGCCGTGGAAGACAAGAACCGACGGATGCGGGCGTTCCTGGCCTGTATGCGATCAGACACACCAGCAATGCTCAACCCAACTAATGTGCCCACTCATCTTATGGTGCTCTGCTGTGTGCTGAGGTCAGTGCCACCTACAGGGACATCACAACCGAGGAAAGGCTTTGCTCTGGGATCTCTAGGAAGTGTTCATTCGTATTTGCAGCCTCAGTGGTAGAGGGAGTTTGATTTGCTTGTAGCAAAGTGTGTTACGTAGTTCTTTTGCAGTCTCTTAAAGGATTGATGGGAAGACAAAAAAGATTTTGTGTTGCAAAGAGGTTGTATCATTTGAATTAATTTTCCTAGTATATTTGAGGCTTCAGCTTAGTAAAAAAACAACTTTTGGGGTCTCAGAGGCTTGTGTGGGTGAAGTTGCACAGCAAAAGAGTTGTTCAGGGAAAGCTGCATTGCAGCTTATCAGGATGCAGAGCTCGCAGGGTGATGCCTGTGGTGTGTGGAGCTCCCTGGTTAGAATTGCTCATCCAGTTGAAGTGATGATAGTCAACAGTAGAAGTATTAATTCTGTACTTCACCTCTCCAAAGAGTAAGTCATGAGGTCCAAAGTCCTGAACTGTTTAATTTTCAGATTGAAAATTGACAGAGGAATTGGGAGATGCTTACATTTGGGGTAATTATTTAAGACAACTAGCTTATAATTATTTCAGAATCCAAGGTTAGCCTCTTGCACATGGCAAACTTCAAGCCATTTTTGAGAAAAATTTACATGATAAAATGTAAATTTGTCTTTGGTTCTATTCAACTTCATCTTGCCTTTTGAGCACTAAATCACTCTCCTTATTGGAATAGTTAGTATTCAAAAAATGTGGTATCTTAAAGCTGCTCTTCACAGTGGCACAGCATGTTTCTCTCCTGTCACATGTCCTATTTATATATACATAGATATATACATATAGATAGATAGATAGATAGATACATTGGTGATTTCTGCCTCAGCCCTTGAGCAGCCACTGACTGAGGCTGTGCTTCCCTCCCAGGTATATGGTACAGTGGCCGGGGGTGCGCATTCTGCGGCGCCAGGAACTTGATGCTTTCCTTGCCCAAGCATTGTCTCCAAAGCTCTATGAACCTGACCAGCTTCAGGAACTCAAGGTAATTCTCAACTAGAACTTAGATAATTTAAGAGATTTGTTTCCAGATGATCTGGGCATTAACTGTAGTGTCTGATCTGTATGTGCATGTGTCACTAAAAGCCTTGCACAATCACCTATACTTTACAAAATATTAGTCTTGGTGGCTTCAAGTGTTGCAGAGATGGCTGCAGTGGTCTACAATGTCCAGTTTCCAAACACAACACAATAAATCAGAATCACAGACTGGGTTGGGTTGGGAGGGACCTTAAAGCCCATCTCATTCCACTCCCTGCCATAGGCAGGGACCCCTTCCACTACCCTAAGTTGCTCCAAGCCCTGTCCATCCTGGCCTGGAACACTTCCAGGGATGGTGAGCCCACAGTCTAATTGACATCTAGGGCTAGAGATTCTGGCAAATGTATCTATTATAGAGTCTCGCTTCTCTCTTAAGATCTGATGCAAAGTGGAAGAAACTCCACTGTGAAAATCACTGTCCTTAGAGACCTAAGAAAGGAATTCCCAGAGAAAATATTCTTCCCATTCCAATACAAAACAGAAGGCCACTGATAGCAGATAATATTTTGGTTTAATAGTAATTGTTTTATTTTTCAATCATACATAAAGTAATGCAGATTACTTCCGTAAAATATGTTGGTTAGCTGGAGGATGCAGTAATTCCCTCAGGGTTGTTACTGTCTTCACAGGAAGTATCTTGTGAAGTCAGACAGAAAGAGCAGCTGAATTTGAACCCAGCCATGTATCTGCAAAATGAATGGGAGAGTCTTTGGGCTCTTAAGGGTTGCTTATGCATAAGGAAGGTGGTAATGGAGTTTAATTTTAAAATTTAATACCAAGGTCTTGAAAATGTTCCCAAGCAAGGGCTGATATTTTGAGAAGTATTTCAGGGAACACCAGTAATGATATTTTCTTACACCAGAGCTAAAAATACACTTGCTGCAAGCAAATCCTTTTTGCTTTGACCACTGCCTATTATTCACTGTTTAATTCCACCTTTGTGTCTCTGTCCTGCCCTAAATAAAGCTGTTGTAGGCATACACACTACTTGGTTATTAAGAGATGTGTTCTTAAAGCAAAATCTTGAATCAAACTAATAGAAAATCCATTATAAAGGAGTTCAGGAGGAAATGTGCTACATGGGAAGAAAAATGGGATTATGCATTGAGCGCATTCCTGAGATGTTCTGCCACACAATCTCAGAAGCACTTGGTTATTTGGAATAAAATCTTTAATGAAGTTTTCTAGTGCTAGTTTCCTGTAAGTGTCCTTAGAAATAGTTTCCTGGACTTTGTGTTGAGCAAATAGGGGGTTGTGTTTGTCTCTGGAGCAGGTGGATGGGACCACAGCTTTCCTGAAGATGGCAACTCTGCCTGCACAAGTGAGAGGTTCCGGTGCATTCTTCTGCTCAAAGTGCTGAAAGTCTGGATGACCTTTTACAATCCCTCTGTTTGCAAGAGTTTTGAAAATAATGTAACTCTTGGAATAACTTTGAATTGCATCTCATTACGATCTTATTGCATTTCCCCCGTTTCTGAACAGATTGAGAATCTGGATCCCCGTGGAATCCAGCTGTCTGCTCTCTTCATGAGTGGTGTGGACATGGCTCTGTTTGCCAATGATGCCTGTGGGCAGCCGATTCCATGGGAGCACTGCTGTCCCTGGATGTATTTTGATGGGAAGTTATTCCAGACCAAGCTCATCAAAGCAAGCCGGGAGAAAGTTCCGCTCATCGACCTCTGTGATGGTCAGGTGTGTAGCTGTGTAGGGTACTGGAGTGTCCCGTGGGCCCACAAGGGTTCCATGGGCGGGGTTCTTATAATTCACCTCACGTGTCACCTCTGCTTTTAGAGGCACATACGAGGAGAATGGCTAATGGGTGAGGTTTGCTGTTTAGTCCCTTATTTCTTGATGAGCAAGACGGCATTTGGGTAGATTTGGAAGAAGAGGCATCATCTTGAATTTGATATTTTTTCTCTCTGAAAACTGAAACACTGATATGATGAATGGCCAAGTTGGAAGCTCTCTGCTCATTTGTTCAAGTCCCATCTTTTTGGGTCAGACTGTCCAAAGGACTAAGCTGCACTTGGTTTGTAGTCAAAGAAAATTGTTGATTTCTAATTGACTTTACAGACTGTGAAGTCATTCTTGGGGTCCTCAGCTCAAAATCTTTTCACATTTCTAATAAACATCTTAAAATATGAATGAAGGAGTTTTTGTGTTATCCAAATTATGCAAAGTTACTATCCACCTGTAAAACCAGGAAACTGATAAAACAGTTTACTGAATAACCCATACTTTTTTGTTTTTAACTTTTTGAAAGGTACAAAATTGTATCCCTTCTTTTTTCTGACTTGAGGGAAGCTGATCCTAGCTTGGCTACTGATAGTGGCTGTGGTCCCTCTCAGGGCTGTAACCCTCCAGGCATGTTTCAGCCTGTATGCACAGACTCTGGTTTGCAGTTCAGGTTTAGGATGATGATTTTGTCTCTACTCCTCTATTATTTTGCGTTTTCCTTTGAATTTGTTGTGTAAATGTAGTTTTATACAATTGAAATGAGAATTTTAATGTCCCTCTGTGACCTTCTCTTTATTCCTAGGCTGAGCAGGCAGCCAAGGTTGAAAAGATGCGTCAGAGCATCCTAGAAGGATTAAATTTCTCCAGGCAGAACCATCCTCTCCCTTTCCCACCTCCACCTGCCATGCCTTTCTATCCAGCTTCTATGTATCCTCGACACTTTGGGCCAGTCCCACCACCTCAGGGCAGGGGGAGAGGCTTTGCTGGTAAGTGATGGGACAGTGGTGCCACACCTTACCTTACCTTGCACATTCCCAAAACCACCAACCCTGGTCAGTCTCATAGGGAAAATACAGAAAAGCAGATGCTCAGCTTGTGTTGGCATGTGCCAATCACTGTATTTTGGGGTTGCTTTTATTAGCCCTGGGGTATGGAATGTGCTGTATTGCTGCGTATTTTCAGCAGGATTTTAGTAACTGTGCCAGACCAAAATATTTTTTGTTACTCTAGAATCAGAAAAAGGAGGAATGGATTGACACTGGGTGGTACGCAAAAGGCTCTGATTTGCACTGTAAATTGGTTCAAAACGTTTATAAATCAATAGACAACAGTTTAACTGTCAGGGTTGAAGACAACCTTTCCCCCTCCCCACTCCTCTGTGTTTTGCTACAGTCACATAACCATTGGCATCCTCAAGTGTAAATACTGATATAACCATTCCAGGCTGTTCCTAGAATTGTTCCCTTCCTCAAAATCTCTGTATACCAGGGCCCATAGTATATGGATACTGAACACAGACATTCCAGGGGTGCCGTGACTGTAGCCACCAGAGCTCACTGCCAAAAAGCTGTCACAGGCCTTTAGAACACTGTAGAAGTTGGGATGCCATAGCGAGCCCCAAGGCCTGCCCTTTGGATCAGAGGCACCCTGCTGGCTGAGGCAGCAGGACACCTTTGGCCAGGGCTCCTTCAGGGTGCTGCAGCATTGCCCACAGGAGCCTGGCCCGCGGGAGTACGGCCCTCCTGGCTGCCTCTGGAAGGGTGGAAGGAGGCAGCAACCTCTCTGCTGGGGCCTTCCTGGATACCTGGCCCCCTCACAGCTTTTCCCCTGTCTTTCTTTACCCTGGGTCTAACAGGAGTCTATGGCTTCGGAGGCCCTTATGGGGAAACAGTAGCCACAGGCGCTTACCGGGCGTTCCGGGTGGCGGCAGCGGCAGGACACTCCGGAGCCTTCTCTGGCAATGACAGCAACAGGACTAGCAAGTTTCAGGGCGGTAATTATACCCAAACCCCTTTTCTTAGAGCTTCTGGCAACAGCTTCCTCCACTGTCCGGGTTGATCTGAGGCTTTCCTACTGACTCCCTGTCTCCCTAACTGTCTCAGCTTCCCTCTCTAGAGTCTGCCCGGGCTGCTGTCCGCTCTGCTCCCGTCCCTGCCGCAGCCCCCAGTGCCAGCCCTTCTCGTGCCCACAACCCTCCTCCAGCTCAGGAGAGCCCGAAACCCAGCAGGGCAGGCTGTCTCCTGTGCTCCCACAGGCAAAGAGAACACCTCTAACCCACTGGCCTCTGCCTCTGTATTAATAGGGATTTTCCAAACTCTGGGGGCAGTTGAGCTTTTCACAAAGACCCAGCGTAGAAATGACTGACTTTGGTATTAGTGCAGAGCCCTTCTTCACTGGCATTCGTGCTGGCATGGACACAGGAGTGGGATTTACGTCCCCACCTGTGTTCCCATTGCTTACTTCCTGTATGATGTAGGATGATGGAAACCTGTTCAGGGTAGTTTTTTCCCGTGTATTTAGCTGTTCTTTCTGGCCTCTGAGCTTTTATCCTAAGAGCAAACATACCTCTAATGCTTCATGGCCCTGCAAGCCATCTGCATTTGGAGCTCAAGGACTTGTACAGGGAAGTAGGAACCTTCTGGATGTAATCAGTAGTGTAGTTCCCAGCCTATTAACATTTGGAGACTAATTATGGCTGCATAAATGCTGTGGTTTGTAACCCTCTTGGTGCTGATGATCTTACCAGTAACATCTTGCTCAGTTCACGTGCCTGGATTTCTTGAAGTACATGTTATGCCCCAGAGCTGATTTAGTATAAAGACATGAGCAACTTGAACAGAAGCTACAGTTGCATCTTAGACAACTGTAATTTTATCTGCCTTCTTGGAGGGGGAAGGATAAACCCACCTTTTAAATCAGATCTGTTTGAATGCTACATTTTTATAGCAACTTAGTGTTAGTACAGCTTAGTCTGCCTAGTAAGTTCTTTATTGCCGGTGTCTTTATTGCCAGTGTCTATTGCCAGTGTCTTCATTTCAAGTGCCTTGAAACTGCAAGAATTCCTTCTTCATTAGGAATGCAGGAAAAAGCAATCTTCAGCCACCTTGCAAAATTCCCCTGGTTTCTTGACATTTATCTCAAGTATATTTTTAATTACTGAAACTGAAGCACTCATGTCAGATCATTTTTCTTTTCAGAATTCATATCTATTTTTAAAAAGGGGTGGGGGGGAAGCAGGCTCTTGGAGTTCTAACACTTCTCAAATACTGCAAAATGAGCAATATTCTCACAGTATCCATAGAGGAAATGGGATATGTGGTGAAATCTGGGCACACCAGCTTTCCATTCATTTGGAACTTTACTGTGATGATTGTGAAGATCAAAGTTTGGTTTTGCTTTTATGTGCAGGAGTCCAACCTATTCCTTCTCAGGGAGGGAAACTTGAAATTGCCGGCACTGTAGTCGGCCATTGGGCTGGAAGCAGACGTGGACGAGGGGGTAGAGGGCCATTTCCTCTGCAGGTGGTGTCCGTGGGAGGACCAGCCAGAGGGTAAGTGCCAGCCTGGAAATGTGCTTCTCACTGGGATTTCATGATTGGGGAAACAGGGAAAAGTTGGAGGCAGTAGAGATTGCATATGACACACTTTAGGACACATAGGGTCAATTATACCCACTGAATATTCAAGAAAAGCATTGGCATTCCTTTAAAGATGTTTTTAACCAGGTATTTGTGTCGGTATGAGCATTTTTATGTGCAAATAAACTTCATGCTCAACCAGATATATATAGATGTGTATATCTATATATACAAAGAGGTTGGTTTTGCACAAAGAGATGACTTTGGGACTTTTCTATGAAATCAATAGATACATTACATTCAATTCCTTTCTTTTTTGTGGCAGGGCATTCATTAAGGAGCATGTTAACAGTTTTAATAACAACATGATGTAATCCTGTGACGCAGGAAACACCTGAAGGACATTTCTGGATTTAATAGTTCTCTTTTACAGTCATGATGGAAGTGTACTTAAAAGAATATTCATTTCTTCAGCTCTCCACTTTGTTCTGCTACAGCTGAAGTTACGGGTGCACAGCATGTCTAAAAACCAAGTACTTTATTATAAAAATACCTAGTTTGTTACTTCTAAGATTTTTTTTTCCATAGGCTTGCTGGTTCAGTGCCTTACAGAACTCTTATCTTTAATTAAGGTTATATCTATTACAGGAGACAATCCTGAAGTAACATGATTTATGTATTGTGTCTGTCTGTATTAGGAGTGAAGTAGAGCTGATGGATTTATTGCCACCTTGAGCTAGGGAGCAGCAGTCTGAAA
The DNA here is from genome assembly GCA_034509425.1 of Eopsaltria australis. Classification (NCBI taxonomy): domain Eukaryota; kingdom Metazoa; phylum Chordata; class Aves; order Passeriformes; family Petroicidae; genus Eopsaltria; species Eopsaltria australis. The sequence continues at coordinate 262,645 of JAVTVJ010001119.1, read as the reverse complement.
GGCTGCACTGCATGAATTCCATCTGGGGATGCATGAACAGAAGCTGGCTGCTTCTCCCAGTGACCTGCACTCTGTGTGGGGAGGTGCTGCTGTGATGGCCAAAACCTTGGTGTCCTGCCAAAGCCAGTGTCTACCAGAGCACCCTGAGCAGGGTCTGGGGGCACCCTGGGGCTTGGAGCTGGGTTACATCCACAGAGAACAGCAGTTCCTCCATCTACCTGAATTCATGCTGGGAGCTGAGAACCCTCCTTATCTGGGAAGTGAACAGATCACTGAAAGGGTGTTGCTGCTCCTGCCAGTACCTTTGTGACACAGAAACAGGATTCTTCAGTAAAAGCTTTTGATTTGAGATAAAATACCTGAAGTTTCTTTCTGTTGGAGGTATTGTCTTAAGGCAGTAAGGTTTGGGTGCAGGTTGTCACCCCAAAGAGACAGGAAAACTGTCAATGCCAGATCTTCCTGTGTTCCTCAAATCAGCACCAACAGGACATTCTTCACATAGAGTTACTAGAATAGGCCAGAGGGAAAATGACTGCAGGCAGCTTAGCTGTTTGTTGGTCAGTGGACACTAAAATAGAACCAGTAGGAGAACACACTTGTGTTAAGGGTTCTGCCTAAGGACAGAATCACAGAACCATAGAATATTCTGAGCTGGAAAGAAGCCACAAGGATCATCCAGTCCAAGCCCTGTCCCTGCACACACACCCCAAAATCCCACCCTGGGCATCCCTGGCAGTGCTGTCCAAATGCTCCTGGAGCTCTGGCAGCCTCGGGGCCGTGCCCATTCCCTGGGGAGCCTGGGCAGTGCCCAGCACCCTCTGGGGCAAGAACCTTTCCCTGAGATCCAGTGCTTTAACAACAGGTTCATGTTGGCAGAGGTTATTTCCTACCAAAGGTCACAGCTAGGAAACAGCACAGCAGGTTGTCTCAGTTCATAGCCCAGTTCTACACATTTGTGTTCCATTTTTCTCTCTTTCAGCAGAGGGGATCAAGTCAGGCTTGTTCACCCCACTGCCTCATGTCTCTGCAATGCTGAGCTCAGATACTGTTCTTACTGTGTAAAATTAACCAACTGCTTTGTATTGGCCTCGATCCATCAGTAAATTTAGTGTGCTTTTCTGATGGGGAAAGGTCTTTCTCAGCTCCTTGAAGGGCACTGTGACCTTGTAAAAAGAGAGCCAGTGGGATTGGCAAGGAGGGAACACAGTGAGAGGGACTCACAGGCAAACCACAGCTGTTCTCTCTTCATTCTCTGCTGTTGCTTCAAAACCCCAGAATCTGATTTCTTACTGGCCAGTGTGGGAATTGACAGCATGTGAGAGGAGACTGGGGGGGCATAGGCCAGTGTTGCTGCCTGGGCAGCTCAGCCTCATTCAGCTCAGGGCCCTGAGCAGCCCCAGCTGCTCCAGCCAGCCCCAGTGGGGTCAACACCTCTCAGTATTGGGCAGCAGATCCAGCCAACACAGGGCATTCCCAGCCTTCTGGAGCAATCCAGGATTTGTAGTAGAGAAAAGAAGAATAATTTTTAGGAGAACATGTTCTTGACGTAATGATAGGAACATTCAGTTTCTACAGCTGATGGAATTAAAGCGGTTGTAGCTGAATCCTGGAATTGTTAAGATTGGAAAAGACCTCTAAGATCATCAAGTCCAACTGTCAAGCCAATACCCACCACCATACTCACCCCTAAACCGTATCCCCCAGTGCCACAAATGTGTGTTTTGTGCACAGTTCAGGGATGGTGACCCCAGCACTGCCCTGGGCAGCCTGTGCCAGGGCTTGACAGCCCTTTCTCTGAACAGATTTTTCCAAATATATCTAACCTAAACCACCTTCCCCGGCACAACTTGAGGCCAAGATGAGAACATTTGGTTTCATGTGATGTAATCTGTACTGGATCACACCAAAAACCACCACCTAATGTGTCTAAGTTGGGAGTCTCCATTGGAAAGCATCCCAACTTACCAATTGCCACATGCCAGATACAGGTGAAACTCCTTTATTCCCTCAGTTTCTTAGATAATTTTGTACCAAGGTGATTTTTAAATTTTGCTTCACTTTCTTTTATCAGATCCTGTCTGTCATGTGTGTTTATATGGGGTACATGAATCTCATGTATTAAATGGGGGAAATGGCTTTCTATGTGGTTCAAATTGCTATTTCTGTAAAGTGAAAGTATTTTGAGCTCTGGTTTTAAAGTGCCATGAGGATAATTTGACACTTGGAAAATGTTTGTGCAAAGCTTGAAAGTATCACTTATTGTTTCTTTAGAAGGGAAATACAGAAACAGAGATTTTATTGCTCCAGACCCAAAAGGTTTGTTGGGTTTGATACAATTGTGAGCAGTAGAACCCTGGAATTCAGTATTAGACATCTTGCCTCTTTGAAGATGTGTTGATGATAGGCACTAGACAGCAGAGCTAGGGAAATAATATTCCACCAAAACTAAATGTTAAAGCAGTCATAAACAAAACTGATGTGTGTTTTATTTTCTCCCCTTGCCCCACCCCTGCAGGCGTCCTAGAGGAGTTATCTCCACTCCGGTGATAAGAACTTTTGGAAGAGGTGGAAGGTACTATGGGCGAGGTTATAAAAGCCAGGGAGCAATTCAGGTAATGAAGCCATGTGCCTGACTGCAGCACACTCTGTGCCAGGCTGGGCTGGGGTGGATCCAGACCAGCACCACTGTAACAGCTCCAAGTGTTTGTGGCGCCTCGTGGAAGCTGGGAGCTGCACAGCGGGGACAGGACAGGCTGGTGTCACAGCTCACTTAAAGCAAACTTTACTTCTAAAGACAGACTTGGAAGAATGTATTTTGACATGAATCCTGTGCCTACACAGCTCTAACCAGCCATGGGAGTAGAAGAAAATTTAGAAAACGGGAGAAATACAAAGCTGAAACAAATTAGCAGTTCTGTTCCTGCCCCCACTCCTCCCCAATTTCTTTCCTGGGACCACGGTCCAACCTCATGAAGGAAAGTTTGTAGCAGTGAAGGATCTTTGCTGCTGCCATGCTTCAGATTTAAGAGATCACTCCAGACTTCTTGGGAATAGCAGAGCAGCCTTTCCCCCTGAGCATGCAGGTTCCTTTCTGGTGACACCCTGCGAAGCCTCCATGGATCATGACTGTTCCATGGATCCTTCCAATATAGTTGAGGCACACTGCTGATCTGTATGAGATGCTTTCAGAGTTCTGTTTTCCTCCCTTTTCCATGGTTCTGGCTGCTATGCAGTTTGGATGAATGAATAGTAAGTAGCTGGAAAAGCTTCCACAACAAAAGGGACAAATTTGTCAGGGAGACCTGAGAGTAGGGGGTTGTTTTCAGGTGTCAGACAGTAAAAGAGAGAATGACCTCCAGTAGATAATAAAGCAACTATTAACTTCCAGTAAAACTTACTGTTTTACAGTTGTAAAAATTCAAATACTTCTCTTCCTTGTTAAATTTCTGTGTATGTAGACTCCATATGTCTACAAATGTACCTATGGATCTGAAACTTTACTTCTTTAAATAGAAGAGAAAACGCTGTGTTAATAATAGAGCATTTAATTTCTCAGTACCTTAAAGCTTTGAACTAAAGGAAATCCTGAAAACGAGCTTCCAAATACTCCAGGCTTACTCCAGGTGTACATATGGGAGCATAGTTCAGGTAGTAGCTGCTGGTGTCTTGCCAGGTGCCAGCAAGGTTGGGTATTTGCATTTTTATTAATGGTGTGTAATTTGGATGATAAATACTTGTGATCACAAGCACCTGTGTGTAAAATTGTGCCTGGAGAAGAAAGATAAATGGCATTTTCTGTGGACCTGAGCTCATTGCATTTTGTGGTCATCAAGGCCCTATAGGATGTTACTTGTACAGGAGGAGAAAAAAGGTGATTTAAAATGCACATGGCAGGGAGGACTTGGGGAGGTTCCCACACAGTGAGAGGATTGTGATGGCCAGAGGAGGCTGGGAGGTGCCAGTGGCCCCTGTGCCTCCCTGAGGCAGTGCCTGTGCAGGGCCAGGCTCAGCCAAGGCACTCCCTCCCCAAAGCTTGGGAATCTGACCAAAACGAGATGCTTGCATTTATCCAACACACCAGACTGGTCTGTTTTGTCCCAAGATGAGGCCTTTCACTCTTGTTCTGGAAAGGAACTAAAGCATGTGTTGAAAGCTGAACTTCAGGATGTCTGTAAAGAGGCACATTGGCAGTGATCAGTGTCCCTTGTCCTTGTGTGCAGTCCCATACCTGTGCAAGGGGACTGAGAACTGTGATTGTCTGGATAATGGAAATGCTAGAGAACAACAGTTCTGACTCACCTCCAAAGTCCTTCTGTAACATCCTTTAGCAGCTTAGTGCAGGTGTTTCAGTAGGTATAAATGGAGGTTTTTATACTGCAGAGCTGTTTGCTGCTGTTTGAGGTGTCCCTCCTGTCTCTAGCCATTTCTTAGCACTTGTCTTTGTGAGCAGTATGCCAGACCAGTGTGCTGCTTCCTAGCAGCCTAACCTGCTTCTTTTGGTTTGTTTAAAGCCTATTATGTTTCTGGAACACTAAAATTAATTCTAAATACTTAAAAACTAATTGTATGCTGCATCAGTCTGGTTTTTATGGCTACACTCAGTCTTGTAAGATTTTCCTATATGCTTTTTTATGCAAGGCATTCCTAATCTTGGAAGCATAAAGCTTGGTGCAGGGAACAGTGCATGGTGCACCTGCACTGCTCCAAACGCTGGCTGGAACAGTGACACAGAGTCCTGCCACTGAACACAGCACACATCAACCATGGAGCAGAGTGCAGCTGCACACTCACCCTCAGTTTTGGTGTTTCAGACATTTGTGTAGCTCTGATGTTGCGGAAGGTGGGCAACATCCAAGTCAAAACTGAAGCATTTGTCCCAGGGGCATCAGAAGGCTCTGGGGAGCACCGAAAATCCTCTCCGTGTATTTTGTGGGCCACTTCTTTCAGCAGTGCCTAATATTTGGTGTTCACTCACGACCCTGTGCCCTGCATGCTGCCTGTTGTAGTGTCCTTATATCAGACTGTACATTTATATACATTTTTAGCACTGGTTCTTCAGTAATTCTCTTCTTTTTTTAACAACTAGGGCAAACCTCCTTACGCTGCTTCAGCAGAAGAAGTAGCCAAAGAACTTAAGTCAAAATCCGAGGAATCTAAATCCTCACTTGTGTCTTCAGATGGATCCCTGGCTGAAAATGGAGTTGTGACTGAGGAAAAACCAGCTTCCCAGATGAATGGGAATACAGGAGACATCAGGGCTTCCAATCAGTCTGAAAGTGCCTTGAGTAATGACTCTAAAATGTGCAATACGAATCCTCACTTAAATGCACTAAATGCAGACAGTGTTTGCCATAAAGATGATGCTCTTGAGGCCACTGTCTTAAAAAAAGAAGAGTAAACTTATTTTTTATAGAGGGTGAAGGATGTTGGGAAGGGTCAGGATTAGGAATATCTGGAAAGAAAGAGAGCCTACAGTTACGTACATTTTTTCCTTTCCGTAAGAGAAAAATGAGGACTTTGGAAATTCGGATCCCTCTTTGATGTCAGAGATTTAAACAACACTTTTTTTTTAGTTTTAACCAGTTGTAGTCAAAATGCTACAATAAAACAAAAAAAAAAAAAAGAGAGAATGAAGAGCATTTGACTCCCGCACTTAAAATGAAGTATACATAAAGTTTAAACTGGTTATGACAAAAGCTTGTAGTTTTGTTTTTTGAAATATAAAGAAAACAAATTTTGGCAGTCTTTAAGTATATATAGCTTAAAACTATAATTTTTAGTACTTGGCACCATATGTATGCCATTATATTTGATTTTGCATTACTGTGTCACAATAAAGCTTTCTTTAAGGCTTTGATTTCATGATTATGGGGGGAAAAAGGCACAACCACAGTTTTTTCTTTCTGAAATCTCATCACCGTTGCCGTGGTTCTTTTGTGTTAAAAATGTGCAAACTCTCGAAAGTACCAATTCTCAGTAACACTGCAGTTCTGCTGAGTTCAATAGACATCATACATAAGTTACGAGTGAGTTAAACGGAGATAAACTTGAAATCATAGAAGATGCAAACGACCTTTCAAAACAAACACAATGTGTTGGGAAACTTTTTGTGACTAATACCATGCATCCGTGATCAATGAACTATGTGGTTTTGAATCAGACGTAGACCATTAGTACTACTATTTGAGCTAAACTTCTGCATGGTTCATGATTTTTAAAGTGTGTAGTTAATATTATGCATGTTATTGTCCTCTTTCTTCCATTCTTACAAGTACTGTGCCCATTTGCAAAACAAAAAAAGCTAATAATCAGTAATAGTCCTATAAAAGATGTTAACTATGTTTAGTCATTGACTGATCTTGCTCTAACCTTAAAATTTTGTGATTATTGACCTCTGTTGCATTTATTCTAAAACTTTAAAAAAAAATTATCTAGCCGTTTTGAATATCAACGTTACCCTGGTGTACTCATTGCTGTATGCATTATTGTTCTCTGTTGCTGTTTTATGCCTTCATATTAGCAAATATGAAATTCTGTGAAAAACAAAAAAAAAACGCTTTGATCTTCAAAAAAAAAGTACCCCCCTTCTGTAGCAGGAAACAAATGGCTTGTTCTTGAGAACTTTCCCATCAAGAATTTAGTATAAGCAAATATACCTGTATCATTTTGATGTTTTTGTTAGTGTTTCCAAACTTAATGTACTTCAAAATCAGAATCATTTCTTTATATTCGTTTTCATATAATTCTCCTGATGCTCTTCATCACACATTAGTGATCAGAAATGAGGTGTAATTCCCCATTCCCTGCCCGCCAGAGCTAAGTAGGTATCTTAATGTAAGTTGAAGGGAGTTCTGCCCCAACTCATGGATTGTGCAAGAATGAACTACTGTTGGGTTTGGCTGGTTGTAGATGGATTGTGGTGTGGTGTCTTTGAAGGCTATTGAATGCAACTTACAGTGCTTAATAAAAATCTTTATTCTTTTAGTATAAAATACTGTATGCCTTTTTTGTCAAGTATTTTTTTAATTAACATGTAAATAAAAGTTTTTCCTATGCCCAAGTCAAGTGGTTGAGTTGGCAGGATCTGTGGTGTCCTGAAAGGCAGAGGAGGGAAGCACAGCCTTTCATTGTGGCTGCCCCTGGATCTCTGGCAGTGCCCAAGGCCGAGCTGGACACTGGGGCTTGGAGCAGTCTGGGTCAGTGGAAGGTGTCCCCTGCCCATGTCATGGAGTGGCACTGGATGAACTTTAAGGTCTTCCAACCCAAACCATTCTGGGATTCTGTGATTCACCCACTGCTGGGGGACACCACACCTGGTTGGAGTCATGCCTTGGCTTTGCTGGTGTCTGCAGCTCCTTTAGATGTCACCTTTAAAAGTCAGATGGTTGAAGGGATGCAAATACGGGAGAAATAAGGGGGGCAGTTGTTCGGAGAAAACCGCAGGTGCTCACGGAGATTGATGGTGGGCAGTGGGAGGACGGTGGGCAATGCTTCTGCAGAGCCGGGGAGCAGTGAGTGTTACACAGGATCCAGCTGAGACAACACGAGGAGTTGCAGGTTTACACCCTGGTGTAACCTGGGGAGCTCTTTCCCCTGCCGTGCGTGTCCGCTCGGTGCCCGCAGCCGCGGTAGGGGCATCCCAGCCCCGCGCTCCATCCCCGGGCTGTGAGCAGCAGGCACGGCTTCCACTGCGCTCCCCTACAGTACGACCGTGTTCTCCACAAGGGACAGCAATCAGTCCCCTCCTTCCCAGGTCACATCCCCCTGCAACACCCGAGAGGGCTCTGTCCCTGCCCTCCCTGCTCCATGCGGTGCGCCTCGCCCCGTGTCAGCGCTTGTTTGTTCTGGCAGCATCCCCGCGTCCTAGTGCTCGTGCGGGTGCAGGGCACCCCTTGTCCCTCCCCTTTCCCAGCAGTCTTCCTTTCCGAGCCCAGTCTGGGAGCTGGCAGGGAATAACCAGCACCGGCAAACCCCAGGGTGCAAGGGAGTGGTCCCGTGTGGCCGTGCCAGTCCCCATTGTGGGGGTGGTGGCTGCGCTGGGAATGAGCAGGGACGGGAGGGCTGCGAGAGCCCTGCGATGTCCTGTGTGCTGCACCCTCGGGACGGGCACAGAGCTATCCGCCCGCTGTCCCGGTCAGCTCCCTGCAGGGGAGCTGCATTTAGCAGTCACAGTCCTCTCACAGAGGAACGGTGATGCCGTGGAATGACTGGCTACTTCCTGGGCTTGCGCCTGAAGAACATTTTTGACACGTGAATTTATGGATAGAATGGAATAGAAAGAATAGAATAGAATAGAATAGAATAGAACAGCATAGAGGATATTTCAGTTGAAAGGGTCTCACAAGCATCATTGACTTGAACTGCCCGATCCATTCAAGACTGACCAAAAATTTAAGCTCTTAAGGACATTGTCCAAATGCCCCTTGAACACTGACAGTTTGGGGCACCGACCCACTCTCCAGAGCCCTGTTCCAGGGTCTGACCATCCCCTCGGTAAGGAAAGCCGGTGTGACCAGCATCTCATTAGCCAGCTCCAAGACAAGAGTTAAACGGGGAAAACCCGCTGTTCGGGTGGGTCGTGGGGACACTGCCCGCTCTGTGCCATCAGCGACAGCATCGGGGGCCCTCCCTCGCTAATTGTTTAAGGAGCAGCGATGCTCGCCGAGTGCCACAGCCGCTCCCCGGCCGTCCCGGGGTCCCTGCCCCGGCAGGGCTGAGCAGCGGCCGCGGGGAAGGTTCGGCTCGGGGGAACCCAGCGCCGGCGGCCCGGGCCGAGTTTGTTCCCGGCCCCCGCCTGAGAGGGGAGGCCGGGCAGCGGGGACGGCAGCGGGGACGGCAGCGGGGCAGGATGGCCCAGCCATCGCCATCACCGTCGCCATGGCCATCGACACCGCCACGGCCATCGACACCTCCGCTCCGCCCCTTCCTGCCCGGGGCCGCCGGGCGAGGCGGGACCGGGGGCGGTCCCGGAGCTGCGTCGGGGCTGGGCCGGGAAGCGCCGGTGCTGCTTGGGGAGTTTTAGAGGGCTGTGAGAAACCCTGCCCGCGGCCGTTCTCCCTCTCAGTGAACAGCTCCGGATGGAGCCCCAGCGCCTGGTGCAGCCAGGAGGTGGAATGGGGAACGGGGAATGAGGAATGGGATGTGCAGCCATCGCTCCTGGGCTGGGACGAGATGAGGAGGAGGCCGTGGCACTTCTTTCAGTGCTGCCGGTGCCCAAGAACGCCGTTATCCAGCTCCGCAATTATCCAGCTCCGCAATTATCCAGCCCCGCAATTATCCAGCCCCATGGCAGACGGCAGCGCCGGCGGTGGTGAGATCTGTGTGATCCTTTAGATCGCGCCCAAACCCTATAAAGTGAACCGAGTCCGGTCACACTGACCCGCCAAGTACGGATGGAGATGGGATGAGGTGGGACGGTGTAGGATCCCAGAAGATAAGGGGCTAATGATGTGCATGTCTCAAGCACTGATAGCGGGACAGCTGTGGAGCCAACCAAGGATTGTTGGTAATAACACCCCAGTGGAAAAGAACAAGATGTCGCTGGAGAAGGGGTTATGCAGGGGGCGGGGGCAGCACTTTTATGGGACAAACATCCTTGTTCCAGTCTCAGGAGATAAGCACAACACGGTCCAGTGCAAGTACAGGAATGAGGCTCAGTGTCGACTGTAGGAGGTGATCAAAACCACCCACATCCCTCCAAGCCCTCTGACCCATTTCCAGAAAGATCTGAAAGATGGGATGGGATGGGATGGGATGGGATGGGATGGGATGGGATGGGATGGGATGGAATGGGATGGGAGCAGAGGGCTTGCCAGCAGGACTCTAAGTGACTGCTGGAGGAGGGTGGCATTGGAGCCAGGTGCCTCCTGGGGGTGCCAGCCCAGAGTCACAGCACCCACGGGTGCCTGGAGCCTTCCAGTGGGGCTGGAGGTGCCAATCATTCCAGGTTCCCATCTGCATTTCCAGGTGGTGCCTCAGGGTGAAACCTCAGATGGTTCACCCTCAGCAGCAGGTTCTGCCATTCATATCAGACCACTCAGCACCTTCCCCACAAAGTCCCAAGGAGGGTGTCCTCAAGTGCCACCTCCAGTGAAGCTCCTCTGTGCCCACAGCCCTTGGCTTCAGGCCTCTGTCAGGGCTGGGCCCATCTAACAGTGATTCCTCTGTTATATCACTTCAGTTTCTGGTTCTTAACAGCTCTCAGCAAACAGAAAAAGTTCCAAACACTTGGAAAATCTCTTTTGCCTGGAAAATTCCTGAATGCTTTGAATTTGAGAAAAATGAACATTCTGATGCCTCAGAAAGTGTGGGATCAGCCTGGGGTAGTGATGGACTCATGTGTCTCCCTCTTTTGTGGAGTTTTGGACTAGAGAACGCTCGTGGCCCTGCACAGCAGCACTTTCAGGGGCTCCGCTTCTGTTTGGGCCTGTGCCACTGACTTTTCTCAAATAGGTTAAAAAATATATATTAAAAACTCACTTCAAGGTTTCAAACAGTGAACTCTGTGATCAAATGGTGCTTTGCTGAGGCACCTGGGCACAGCTCCACTGCTTACTCTCCCTGCCCAAGGACAGCCAGGCACCTTCTGGATGGAGATGCTCATGGAGAGCTCAGGACAGTGGGACAACCTCACCCATAAGTTTCTTATTCCACTAATCCCTGTGAAAACGATGAGTAAGGTGTGTAAGCTGCCAGAACAGAGCCTCTGCATTTCCATGCAGTGTCAGCTCCAGGATCCTCCAGCACAACTACACATGGCCCAACTGACTCTGGCACTTGGCAGTGTGGACACTGTAAAAACAGGAGTGAAACCACAGACACAGCACTGTGCTGTGAGATCTGGCATCACCTGAGGACCAGCGGTGGGCGATGAAGGGCTGGACATGGTTCCAGCCCCTAGGAGCACCTTGCTGCACTCAGGCATAGCCCTGCTGCCCTTGGTAATGAGCAGCACACCCCCAGGGCATCCAGAGGGTTGGCTCACCTGCTGCAGCAGCAGCAGCTAACTGGAATTCGGGGTGGTGCTTTGGAAATAAAGCTGCTTGCATGGAGATGCTTATGGGACTGAGGAAAGGTGATGAGAAAAATTCCTCACAGCTCATTTGGGCTGGGTGAGCAAAGTCCATAAACAACTGGGAGATGGCCATGGGCAGAGAAAGTGGTGTGGAGGAGCTGCTCCAGGGAATAGTCATTCTGTTTGGAAAAGGCCTCCAAGATCATGGATCCTCCTGTTGCTTCCATGCTCCCTAACATGACAGCAGTGGTTTCAGGGAGGGAGGGAAGCCCTTCAGCCTTCAGCTGTTGGTGTTTGGGGTGTGCAGAGGCACAAAGCCCAGTGTCCTCATGGCCATCCTGTACCAAAGGACATCCCATCCAGAGGTTCATTTAAAGCCTGAGCTGCGTGGTGCTGGGTAATGTCCTTGGCATCGAGGAGCAGTGTAAAGGTGTGTGCAGCTCTGTGATGGCTCCCAAGCTGCTCTGCCCCTTCCTGCTTTACTCCCAAGACTTGCTCTTCTACTTTCTGGCTGAAGCTCTGAGCCATTAAAGTCATGACCAATAGGTTTAAACTTAAAGAGGGCAGGTTTTAGGGAGCAGGTTCTTACGTGGTGCATTGTGATGAAGGAAACAGGTCCCTCAGTACACTTTGAAACACTCAAAAGCACCAAGTCTCGGTTTAGGGCACAGGCGTGGGGCCTTCCACTGTGTCACTGCACTTCCAGCTGTGCCAGAGGTCACCTGTGGTGGGGCTGAGTGTGTCACTCAGACACAGGCCTGTGTGTGACAGTCCTGCCTGTGACATAAACATGCAGTGGACAAGGGGAATGATCCTGACAGCCCCTCTTCAGCCATTCAACAACAGCTGCCTCTCTGTAGAAGAACCTGAAAGTGAAGTTTTTTGCCTTCCTGAATTACTCTTGTCCTCTACAGGTGATTCTGAGGATTTTTGCAGACCGATGAAAAAAATCTGAAAAATGTCAGTTTTAGTTTTTTGCTCAAAGACAAATTCCCCGCCACACCACCAAATGTAATGGATTCAAGATGTGGAATCCATTGTAATAGAATTAAAATCCCACCTTAGTTGGGAGACCCTTTGTGAGCGCTCTGTAGGAAGCTCTTGCTCCTCAGGGAAAGGTGCCACTGGCCATTGAACACTCTGGGAACAGAGGTCCTTCCAAAAGCCCCCAGCCCGTTCGTTTAACCCCTCTCAGAGCCTTGATGTGGCAGGGCAGCAAGGTTCTGCATTCTCAGCCTCAGCTCAAACTCCATGGTTCCTCTTTGGCCTCTGCATGGGAGGAGGTTGGGGCAGTGCAGTGTTGGGGTACACGGTCACTCAGTGCCTCAGTGTCCCCCCACAGCGGTCACTCAGTGCCTCAGTGTCCCCCCACAGCCCCTGTGCTGCTGTCATCTGGTTCTTGGGGGGCACAAGGTATTTATCACCATCCCCTTGGTGTCACAGCAGGGAAGGGGCTGCTGTGAGCAGAGGTGGTGACTTTAAAAACAGAAATCATGCAAATAGAGAATCACAGGGTGCTTTGAGCTGGAGGTGACCTTAAAGACCACCTCGTTCGAGCCCCCAGTAAACCCCCCGGGCGGTTAAACCCCCACTAGGATCATGTTACTGAGTAGAAAGCAGTTCATTCTTTCGGGTTCTTTAGCTGGGACCCAGCCGCGGTGTGGATCTGGCTGCCCCCATCCGCACACCCGGCCGGGCGTTGTTCCCGCGGGTCGCACCGCACTCGCGGCCACTTCTCGGGGCTTCCTCGCCCTTGGGGGGCCCGGAGACCCCCGGAGACCCCCGCTCCCGCGGCCCCCGAGCGCCCCGCTCCCGCACGGGCTCTGCCCGCTGCCGCAGACACCCCGGGCGCCCCGAGCGGGTCCCCCCGTCCCCGCAGCCCCCGAGCGCTCCCCGCTCCGAGCCCCCCGCACCGCCCCCCAGGCCCCCCCGACAGGGCGGGCGGGGGCGCTCGGGCTGGGCAGCTCCCTCCCGGCAGGCGGGGGTTAACAAAAACACGCGTTTTCCGCCGAGCCCCCGCCGCGCCCCGGCCCCGACCGGGGAGCCCCGCTCCGCCGCGCTCCGCTCCGCCCGGCCCGGCCCCGCTCGGCCCCAATCCCTCCGGGCTGACGCAAGGCCGGGCCCGCCGGGGAGGCCGCGCCGGGCTGTCACCAGGGGGCACCGCCGCGATCGCCGAGCACCGGGAATCACCATCCTGGAGGGACAACAACAACAACAACAACAGAGAGCCCCGGCCCGCGGCGCCGGCGGGCGGCGGGACTTGGCCATGGCCCCCGGCTCCGGGCAGCGCTTCCCCGTCCTCCGGCACCGCTCGCCCGCCCCTCTGGAGCCCTAAATCCGCTATCGCGGTTTTGTAGCGTTTTTTATTATTTTGTATTATTTCGGTTTCTGCGCTCTCCCCTTGCTCCCCTGTGCTCCCCCCTCGGCCCCGGCGCGCTCCGCTCGCTCGGCCGGGCGGGCGGGCGCCGTGAGCGGAGCGGATCGGCGCGGTCGGCGCGAACATGGCGACGGTGCCCGTCTATTGCATCTGCCGGCTGCCCTACGACGTGACCCGCTTCATGATCGAGTGCGACGCCTGCAAGGACTGGTTCCACGGCAGGTAACGCACCGCGCCCAGCACCCCGGTCCCCGGCCCCGCTGCCCCCGGCGTTGCCGGCGCCGCGCTCCCTTCCGCAGGCCTTCCCGGAGCGGGGAAGGAGGAGCCGCGCTTCCCGGCGCCGCTCCCGCGCTCCCCGCGCGCTGGTTTTGTGTGTTTTGTGGCTTCGGGGCCGGATTGCCGACACAAAGCTGCTCCCCCCGCGGTGACACCGGAGCCCCGGGGCGGCGGGGGCCATTGTGCTCGCCCGGGGAGGGAACGGGGCCGCCCCGCGCCGCCCGCCCGCGGCTCCACTCCGCGCCGCGTCCCTCCCGCAGCCGGGCCCGGGGCGGGGAGCGCGGCGCCGCGGCAGGGCTGGCGGGGCTCGGCCGCGCTGACAGCGGGCTCGGCCCCCGCGCCTCGGCCTCCCGCCCGGGCAGGGCTCGGGCACCTTGGCCACAGCGAGCGGGGCCGCGGGTGCTCCCCGGTGACAGGGCGGCCATGGCCGGGCAGGGCCGGGGGCTGCGGGCAGCGCCGGGGCCGGGCGGGGCGGGGGAGCGGGCGGGGGAGCCCCCGCTGGCGCAGCGCCCTCCCCGCGGCCCCGCCGGGCAGCGCCCCCGCCCCCGGGGACCCCCGCGCCCCTCGGTCCTGTCCGAAGCGAGGGCCTGCCGTGGCGGGGCCGCGGGCAGGGGAGCGGCGGGGGCGGCCGGGCCGGGCGGGGCGGAGGATTCGGCTTTTCGGCTCGTTTCTCCCCAAAGCGCCTCCCGGCGCGCAGACAATGGGCGGCCGCGGCGGAGTTGGGGCGGGCGGTGGAACTTCGGTGGCGCCTGGTGCGATGGGGGCGAGGGCGGCGACTGGGGACCGAGAACCTCGGCAGCCCCGCACCGCCCGGGCAGCCGTGCCGGGAAGGGGTCACCGGGCCGAGGGGGGACACGCGGGGGCAGCCCCAGGCAGGACCCCTCGCTCCCCTCGGGTGTGACGGAGGAGGAGGAGGATGGAATGTCAGCGGCACCGCAGCAATTCCCCAGGAGTGACTGAAGTGTAAAAAGTGCAATTAAAATCAGGTAAATCACCTGATTGAGCGCTTTTTACGACAGGGGTCCTGTCAGGTTAGGCTGTCGCTCTTCCATCGGAACCAGCGCCCAGCAGCGTCTGCAAACAGCTGGCGGAGGAGGCGGGGGCGAGAGGCTCTGCCTGGTGCGGCTCACGGTGCCCGAGCGGGCCCTGGGACATCCCCGGATCTCCCGTGGGCGGGATAGACTGCTCCAGTCACTTTGCCGCGGCTTTAGGAATGGTGTTCTGCCATTTCTTTTGGAAGCTGTGTAGAAACAGGAAGGGAAATGCAGAAACAGCCAGTGGCAGTGCCAGTGCCGGCACAAGGGCTCTGCACGTGTGGTCCGGGACAGGGGGCTCGCAGGACCCGCGCTGGTCCGTGGCAGGGAGGACTCGGGCACAGATGGCGAGGTGAGGCTGGAGAGAAGCCTCAAGCATGTGAACTAGAAACTTAGAAAGTTTAAGGACATGAAAAAATTAAGATTTCCAGGCAAAGTGATGACGGAGTGGATTCCTGAAGAGTAAACAGCAAAAGGAGTTGAGCTGCCTGCACAGGATGGTGAATTTCCATTGAAATTGATGCAAAGGGGCTGCTTGTAGCTAATCAAGCAAATGATCATTTTGCGAGCAGCTCAGGGTCAATAGCACGAGGAAAGGTGTTTCATTTTGTGGCAGAAGGGCAGAATTGATTTGTAGTGCTGCTGGGGGAGGGGTTTTGTACCCTTTTTCCTTAACTTACGGTAGTGCCCAGAGATTGATTTTAGAGAAAGAAAACTGAGGAGGAGTTAACTTCTCACAGTGCCAGAACCTGAGGTAATTGTATCAGAGACGTTGATGGACTATTTAGTAGCAAACAGCTTATCTATGACACTGTTTCCTTTTCTTGGTAAAATACAAGCAAAAAAAAAAAAAAAAAAAAAAAAAAAAAAAAAAAAAAAAAAAAAAAAAAAAATAAAAAAAAAAATCAGGTTTTTAGTCTTATAAAATCATGTCTGTCCCGGATACTCAAAGCACTGATGTTAATGTTTATAGAGAAGTGCAACAAAAAAATTCAATGTTATATAGTAGTGCAACCAAAAATACAATGTTACATAGGTGCAGCAAGCAAACACGAGCCAGTGTGCCAAGCTGTGCTGTGTTCAGGAGACTTGCCCAGTGTTTTAATCATACTTCTGTTTCTTTTTAACATGATGTACAGTGTGCAATTCAGAAAAAAAAAAGGTGTCATTTCTGGTTTGGTTTTGTAGAGGCAGATCAGGTGTTTTCATGTTTCCCTTCTGACAGGAGTTCCCAAATACTTAAAAGAAATATTTTTCATGGGTTTATCCCTCCAGCAGTCGCAGACTCCCTTACTTTCAAGGCTGGGCAACATCTCTGGCAACTTCAGAAGTTCTGATGGCAAGTTGATATTTTCAAAGTATCTGAAGTACGTTAAACTTACGTAATGTAGTTTAGAAGTTGGAGAAGGGCAATAGAGCCCTCGCCACTTGTGGGACAAATGCACTGGAGACCCCTGGACACTGCTGAAGCGTGCTGAGCCTCGGAGCTGTTGGTGTGTTCACAGAGCACCGTGACTCCGTGTGGGACTCAGGTTTGGTCATCCCTGTTCTCTCCATTTGCCTGAGCTGCTCCAGACAAGCAGCTTCCATCTGTCTGGGGAGGATGGAGATGATCTTAGAGGCAAAGGACAATGATGCCATATAAGCATGGGGCTGTTTGATTCCTCTTTATGTGCAGGTGGTGTGTTCTTGGTATGGCTGTTTGGGCTGATGGGGCCCACACGCCTCGGCTGCCTCAGTGCTCTGCCCTGAGCAGCCACCCTGGAACTCTGTGGTCTCCTGGCTCCTCCACCGCCTGTGCTGGCTGGGGTGGGATCCCAGGGATCCCAGGAGCAGTCCTGGTGTTGTGCCTGGATCTGCAGCAGCAGGGACAGCCGGGTGTGGGGACTGGCTGCGGTGGGAGATGGCTCTTTGAACAAGGCCAGGAGAGGAAGAGGAAGACGGAGTGGTCTCCATGTGTGAAGGGGCTGAGACTCAGCAGGTGCCGTGGGTCACTCTGCTGCCTCAGGGCCTGGCTGGACAGGAAGGTTGGTGCCAGTGGTGCCAGATTGGTGCCAGGGTCCCTGGGCCAGCCAGGTGCTGCTTGGGCACAGGTGATGTAGGACAAGGGGGTTCAGCTGCATGGTGTGAGGAGCTCTGTCCTCTCCTCAGCCCGGAGGTGATGATGTGAGGGGCTCTGCTCTCTCCTCAGCCTGCAGGTGATGCTGCTGGCTGTCCCTGCCTGGTGACACCTCAGGGACACCCTCCATTCCCCCTTCCTGGGAGCAGGGATGGGCTTGCTGACGAGGTGCTGGGGCCTGGAAAAAGCCGTGCATGATGAGAGGTCTCTAGGTGTCTCATCTGCAATGGAAATGTTACCGAACCTCATATCCAACACAAGGCAAGTCCTTTTGTGCAAGTTTGTTCAACTAGAAATCTGTACAGGGTTACTGGTTACAGCTGTAGGTGAGGGGAGGTAAATTATTCATTTTCTCTGCAGTGTTTTAAACCTGTTTCTATAACACACACCTGGTGCTGTAGGGTGGGATTGTGCTCCCTAAATGAAATAACAAGTATTGATTTTATTACCTCATGTATATTTAAACTTTGAACCTTCTTGCTCCAGGCCTGGCAGTGGTCAATAACTCAGTAAAAGGTTTGGTTACCTAAAAGCAACTTGTGCAGTTTTCGGAGCAGCCTGAAGTGGTGGTGGGAGCTGCTCAGGATGCTCTGGCACACGGAGTGAACATGGCTGGGTTGAGAAAAATACTTCTCTGTTACACTGCAAAGATAAACCCTGTGTGTGGGCAGATTTTATGCTCATAACAGAGCATTCAGCATTTTCCTTTTCAAAAACAGGTCTGGTTTTACACGGCAGCATCTAGTTCCACTCTTTTACGCAGGCTTATCACTGGCTGTGGGCAAACTTGGAAATTTGGGTACAATTTGAAGATGAGGATGATCCTAAAACTAGAGTGCTGTTTGCTTTGGTTTTATCACAGCATGGGGAATCCCTGAGGTCAATTGTGCTGTGCCCAGAATTATTTCCTTTCGTGTGCTGAGTTCAGATAGGACCAAACTGTAGAAGTTTTTCAAATAACTGAAAACCTCTGATTATTTTAATTTTTCCTGAAGAGTTAGTTGACATGACAGGTGCAGTTTTTCTGGGAACCTGCCCACAAGAGGTATCATGAACAAGCCATGGTAATGCCTGTATTAGAATGCTTTGGGAAATCCAAGTCTGGGTAATACTAAGAGTGGACAGCAGTGTGGAAAGTGCTGAACATGGAACAATGAACATTGTCTGGTACCTGAGAGCCACTAAAGATCACAGAAGATTCTTGTTTATAAAGATTCTTCTAATTCTAGAAGGGTTTACTCAGATTTTACCTCTGAAAGGATAAAATATTAGAAATATTAAACACAATTCATGGTTAATAAAAAAAGAGAAAAATACGCTGGTTTAATGAATGCTCTCCAGCAGCCCAAGCCTTTAGCTGCACTGTTTTGTGGGCAGTCCTGTGGGCACCTGGTTCCCTGTTGGGTTCAGCACTGGTGGGGTGGCAGCCTTACCTGCTGTGTCACAACAAAGAAATGAGTTCTGCAAGCAAAGGGGAACCTTTCCCTTAGTGTTGAATTGCTTCATAATAAAGGAAACGGGTAAAGATGTCTTGGCAAAAATTATCAAAGGATTGTAACTACGTATGGGGAGATGCTGGTGAAGAGAAAAAGTGTCATACAATCACTGTAAGGCTTTCCAAAGCTCTGAGGCCACCATCTTTATAATTGCTTTAATGTGTTTTCTTCTTCCTGACCAATATAAACTTTGTAATAGAAGTGTATAATATCTGCACTGAAAACTGAGTGTGTTCTCCTTGCCCAGGTGGGGGTACCCCTCTCTTGTATGGCAGTCTGTAGGCCTACAGTTCTCAAAATATTTTATTAAACTATGGTTTGTGGCATTGGAAGTGTCTTCTGAAGGTGCTCTGTGGCAGTGCTGGAGGCTGGTTTGTGCTCCAGGTGAGCTCATGCTCTGGAATGACGTGGGTTTTACATAGTGACCATGTTGTGCACCTTATCAGTGGCTGATAACTCTGTAACGTGGGTGCACGTTAGCAGATCTTGCACTGGCTGGCTGATACCAATAGTAATTCCTTTCTTGAGTTTTATCTGAAAAAAAAAATGAGCCTGTTCACAGTCCATTTTAGGGCTTTATGCACGGCTGTTTTTGGATGTTACCTGGCTGGTACATCCAAACACCTCTTGTATGCAATATAGTGGCAATAATAAGGTGTTTGGCAAATCTCACCAGGTCTCTCATGCAGATTTTTTTCTGGGATGGTTGTCCCCCACCCCTGTGTGATGGCTGAGCATCTCCACCCCTCAGAAGGGCACTCTCTGAGGGACAGGGGTATCCTTGTGGATGGTCCCCAGCAGAGTGGTGTGATCAGGCTGCAACCTCTTGAGGCAAATGGCTTCAAGTTGTGCCAGGGGAAGTTTAGGTTGGATGTTGGGGAAAATTTCTTCATCAAAAGGGTTGTCGTGCCTGGTACAGCCTGTTCAGGGCAGTGGTGGTGTCACCATCCCTGGATGAATTTATGAGAGGTGTAGAATGGGGCCATGGGTTAATGGTGCACTTGGTGGTGCTGGGGGATGGCTGGACTTGGCGATTTTAAGGTCCTTTTCCAACCCAAACCATTCCATGATTTTGTGATCTGCTTTGTCCTGGTGCTTGGTGCTCTCCAGCTCTGGCACCACAGCCCAGGGCACCCAGAGTGCCAGGGATGATTTTCTCCCAGTCTTGGAGAGGGCAAATCCCTCCTCGTTGCACTCTCCTGGGCCTTTGTGAGAGCCATTGGAAGAGGCTGACAGCACGTGCAGGGCTCCCAGCCAGCAGCCCATGAATGAGTTCCTTCCTTTCCTCTCAGACACATCCCCAAAACTGGCAGGTCCTGCTTCTCCAGGTGAGGCCATGGCTCAGTGCTGTGCTTACAGCAGAGCAGGAGCGGGGACACTGAGTGTCACTGGGTGTGATTGTGCTTGGTGTCCCAGCTAACCAGGACAGGCTTCTGCTGGGATATTCAGCAATTTTCAGTGCTTCATCCTTTAGTACAGCAGCTAGTGGAGACAAGCAGAAAGTTAAGCAATAGTATATTTTGACA
The DNA here is from genome assembly GCA_034509425.1 of Eopsaltria australis. Taxonomy (NCBI): domain Eukaryota; kingdom Metazoa; phylum Chordata; class Aves; order Passeriformes; family Petroicidae; genus Eopsaltria; species Eopsaltria australis. The sequence continues at coordinate 242,803 of JAVTVJ010001119.1, read as the reverse complement.
GGAAAAAAATAAACCAGAATTGCAGAAACAAAGATATTTTTAAATTTCCTGTTTGCAATTGTCAGTCCAGTAATCTGGAACTATGACAGAACTGCCTTATTGTTTCTATGGAATTGCTCATGGATTTCATTGTGTTTTCCTCTTTTAGCAAAATACATGGTACATTTACTCTCAGAAACAGCATTTCGCCTCATCTGGCAAGCTGAAAGGATGTAACAAGTGAAAAAAAGGTGAAATATTTCTGCTAGATATCAGTAGCTGTGATTTTTTGTTAAACCTCCATTTTTTGCTGTTAATATCTCAGTGGAAGGGAATGGAGATGTGAAAATTGGCCAGAGTGCTGTTCCTGTGCCATGTGTGCCACGTCCCCTGTGTCAGCAGCACACACAGCAGCCAAGGGTCACTGTGCAGAAGCACAGCCCCACAGTCAGGCTGTAAGATATTTAATGCCTTTATTGAGCATTTCAGCAAAGCCTTTGGGTCGGGGCAGGGGGGGAAACAGAAGGGCTGCAGTGCTTTTGCTGCTTGGCCTGTCTTAACAGGGAATGCATCTCCTACATCACCATTTGGGATTTCCTCTCCATTTGTGATCACTGAACACCTTCAAATACAACAGCAGCAGTTACTGGGGAATGGGAAGTTGGAGTGTACCTAGAGAACTCTGAATGGTTGATTGGCCAGGAGCAGGACCTCTGGAACCCCCAGCTGCCTGCAGGCCTTGAGAACAGCACAGGAACAGCATGTGAGCTCCTTCACATCCCAGAAGGGTTTCCCAGGGAATTAAAGAGCTCTGTCATGGTGAGGAGTCCTGGATACCTGAATGAAGAGTCATTGAGCAGAGAATGGTGAACGTGTGGGGCTGCTGAACCTTTTGTTCCATGGTCAGTGCACAAATGCGAGTCACAGAGGTGCCAGCAGAAGCCACAAGAGCCCCAGGGAGCTCAAGAGCCCCAGGGAGAGAAGTCCGGGGTCACCTCTTGCCAGCCTCTGTTCTCTCATCCCTGAAACACTCCCAGTGCTGCCCTACAGCTGGGTGCTGATACGGGATTCATCATTCCAAAGATTGGACTAATTCCTGCTCTGGTTTTCCCTCTCAGTGAAACTTTGCCACTGAAAGGTGTAAAAGCGGGTAGAGCAAGTTAAAGAGCATTGGTGAAGATGAGGATGCCATTTCCTTACAGGAGAATATGGGACTTGCTCTAAAAGGGGTGGATTTGCTCTTGTTGAGATGGCTGAGGAGGTCTTAAAACACTCAGATGTATTCTGAGAAGATCCTATGAATTCACAGTTTTTACTGCCAAAGTGGTTCTTGGCAGTATTGAGAACTCTTATCCAACTCTTTTGCATCAGCCCAAACACATTGGCCAAATGAAAGCACAGCTGGTCTTGAGGGAAAGTTAACAAATCCACTAATGAGTTGTCCTGATGGTTTATTGGTTCATTATTGCAAAAAATCGTGTATTTCCAATCCAAGTTTGCTTATTTTCAGTGTCCAAGTGCAGTGTTATTGCATTAGTGAAGAGCCTCTTCCTCACTGAGGTGTTTCTACCAATGTTTTGATGTGCTTCTGCTCAAGTCTTCTTTAATTGTGAGATGATAAAATCATTCATCTGGGTTTGTCTGAAACAGTTGAACATTTTTTCTACAGTCCAAGAAATGCTCTTCATTTTCTAGTTCTATACAGAGACTTTTGAACTTTTGATCATGTTTCAATGAATATTTTTCCCATCTTCTACTCCACATTCAAGTTTCCGTTTTGCTTTGTTTATATTTGCAGTAACTTACCAGACAAATGTTGGTTATCTGCATTAAACTTGTAAAGGAGCCAGATATGGCTGTACTAGTTACTTTTTAAGCAGTCTGGTTTTGAAATTGAGTTTCTACCTTTGGAATTGGCTCACGAATAACAGCAGAAGGCCTCAGCCTTGTTCTGTGTCGGAGCAAGAAGAAAACCTCCCCTGAACTAGCACTGATAAATCGAAGTGCTGAAGGACCAAGGGAAGCAGAAAGAAACATGTAGCAGTACCTCAGGATGAATTTTTAGACCATTGCATGGGGCTGTGACAGAGTTCAGCCTGGTGGAGTCCCAAGGTGTGTGCTGGCAGGGTGATGGTTTTATCCTCTTTTCAACATCACACCAACCTCGTGCTGGAGATCCCTGCCCACAGCTCTGTCCTTCCAACACTCCTTGGGAACAGGCTCCACACTCACCCCGGGGCAGCAGCACATCATCCACTGAACCCTCCCTCCCAGCTTCACCGGCTCAGCCTGTCACCCCTGTCCCCAGCCACTGACCCCTGTGCCCAGCCTGTCACCCCCCCTGTCCAGCCTCTGGCCCCTGTGCCCAGCCACTGACCCCTGTGCCCAGCCTGTCACCCCCCCTGTCCAGCCTGTCACCCCCCCTGTCCAGCCTCTGGCCCCTGTGCCCAGCCTGTCACCCCTGTGTCCAGCCTCCAACCCCTGTGCCCAGCCTGTCACCCCCTCTGACCAGCCTCTGGCCCCTGTGCCCAGCCTGGCCTGTCACCCCCCCTGCTCAGCCTCTCTCCCCCTGCTCCGCCTCCTGCCCCCCCCCCCCGCCCCCTTCCCCCATGACCCCAGCTCCAGGTGCTGTGGAAGGCACGGGCGTGGATTTCGATGGATGCAGCAATGTCCTTAGAAATCAGGGACTCCTGGAAGGTGTGGGAGTGAGACTGCAGGGGACTGTGAGCAATAGCACAGGGTGATAGGCAGCTGTGGGTGAAAAGCTGTTACTATTCCTGATCCTGCCTGTAAATCACACACTGGAGGAGACAGCCAGCGCCGAGGAGCGGTATCAGGACACTGCGCTCCCAATGTGTGGAGTGGGCTCTCAGGGAGTTGGATACATTATTTTTCTTCATTTTTCTGGACACTGAGTTACACGGGGCTGTTGCAAACGGAGCCAGTGCTGCAGGGACATCCCGGGCTCCGCGGGGCCGTTCTCCCGCAGCGCTCAGTCCCCGCTGCAGTGCCCAGTTCTGCCCAGTTTCACCCTCTGTAACATCACACCAGGCTGACTAGAGAACAGGGTAACTGTGCCCAAACACCCCCTGTAAAAGGCAGAGTGCTGAGGCTGCCTGTGCAGTGGTGGCTTCTGCTTAGTCTCACAGAGAAACACTGGAATATCTCCAGTGACTCTGAGGTTTGGGTGGGATCAGCTGTGAGCTCCTCCCCATGAGCAGCTCACAGGAAATGTGCTGAAATTCCTTTGGTATGCAGGCTGGACACAGCTCCCTGCCTCTGTGGGATGCTGTGGGTGTCACTGGAAAGGAGGAGTTCACATTTCAGATTCACCTGTGATGTTTTCAGACTGCACGGAGAGGGGAGCAGTGAGGGGTGGGTGCTGTGAGTGTTACTGGGAAGGGGGAATTCATGTTTCAGATTCACTTGTGACATTTGCAGACTGCATGGAGAGGGGAGCGGGTGAGGGATGGGTGCTGTGAGTGACTTCAGCAGTGAGGAGATGGTGTGGAGAGCAGTCCTGCCCCGAGGGTGGCCCTGGGCAGAGGGCTCTGCTCCCAGTTACCTCTGGGGCTGCCCTGAACTGGTGTTGGCTGCTACGTAAGTCCCATGTACGGTTTATGTCACTTTTTACCAAACTGCTAAATTTTTCCATTTAAAAAATGCTGAACTGAAGTAGTTGCTGGAATTCAATTACAATCCTATCTGAGAAATACCCAAAGGGCTGGAATAAGCTGGAGCTGGGGTTGTTCCCTGATGCTTCCAAAGCAAGAGGCTGTCGGAAATGATCTATTCTACATGTCAGTTGCGATCAGAGCTGCTGTTGCCTGTAGTGTTCAATGGCGAGCCAAACCTTGATGCTTTTAAGTTTTCAAACCTAAGCCTTTTCCCAGGAGACTTTCTGCAGGGAGGGTGAGAAGGTTTTGTTGTTTAGTTGGGGTTTTTTGGTTGCTTAGGACTTTTGATTTAGAGCAAGCAGAACTGTTCTTTTATGCTTTAGTGCAAGGAAGGTTTTCAGATACAAGCATTCGCTACAAATGCTCTTCAGAGTAATTGTTTCTGCTTTTTTGTGGTGTGAGAGTTTGAGGAAGGAAAACGTGTGTCAAGGAGGTGTTTCTGAAGAACCCTTACCCAGAGTCTTGCAGTGAGTGGGAGCAGAGCCCGTCTGGCTGCCTGCGGTCACAGTCTGAACCTGCTGGCTGCTGCTGCTGCTTTTCATTGTTCCTGCTGAATTTTGTGTTTCTTTGCATTCTTGGAGCTCTGAGATCCCTCTCAGAGCAGAACTGATTGCTTTAACTGCAAACCACGCTGATAGGGAGGCTCAGTGGCACTGGCCCGCTGCTGTTCCAGGTCCTGCCTATGCCACAGGGTTTCAGGGGGTCAGAAATGTCACATTTTTTAAGGAAGGATGTTTTGTGGAGCACTTTAAGGAGTGTCTTGTGGAGCACAGCCTGCAGAATTCAGTCAGGTAAGGCCTTCCCTTTGGGAAGAGCAAGGCTGAGCTCTGATTTTGTGTTGGTAAGTCACAAGCAGTGAAACAATATCTACACTTCATGTTGTGTTTGTAGAAAGGCAAGAAAAGTATCTGGAGAAAAAGAGGAAATTTGTGACTTCCTGTGGAATCCCAGAATCATTTGGGTTGGAAGGGACCTTAAACCTCCTCTTGGTCCAGCCTTCTGCACGGGTGGGTTGATGTGCAGATGTCTGAATCAGCTGCAGCAAAGAGCACTTTATGTCAGCATGACACCACACGTAACAAGGTGCCATCTCCACTGCTCACTCACTGCCAGTGGCACTGGGTGTTTTATTTTGAGCTGTTACTGCTCCTCTGCAGTTCAAAATCATGGGTAATTAAGAAATATATTGGGGTTTCCCTGTCAGTTACCAGGTGGAGCAAATACTTACAAGCCCATGGACACCAAGGACACCTTTTCACAGCAGCCCAGAGCCCGGTGTAAGTGAGTGATCCGAGGTGACTCATGTGATTTATGCCCATTCCTGCCTGGTGTGAGTGTCTGATCTGAGGTCACTTGTGTGGTTTGTGCCCATTGCTGCCATGGTTTCCTTTCCAAGCTCGCACGTTCTCTTTGTTTCCCTCTCTCAGGTATGTTATCCATCATTCCCACATACACAAATGCCATGTGCTGTACCAAAGGATGAGATGGAGCATCTCCAGCATGGCTGTCCAGCCATGGGGCAGTGCTGGGCACTCCATGGTGAGGGGACCCTGTGCTGTCACCTGGATTAGTGACTGTGAGGTGAGCCAGCTGGAGAATGGCATAGGAGGAACACGCAGAGCACAGCATGGATGTACGTGGAGACTTATAAAGCCAGTTTGCATCTTGAAATGGGAATAAAATGAGATAAAGCTGTAATTAGGTCATTTGAAATTTGATGTTAATCTTTTGAAAATGTATTTGAAGTGCTGAAATGAAATGAAGATACAAGAGCAGGTTATGCAGCTCAACAACAGGAACAGTCAAGAATGGTTTGGAGGTTCTGTTAATAATTTATCATTCTTCAATTGTGTGCTTGTTGGGTTTAATATAGTAAGTTCTTTGTAAATATGACAGTGAAAAATCATCCCTGTTCCTCCTCCCTGCTCGTTGTACTGTTGGCTCATTTTGGAGCTTCCCCTGTGAGTGTTGCAGTTGGTTCGGAGTGTTTGCCATGCAAAACAGAGCATGAAAAGGTAATATCAGGGTACTACCAGGATTGTCACGTGTTTATATATTTATATATATCTATAAAGAATGAAAATGTTGCTGTGACTGGAAAGGAGAACCAACCATTGATTAGGATTTTTAGTGAGATCTGAGTGTGCTTATGCAAATTACAGTGAAAGGTTACCTCAGATTTAAAAATAAGTTATATAAATGGTTATATAAATGGGTGCCACAATTAAAGCAAATCAAACACCTGCAGTACTCAGATTTGTATTAATGTGTTTAAATACATACATGGATGTATAAACACACAGGTACAAGTAGTTATTGCTGTACAAAGTTAATGGTGTCTGGGGCTTTGCTGCTGTTTGGTTTATTTGCATTTATCTGTCATTAGTCACACACAGGCACTGCCCATCTCCAGCCTGCTCCTGCCATGCGTGGCTGTGGATGTGACCTGCAGGAGGAGCAGATCCTTGATGTGGTCAAGAGGGGCGAGAAGGAACATGAAACACAAAGGAGTGGTGTTGCTCCCAGTACTGTGGCTTTTGGAGGACAAGTCACAAAATTAAGAATTCCTGAGGGCTCCATTGTTTGCAGGTGTGAGTTTGTGACGAGCTGGTGTCACAGGAGGTTGGTGAGCTGTGGGTCCTGCACAGCTGATCTCACAGCAGTGGCATTTGCAGTAATGGAACACAGGGTTGGGGCAAGGCTGCACTCAGTGTGTGAGGGTTTTACACAATGACTGATTTCCCAGTGTATGTGCTCATTTGTAAAGGTAATTCCTAGAACTGCAGAGGGCAAGACAGAAGGGATGTGTTTTACCTTGCAGTGCCTGGGAAACATGGGTTTGTGTCACAGCACAGCTGATCCTGGCTCCTGCTCCTCAGGGTCTGGGTTTAGCCCAGCTTGTGGGGTTCCTTCTGCTGTGGGGCTCTCTCTGGAAGGTGGCCGACCTGCCTGGCCACTTGTGGAGTGCCATTCCTGACAGAGAAGCTTTTCATCTTCAAACCCTTTGGACACACAGGAAGGCTGAGGTTAAATCCAGTCTGGTTTGCAGTGCTGCCTGCTGCCATGCTGGGCTGGGGCTACCAGGGCTCTCTCAGACCAGGCTGCCCTGGGAGCTGGCTCTGCTGGTCTGTAGGGTCTAGAAATGCCCTGGTTAGAGAGCTGGCAGTGCCCCCCCTCCTCATTCCTTGTGGATGTGTGATGTGTTGTATTGAACCTTGAAACTGAGACCTTGTTCTGTGGGGTCTCAGGAGCTGAGCAGTGAGCCCTGGCGGATTCTGGGGGCTCTGGCTTCCAGCTTTGAGTAACAGATTTGTTGCTGTCATGCACAGGTTCTAGTTAGGCCACATAACAGTGTGATGCTGGCAGAGGCTTGGGCTGTGCAGGAGCTGGAGGTTACTATGGTCTAGAAACTTCGTTTATTTCTGTTTGATAGATTTCTGTTTTCCAAGGTGGGCGATATTTCATTTATGCAATGTCACCAGTTGGTTTTTGCTGAGGAACAAAAAGCATGTGCTAATAGTAGATATTTTTGCAAAGCAGTTTGAGCTGTGCTTGGGCAGAAGGTGCCCTGTGAGTGGAAGCACAGGATTGCAGCACTCCTGTGTGGAGGATGATTTGTGCTGGTTTGTACAAGGCTGGTCTGACAGTGGGCTGTTCCTGCCTCCTGGAGCCCTCCATGGAGCAGTGGTCAGCAGCTGGGGTGACACATGGCATGAGGAAGGAGGGCTGAGACACAAATATCACAGAATTTTGTTGATCATACAATAATTCGATGATTAGTTTCCCTGAGACAATTCTCCTTCCTACTCCCTTCTGCACGGGGCAGAACATGGCCTGTGGTTTCTAAAATGCTTGTGAAAATCAGTCCATTCCCGGGATATTTAGTTTATTGTCACACTTGCCTCAGTGAGAGAATGCTCTCCATCACTCCATCCCTCAGTTATGGGCAGCAGATAAACAAGATTTATTTGATCAACCCAGCACCGTATCTGTAGAGGTTTTGCAGTGTGTGTGGAGATAAAGAGGAGGTCTTTAGGGATCTGGAGAGTTGCCTATGCAGACTGGGATGAGCTGGGAGCCAAAGAGAGGAAGGGTAAAGTCCACTTTGTGGTGTAAGGGCTCTAACCTGACACAGTGTTTGCATCCAGGCAGAGCCCCAGGGCCAGGACTCCTCTTGCAAGGGCCGTTTGCTCTGTGAAGCTCTCAGTGACCTCAGCAGGAAAAGCTCAGTGTCCACCACACTGGTGTTCAGATCTCAGCCATGGGGAATCTCAGCGTGGGAGGTTATTCTGCTGGCTCTGCTCAGGAGTGCCCTGGGTGGATGGCAGGTCTGAGGACATGGAACCTGTGAGTGTCAGGCAAGTCCATGGATCAGACTGGCAACAGCCCCTGGTGCTACAGATTCCATCAGGGCATGGAGCTGCTGCTCTTCTTAGGGTGGAGCAGAAAGGGTTTGGGACACTTGGGGACATGAGTTAGTGGTGGCCTTGGCAGTGCTGGGGAACGGCTGGGCTCTGTGTCCTTCATAGTCTTTTCCAATGTAAATGACTGTGTGATTGTGTGATTCTGCTGGGCCCAGAGCCCCGTGTGGGTCAGGGACTGGAGGGGCTGCTGTGAGGCACAGGGTTGAGTGCCACAGGCTGAGGAGGGAGCTGTGGCTGTGCAGGGGGAGGCAGGATGCGTGCTGCCCGCTCCCTGCTCTGTTCTGAGCTCTGTGGAGGGCAGAGTGCCTGCTCAGGTGTGTGCAGAGCTGCAGCAGCACAGGGGGATGTGTGGGGGTGTCACTGGGGGGGATGGAGTTGCGGCTCTGCAGCTCCTGCCTGGCACCTGCATAGCAGTTGGAGATGAAACAGAAACCATGCACAGAGAACAGAAGGGGATTGCTGAAAGGAGTGTGAGAGAGGAAGAGAGCAGCAGAGACAAGACATGTGCAGACCAGTTCACTTTTCACACCTGCAGCCTGTTGGCTCAGCCCTAGGGGTGGGAGCTCCTTTGGGGCAGGGCTGGGGTGCTCTGGGGTGCTCTGGAAGGCCTGCACAGAGGTGGTGGCTGCTTTGTCCCCTTCCCCTGCTCCCAAGTCAGGATGAGCACTTCTTGCTCCCTGCAGTTGCAGTATGGCCACCAAGCCTGGAAAAACTTTTTGATGTGGCCAGAAACTTTTGTGGAGTTACACAAGGAGTAAACAAAATCTAAGAGAATGATTTTGGGAGGAGGGTTATTTTTGTTCTGTTTGTTTAATGGACTTCTTGACCTTTTGAATTTAATTCGGGCTTGGCAATTTTTTTCATTGAGTTTTGTTTTATTCCTGCTTTTTATCACTCTCTTTCTCTGGTTCCCTCCCTCTTGGCTTATTTCCATCTGCTTTTGGGAAAGCCAGTGATGAGAAGGAGGAGAACAAACATCAGGGCTGTAATCACACAGGGCTGAGGAGCTCCTCTGCTGAACAGGCTGAGCCCAGTTTCCAGCAGCAGCAGAGCCTTGGCACAGTGGTGGGTCATGCCCACAGGTGTCCTGTGCCAGCCCAGGTCCTGCATGTGGCAGAGGATAGGGGGTTTGACCTGGGCTGGCACTGCCAGGGGATGGGGCATGAGATGTGTTACTGTGCAAAAAATGGCATGAGACCTTCTCCCCAGTCAGTGCTGAAGGTGTTCACCTCTTGAAGGTGTTGCCTCTGAAGTCATGGAGATGACAGGCATTGCAGTCAGCTGGAATTATGTGATTGATTGTCGGGGTCAGTCTCTAAGTCTTTAATTATTTTAAATTATATGACAACGAGATTGAATAGAATTTTGAGCTGGCATAAAATAATCAGGGGGGAAAGAGTCTCCTCTGGCACTTTTCACCCACCTGTGTTTCCTGAGAGTGTTTTCTGCCAGCAGTGGGGATGAGGAGTGCTGAGCTTCACTTCTGGAGCAGGGTTTATTTCCTTGCTCTGTGCATTTCCTCAGCGAGAAGAGGTTGTTGGAAAATATAATTCGTTCTAAACTAAGCAGTAATTCTCCTTCAAATTATATCTTAATAAAAAAGAGAACATCTTGGGCTGTCTCTGGTTTAGGCACACTGCATTTTAAATCTGTCCTAATTATAGTGCTCATCGCTTAATATTCGTTTAATGAAGATCCTCATTTATAAGGACAAGGTTGGCAAATAGGAATTAATGCCATTATAACCCGTGAGTCTCCCAAAGGAAACAAATCAAAAGCTCTGTGAAGGAAATGAAACCTTATTATTTATAGCAAGGCAAAGCCCAGAGTCACCAGCCATCCCCTGGTGTGTGTGGCTCAGGGCCTGCAGCAGATGTGGTTGGGAAGGGACAGAGCCCTGCTGCCCTGGGCATGGCTCTGGCTGGGGCACAGCTTCCCTTGAGGAGCCCCCAGACCAAGGCTTCTGCCTTGCAACTGGACCTTGGCTTTGTTTTGGTCTCAGTTTCTGATTCAAGATGAGCCCTGCTCTCATCAGCCCCAGAAATAACCATAGTGCTTCACCAAAAATAAGGATGGAAGGAAGGCATCACCATTGTCTTGGTGGATCTGGAATGTTGTGGTGGATGCTGCTCTCTGCTGATGTCAGAACTGCTTGGTGAGAAGGAACACTCTCAGATTGTCTTCACAGGGGTTGATTTCAACACACACATGAGGTGGAGGGCTCCACTGGCTCCTTAAAAACCTTGGGCATCCTGACCAATGATGGTGTTCAAGTGATGGCGGTAAGAGACATGCACCAGCCTAAGAGCCCTCAGGGTAGTGCAGACTTGCACAGGCCCCTGCAACCCTCACAAATACCTCCTTATAGGAGGCTCCAAGCCTCTGGTGACTCGAGGGAATGGCTGGAGCTGTGCCAGGGCCGGTTTAGGTTGGAAATCAGGGAAAGGTTCTTCCCCCAGAGGGTGCTGGGCACTGCCCAGGCTCCCCAGGGAATGGGCACAGCCTGGAGGCTGCCAGAGCTCCAGGAGTGTTTGGACAGAGCTGCCAGGGGTGCCCAGGGTGGGATTGTTGGGGGTCTGTGCGGGGACAGGGCTGGGACTGGGTGATCCTTGTGGATCCTTTTGAGTTGAGGATATTCCATGATTTTATGAGGCCTCTGAAGAAAACTCTCTGTGTGGACAGCACAACCCAGCTCTTGCACAGAGCTGGGCATTTCCAAGGCACTGCGTGAGTGTTTGTCCATTTTACAGCAGCAGCCTCAGGCCATGGGGCAGGTGTTGGTCCTGTCTGCAGTGGGGAAACTGAGTGAAAAAGCTGAGCTCATTTCCTGGCATGAAAAGAAGTCCAAGCAATCTGATGAGCAGTGAGGACCTTTCCTGTCCCTGCATTCAGGTGTTGCTGAAGCTGCCAGGCTCCTTGCGGGGACTGCAGGTGCTGTTGAGTTTGCAAAGGAGGCCTTTCCCCTTTCCCCTTTCCCCTTTCCCCTTTCCCCTTTCCCCTTTCCCCTTTCCCCTTTCCCCTTTTTTCCCTTCACATTTGTATTTCTGTGAGTGAATGAGAGGTGATGTGAAATCCTGGCTGCCCAGTACAGCTTGAGTTCTCTCTCAATTATTCCCTAATTAAAGATGTCCATGCAGGGCACCCTCACCCCTGTGCCCACACCAGCACATGGATTTCTTCTGCTGTCCTTGGGTCTCCTGCTGAAGTGACACCACCGCGTGTCCCTGTTCTCCCGAATGACTCCTGAGCTTGCTGCTTTGCTGTAACCCTGGCTGACAGCAGGCTTCAGCTCTCCAAAACCTCTGTTTCATGAAAACGTATGACTGATTAGATGAGACAAATCCTTCTGCTTAGGAAAAGGCTTGTCTGTTTGCTCTGGAGACACTGGAGAGCACACAGGGGAGAGCCTGGCCAGAGCTCACCCAGTAAAGCCCCCAGGGAAACAGCCCAGGGGACACGAACCCATGGAACAGCTCCTTTCCTTGCTCTCAAAACAGCTTCCCTCTTTCCCCTTTTCTGTCTTTCTTAATCTTTCCTGTGCTCACAGTGTTGGCTGTCACATTTCTGTGTGCTGGGATGTGGACACGAGGAGCTGCTGTCACTTAACCCTGGCCTGGCACCAAATCACAGAGTGTGAGTCCCTCCCTTGCTGGGCATTCCTGTCCTTCAGCAGCACCTCTGGCTCTGTGCAGGTGCTGGAGGCTCCTGGAGCTGGGCAGGTTCTTCTGTACCGATGACCCCTTGTTGTTAGGGAAGAGCTTTATTGTGCAGCACAGGATCAGTGACATACTGAGGAACACCGCTCGTTAAGGGGTAGGCATGAGCTCAGCCTAATCACTAATTATGACCTATAAAAATGCTGTGAATTCTTCTTCTGCACTTCATGGAGCTTTGATGGTTTGTCCTGATGAGCTGGGGTGGAGCAGTGCTGGGAAGGGAAGGGAAGGGAAGGGAAGGGAAGGGAAGGGAAGGGAAGGGAAGGGAAGGGAAGGGAAGGGAAGGGAAGGGAAGGGAAGGGAAGGGATGTTAGCCTGGTTTTCTTTAGCTCTATTTCTGTTTTCCTAGATTTGATTTTCTTCCCCGTCAAAGAGCCTTTTTCTTGTTTATTTTATTTTTTAATATTTTTCTATACTGTCTTCTGGTTGATAATGGAGGTGACATGGTTTTGATAGAACAGACACTACGTGGGTTAATTTTTCTCCTGAAGCTACTTAAAATGTCACTCCCTTGCAGATGACAACCCAAGGTTGCCAGAAACAATCATGCTATAAAACCAGTTTAATTTACACACCTTTTGTTAGTGTTGCCTATATAACAAAAAAATCATTGTTAACTTTATCAGAATATTCAAACATCTCTTCATTGCAAACACAGAAGCAATTTCATTTTAAAGTGGCAAAGGGCAGAGTTTCTAATAAAAATGTAATTTGTAGCCTCTGACTGCAAAAGTTTCTAATGTGCTAATTCTCCTTTAAGTCCGTGTAACATGGGTGAGATATCAGCTTAAACAGCTGCAATATCAAAGCTTTTACTTGTCATTATTTTTTTTTCCCTACAACAGTTTTGGTAAAATTCAAATACGTTTTTAATAATGTTTCCTTTTTATCTCATTATCAAATTAGTTTTACGCTCCCTCAACATGAGTTAAACCACTTAATGACCATTTAAAAATCAACCATTAGGTTGGCTAAAATTGTTCCAACAAGATACTCCTGGATGCAGGATAACTGATCCCTTTGCAGTGTTTGGGCAGGAAGGGTTCTCGAGCTGTGAGGGGTGGTGCTGCTGCTGTTCCAGCATCCCCATCCCTGCCCTGCACAACAGATGCAGCCCCAGCTCCTGCTGGCATGGCTGCAGCCCCTCAGGCATGAATGGGACAGCAACTGAGGGGCTTTGTGGGGTGTCTGCCCAGTGGTGGAGTCCCCATCCCTGGAGGGATTTAACAGCCCTGTGCATGTGGCACTTGGGGACAGGGGTTAATGGTGGCCTTGGCAGTGGTGGGAAATGGTTGGACTTGATGGTCTTTGAGGACTTTTCCAGCCTAAACAATTCTATGACTCTGTGATTCTGTCCTTACCCCAAGCTAAAATTTTTTCCTTCTAACTCAAGAGTGCTACTGGGAGCATTTCCCAGCTCTTCCCTGACAATGGTAAGACACTCAGCTCACACTGACACTGCTCTGCGACTGCTGCAGGGTCCTGCTCCTGAGGATGCTGCCTGCATCCCAGACACAGCCCCTGGATCCCAGACACAGCCCCTGGATCCCAGACACAACACCTGGATCCCAGACACAACACCTGGATCACAAATAGAGCACCTGGATCCCAAGCACCCTGCCTGGATCCCAAACACAGCACCTGGATCCTGAGCACAGCACCTGGATCTCAGGAACATCACCCGTGATCAAGCCCTGGCTGTGATCCCGTGCCAGCCGCCTTCAGACCCATCTGATCATTTTCAAATGCTTGGTTTGAGTCTTTTTGATGTTTGTTTCTCTTGGGCAAATGGGGCTGAGAAAAGAATCTGGAGGGACCAAAGCAGAGTGTTCTCATGGGAAAAACCAATGGATGCAAACCACAGAGAGCCATTTGTGCTGGAATTCAGGGGCTGAGGGAGGGACTCCACGGTTCAGTCACTATGGATGACTTGGTTTTCTTCAGCTGAAGAAATGCTTTGATTCTATATTATTGGTAATTAACCACCCTGAGAAAAAAACACATCAGTAAATCGATCAGGAGACGCTTCAGAACTCGGCCCTGGCTTCTCCCAGGGCTGGCAGTCCCTTTCTGCTTTTTATTCCCTGGTGGAAATGCCCAGAGCAGCCCAAGGGTCAGACACAGCCCCTGCTACCCAGATCTGGCTCTGTACACCCAATATTGGCAGGGGAAAAACCTGGTTCCTCTGCTGGCAGGAACAGTTCTTGGGGCTGTCTGGCAGTGTTTAACTGGGAATTCCTGTGCCCATTTCCATGTGGAGTCCACCACAGCCCTGCTGCTGGGTGAGAGGAGCAGCACAGCCTGCAGTGGGGTGATATTTTGGTCAGTTCAGGCAGTTCAGCTGGGGGATCCCTTGGACAGTTCACACTCCCAGTTTCCCACACTGTGAGGGCAGCAGCTTCTCCCTGTGAGCAAAGTAAGTGGCCAAACATTATTCCAAAGCCGTGCTGTAGCTGGAAAAGTTGACTGTGTCTTGTAGGGGCCCTCTGGAGTTTGAGGTCAGTTATTTTTATTCTCTGTGTTGTTCTCTCAGATGTTTGAGCCTCTCAGAACAATGACTCCCACCACACTGCAGCCATCCCTGTGCCACAGCTGCTCAAACCTCCTCCCATCCCATGCCAAGGGTCTCATCTCCTTACTTTAGCTAAATATAGACTTTTCAAGCCCTTGTAGAGAGCCTAATCCATACCTTTACTGAGCTTAGCCAGCTGAATCCAGTGGCATAAGCAGCTGACACAGCTTTGTGGGTACAGGAATCCTCTACATTCCCTTTCACTGGCTGTAATCTGCCAGGGTTGGTTTAAATTTGCTACTGATTAATCTGGTATTTTTCTACTAATTTTTCTGGTATTTTCCATCAATCTGATATTTTTCTCTCTACATGTACAGGATTCTGAGGACTGGACTGTTGTGATGATGATTTTTCCTGTTGGCAAACTTCACTTTTCTGTGGTGGCTTCCCAGGGACACACAATAATTTTGTGTTTTTTCAAGGAACTGTTTAATGAAAAAAAAATCAGCCGAATCTGCAGTTGCTTTGACACAATTCCAAAATAATGATTTCTGTTCCCAGTCTGGGGTCATGGAGATGAGAGCATCTCTGGCTTTGGTTGCAGAGCTTCTCTCACCCCAGGCTCTTTGCTTTGGAGGGATTGGCAGCTGCAGCAGGGGTACCATATCCACCAAGGCTTCTGGCAGGGGCTTATTTTGACACAACATTGACAGTGGTAATAAAAAGAATATGTTTCTCTATCTTAGCTCGTTTGGCCTTTCCCAGGGGGGTTGCAGCCTTGGTTTTGTTGCTGCTCTCCAGCAGCAGGTGTATCTGTGGTTTGTGACGGTGGTATGTGCCTCGGGGTCAGCAGGGGGTTCAAAGCCACCTCTGGCAGTGGGGGCTCACAGTGCATTTGCACAGCTGCTCCCCTGCCCCAGGTGTGCTTGTGTGGCTTCTTGGGCACCTGCACACCTGCCAAGGGCACCCAGAGCCCTGAGCTCCTCGGGGAGTGGGCACAGGAACTCTCATGGGAGGGGGGGGCACAGGATCGCGTGTGATCCCTCCTTTATCCATGTCCTGGCCTCCTCGCTGCTGGACCAACACCAGGTGCTGCTGGTGTGTCCACCCTGTATGAATTTCTCTCATTGCTGACAGGTTTGGGTCCACCCTGTATGAATTCCTCCCACTGCTGACAGGTTTGTGAACCCGCTGGTGCTGTCCTGCAGAGCTTGAACAGAGCTCGAACGGTCTGAGAGGTTCTGTGAAGTGCTTGGCAGAACTGGCTCACTGCTGCCTGGCCTGTGGGATGGAGCCACCATCCTCTGCTCTGCTTCCTGTGGGGCAGAAACAGGAGCTGCAAACTGTGCACTCCTGCACTCACCACTGCTCAGTGCTGCTGGCAGAATGTGGCCTTGTGCATGGAGGTGGCTCTGCAGGACCCCTGTGCCGTGTCCCTCGGGTATTCCAAGGCGAGGGCTGACCGCCAGGGTAAGGGTCAGCAACCCGAGCGGCGGCGAGTGAGTGTCCCTGGTGTCAGGTCCACGCTCGCCAGGATCCCGGGACCCTAAGCTGTGGGTTGCAGCCTTCCGCAGCAGGCAGGCAAAGGCTACCGCGGCTGCCGAAACCGCAGCAAAGCGACGGGCTCCCAAGCCGGAATAATGACACTGAAACAAAGCATCGGGGGATCCGCGCTCCGTGAGCGCTGAAGACTGAGAGCCCCGAGCCCAGCGCGCATCAGACTTTATTGTGACCATAACAACCAATGGGATGGGGCACCGAGGAGGGACAAGGGAGGGACAAGGGGAAGGGGACCAACAGAGGGTATTTCGGGGCGGGGGGCTGAGAGAAGGACAAGGGGGAAAACCAACCATCTACCGAACAGAGACGAACATTCTAGAAACTGAGGGTGATAGACAGGTGATTGACAAAACAAAAAACAAATGGGGAGAGGGCAGACAGCACACTAAAGATCACACCCTCTCTTGGGGCTAGCTATCTTTTGCTCCGCTCCAGGGGAATCTCCACTTCTTCTTGGGCCGGTCCCACACACCGTCTTTCCGAGGGGTGGCCTTAGGCGCTGCCACAACAGCCCCACACCCCTGCCCATGCCTTTTCCCTGGCAGGAAAGCAGTGCTGGTGCTCTCTGTGAGCACTGAGCGGTGCTCTCTGCCCACTCAGAGCCCTGGGAGCTGTTCCCTGCTCCCTGCAGAGCACTGAGGAGCCATGTCAGGCAGTGAAGTAGAGGAACCCCAGGAGTGTGATCCAGCCTTGCTCGTGCTGGTGCTTGAGGTGCCTCTGGTGCCTCTCATGGCTGCTCTTGCCTAGGCAAGGCACAAGGGATGGATCCCACAGCACCCACTGAACCCTCTCCTCTGCGTGGTGCCTTGCAGCCTGGGCTGCTCCTGGCACAGGCAGCAGGAGCAGAGTCCTCTCTGCCTTTGTGGGCAGGACAGTGCCACGCTGGATCGGGGTTCTTTGGCTGGCTTGGCACTTGAGCTGTGCAGCAACTTTGTGTCTTGGGTGCTCCAATACTTCGCTGTGTGTTTGGTTCCTCCCCAGCGCTGTACTCCCATGGGATTGTCCATGGGCTGTGGGTGCAGCTGGTGTGTCCCAGCCAAACCCATCCAAATCCATCCAAATCCTGGTGTGTCCCATCCAAACCCATCCAAACCCTGGTGCGTCCCAGCCAAACCTGTCCAAACTGTGGTGTGTCCCAGCCAAACCCATCCAAACCCTGGTGTGTCCCATCCAAACCCTGGTGTGTCCCATCCAAACCCATCCAAACCCTGGTGTGTCCCAGCCAAACCTGTCCAAACTGTGGTGTGTCCCAGCCAAACCCATCCAAACCCTGGTGTGTCCCATCCAAATCCTGGTGTGTCCCATCCAAACCCATCCAAACCCTGGTGTGTCCCAGCCAAACCCTGGTGTGTCCCATCCAAACCCATCCAAACCCTGGCGTGTCCCATCCCAACCCACCGCAGTGACATCCCAGCACAGCCAGGAGTGCTGATCTGGGTGTCTGCTCCACCCTCTCATCTTCCTGCATTGCAATAGAGGTGGAACCTGTGGAAGTCATGCACAGTATCCCTTCCAAGATCCCTTTGGTGCTTCACAGCTGCCCTCACATATTTAGTGAAGATGTGTTTTGTTAATCAGCTTTGTGTGGGATGGTGCTGGGAGAGCTCTGTGTAGGTGCAAAATGGTCTCCTTGGAAAGAGAAAAAAAACATTCTGTGGGACTCTGTGCCACATTTCTGTGCAGTTCCACAGTGGGCTGCTGGCGGGCTTCTGGCTGGCAGCTTTTGGAGCAGCACCTCAGGAATGCAGGCCACAAAACCCCCAGTCTGTACACAGCCTCAAAGCTACTTGGACAGGGCTGCTCCTGATCAGTGCAGCTGCACAGAAACTCACAGGGCTTTCATTATTCACTGTCTGCTTGGACATGGTCGGGCTAATGCCACATTTACCTTCTTGTGTTCCAGCTGTGTCGGAGTGGAAGAAGAAGAGGCACCAGACATTGACATCTATCACTGTCCAAACTGTGAGAAAACCCACGGGAAGTCGACCTGTAAGTACCCAGTGCAGCCAGTCCTGACACACAGCAGGGTTGGGGGGTTTGGGCAGCGGGAGCTCTTTATTTTGGTCATTACAAAATGTATCAGTATCACGTGCCATAAACATTGGAATTCAAACCAGAAGGTGAAGAAGGATGTTAATGGGAGGAAGCTGTGGGTTGGACCATGGAGCTTTGGCTGCAGCCTTGGGCACCTCTGTGAGCTCATGCAGGGCACTCACCTGGAAAAGTGCAGTCCTCAGCCCCATAAAACACTGAGTGTCCTTCCCTGCATGAACTGTGCCCACTCTCAGTAACGTGGACTAGAAAAACCCCATGGAGGCAGCTGAGTGCCAATACTGGGAGTTTTGGAACCTACGTGGTGTTTTCTGTCTACAGATGAGAGAAGTAAGGAACAGTTTGTTGTGCTTGGCCTGGATTTAGAATTGCAGCAATTTCCGTGTCAGTCAGAATTGTAGGATACGCTGAGGGTGCCAATTCTTGCAGTTCTTTCACTGAAGAAGGTTCTCTTGAGCACAAGTGACAGTTGATCTCAGTGGGAGTTTTGTCTGGGAAGGAATTGTGAGATGTGTTTGCTTTGGTCAGATTAATTCACAAATTCTTTCTATTATACAATGGAGAAAAAAAAAAAGCAAAGAGACCAATCCCTGTGAAAGATGAAATGCTTTGCTTGAAAACCATTTCTTATAAAGAAGCAACAGTGCTGGGGAGGATCCTGCTGCTCTGCAACCTCAGGGCATCCAGCAGAGGAAGAGCACTGCACTCATCTGCAGGAGCTGAAGGAATCCTGGTGACCTTTTTTTTTAGTGTGAAATAAGAGATGACTGGAAATAGACTCCTATTGTGTTAAAATTCAGAATTTTTAACCCAAGTAATTATTTCTGTATTGCTTTAGTTATTAAAGTTTAAAAAATTTCTAGTGGGAATGGGGTGGAGTCTGAACTGTTTGTTTTGAGGGCAAAAAATAGAATTGTTGTTCCACTGTGGTTTTTTAAAAATCAAATGTGAACTGGAAACCTGAATGACCTGGAGCTGTTCCTGTCTCCTAGAGGGTCCAACTGAGAAGCTGGCAAAATCCCTGTTGGGGGAAAGACTTAACAAAATCAGTATGTCCCTACAAAATGTTCTGGTTTGAAAGGATCAGCCTTTCTAGTGTTTTGTTTTCCTGGTTACACAAATCACCACAAATCACACTGAATGATTTGGGATTGGAGAGGGGGTGACAGCAGACACTCCCAGACTGTTCCCAACCCAGGAGGGAAGCAGCAGCACAGGACCTCTGGTCTTGGAGAATCTCAATGCAAAACATTGAGATGAGTCTGATACTTTGATTTCTTTCACTTTTTTTAACATTATAAATGATGAAAGGCACCTTCTTTTCAGTGCAAGGGGAATAAACCCAGGCAGAAGCAGCAAAAGCCTATAATCAGGAATTGAATATCAATTCTATAAAAACTGGGGTGCATCATCCTCGAATTCAAGGCATGGCAGTTTTGATAAAAAGATTGCAAGTTTAATATACCAGTTATGGTGAGGAGAGTTGAATTGACAACAATATTCTGATGCTTTTTAAAAGGTTTCTGTCTATGCAGTTACTTTTATCCAAATAAAAACCCACTGATGTGTCCCAGAGCCTGCAGCCCAGCAGAAAGTGCTGCTGGAGCTCAATGCCAGCCCTGCCATGGCAGAGACATCTTCCACTGTCCCAGGGACACCTCTCACTATTCCAGGGACACCTCTCACTATCCCAGGATGCTCCAGCCTGGCCTTGGGCACTGCCAGGGATCCAGGGGCAGCCACAGCTTCTCTGGGCATCCTGTGCCAGGGCCTGCCCACCCTCCCAGGGAACAACTCCTGCCCAATATCCTATCTATCCCTGCTGTCCCTTTGAACACATCCTAGACAGTTTAATGACATGCAAGACCAATCATCAAAGGAGCAAAGTGCAAAAATGTTATTTAAGCAGAAATTCTTGCTATCCTTACCTGGAGTTTTGGTGGCAAGGTCACAAGCTGCACAGTAATTTTCCCCACTAAGGTGTAGAATCGTGGATCCTGTGGGAAAAGGAGGCTGTTTGTTTTGCTGTAGCCCCTCCTTGCAGGGTACCCCGGGCCAGGGGAGTTAAAATCTGGATGAAGTGAAGGCAGGAGTGGCTTGGCTGGTGAGTTCCATCTGCTGGAATTTGCATGGAGGATGTCCTGCTGCAGGGAGATCTCTTCCTCTGCTCATTAACTGCTCCAGAATCTGTTCAGACCCGTTATCCAGCACTATCAGCTCTGCAATAAATGAGTAGGAGTTGTTCCAGTGCCAGTAGTTCACTGGTAGGATTTAATTATTGTGAGATTAGCAAAGGGAAACACAGACACCAATTGTCTGTTATGCAACTTGTCTGGATTTAAAAATATACATGTATTTCTGGAGCTTGCCTTCCAGCAGATATGTTTTCCAGATGTCAAATTTAAACATCATTTTCCTCTCCTTACATTTTTCCACATTACCACTGTGGTGAGTGGCTGCTCTCAGAAGATTGCTTCCTGTCACATGGCATTTAAGCCATTCCTGTTTAATGAAATGTGTAGGGACTCCTCTTTGGGAAAAAGAATCCATATTCATCCTACATTTTCTGACATCATTTCAATAAAATGTAAGGGCTTCATTTGGGCAGGCTTGGCTCATTTTCATAACACAATCTGAAATGCTGGGTTTGATTGCTGCCTCACTTGCAGCAGTGAAAAGCAGGAGAAATCCTTTGGAATCAGTGGAGTTGCAGAGCTGCAAGGGAACCCAGGGTTGTGGCTGGATTTGAGTAGTTACAACCTTCAGTGTTGATCAGCAGAGAGCTCACAGGGCGCTCCTGGGTGTCCCTGCTCTGGTGGAAGTACCTTGCGCATGGCTGGAACAAGATGGGCTTTAAAGTCCCTTCCAATTCAAAGTCATTTAGGTTGGGAAAAACTCCAGGATCACTGCAAGAGTCCAGCCTGTGACTGATCACCAGGCGGGCAGGATCAGAGCACTGAGTGCCATGGCCAGCTGTTCCATGGACACTTCCAGGCATGGGGACACCATCCCCTCCCTGGGCAGCCCTCCCTGGTCTGTGCTTGGCCACCCTTTCATTCTTTCATCATTTGAGTTGATGATCCCTCCTACACAAATAGGTTTGAAATAATGCACGTATATCTGTGAATTATTCATTGTGAGGTACAAAAATGGATTCCCTTTTCCCACTGCTGGGCTTCCCAAAGGTTAAATTTGGATCAGAAAGATCTGCAGAAAAAGAAATCTGTGATAAATTACACAAAAAGTAGCTTTTCTGGCAAAAGCTGGGATCTGTTGCGTGTGGGAATGAGCCTTTAGTCCTGACTGTGGTGTTCATGGTAAAGATAAAATACAGAAAGCCTGGCTGAAAATGGCCAAGGGTTGAGTGTTTGATGCAGTGCGATGGACTCCAGCTGCTGTCCAGGAGGCAGCTCCTCCTGGGGAGCAGTCTGGGGCCAGGAATCCAGGCTGCCTATGCAGGAGAGCTGGATGGGAGAGTTGGATGGGAGAGCTGGGTGGGGAGAGCTGGATGGGAGAGGTGGATGGGGAGTCTCATGGGAGAGGTGGACACCTGCCAGCTCTTGGTGCTGAGGCAAAGAGCTCCCCGCAGGTTTTGGGGGAGCCGCAGTGGATTTGTTAATTCAGCCCTGATCTGCTGCTCTCATTTCCCCACGCTCTGTGCTGTCTGGAGTTTCATAAAGGAATGTGCTTGGGGGATAAGCTCTGTGATTTTCCCGTGGCAAGTGACACCTCTTTCCCTGGGACTGGCACTCGAAGTGCAAATGCAGTCAGCACACTCTGGTGTGGATTGGGATGTGCTGAGAGGGGGAGGAGGCGGGGGCTGGGAAGGGAGGGAAGGGAGGAAGGTTTGGCATTCAAGCCAGGCTTGTTCCCTTTGTTACCAGGAGCATTGAATTAATACACTAAGCCTGAGAGTCATTAAGATAAAGAACTAGCAGCTTTAATGAATATCTCCAGCTAGGCTGGAGCCTGCATGGAACTAATAAACCCAACATGCTTTGTGCAAAACCTGGGATGGACTCACTGGGAGATGCCTTTCCTTGAGTTATTCCAGGGTTGTGGTTGGGAGAACAAAGTTTGCTCTTTCCAAATCTCATGGATTTTAGCTCTGGCCCCCAGATTCCTTTCCCAATGGCTGTGTCTGTGTGAGTGCAGGGTGAGCAGTGGGTGTCATCCGTGAGGGGTCTGCTGCCTTCCCTCACTCTTAATAAGAGGTTTGGACTTGGGGTGGAAAACTGAGTTTCATGATGTAAAACAAGGGTGGAAAACGAGCCTATGATGTGACATATGAAAATTCTATTAACGGAGGCTTTCAATGATACAAATGTGGAAAAACCCAGTTTCCTACCAAAGTGAGTTTCTCTGGACTCACTGTGGAAGCAGGAACAGCTGAGGGGGTTAGTGCTGACTCAGGGAAAAAGCAGGACCAGTTTTTCTTGCTTTGTGTTATCCTCTGTCAGAGGCAGGGCAAAAGCACCCTGAAACATGACTGCCTCTCATGTGCTCATTCCTGCTGGCCCTTCATCCCTGAAGGACTGTCCTGTGTGTGCATCCCTTGCTGGGAGCACAGTCAGGGGGCCTCAATCTGTCATCAGCTGCAGGTCTAAGTGATAATAAATTCCCTTTACTGCAGTTCTAGCAACCTTTTTTTCATTTTCCTTTTCCCTTTTTCCTTTTCCTTTCCCTTTTCCCTTTTCCTTTTCCCTTTCCATTTCCCTTCCTTTTCCTCTTCCCTTCCCTCTTCCCCTCCCTCCCCTCCCTGTCCACGCTGTGTGCAGGGCACAGCTAAAATCCCATCCCACTCGATGTCAAACCCGTCACTCCTGAGCAGAGCTTTATTCTGAGGTGATTCCTGGCGAATGCCCTTGCACAGGTCCCTCCTGCAGGCTGTGCCAGGGCCAGGGCCCTTTCTGGGGCTTTCCTGGCAAGGATGAGGGGCAGGGTGTCCAGCCCAGGGTGTCCAGAGCCGGTGTTTGTGTGAGCTCAGCAATTACCCGGCCCTGCCCTCTGCTCCTAAAGGCTTCCAGCTCTCTGTAATGCATCTTCAGCTGCTCCACAACTGTCTAATGGGGCATTGAGAGCAATATTAAAATCTGCAGGGCAGCATGGTGGGGGTTCCCTCCACTCTGCTCATGTAAGAAATTAAATGAAGATTTGCCCTTCCTGCCAATGTCTTAGTAATTATCTTCACCTTAATGTAGCTCTCCAATTCATTCTTTTTCAGTGAAAAAGAAGAGAAATTGGCACAAGCATGATACGGGCCAGACAACAGAGGTGAAGCCTGTGCAGAACGGGAGCCAGGTGTTCATAAAGGAGCTGCGGAGTCGGACGTTTCCCAGGTGGGTTTTGGAGTGCAGGGACAGTGCCGGGGTCCTGTGGGGCTGGGGATGGTCTGTGCTGGCAGCACTGCAGGGTGTTGGTGATTAAATCAGTGCTGTTTGACTGCAGATGTCCCAGGCTCATCCCTTTTTTATTTTTGTGCAGCTGTGTTGGGATCTCCTCTCAGCTGAACCAGTTTCTGTGGATTTCCACAAATGCTGGGACTTGGGAAGGCAAGGATCATGGAATCAGAGAATGGCTTGGGTGGGAAGGGACCTTAAAGCCCATCCCATTCCACCCCTGCCATGGGCAGGGACACTTTCCACTGTCCCAGGCTGCTCCAAGCCCCAATGTCCAGCCTGGCCTGGGACACTGCCAGAGATCCAGGGGCAGCCACAGCTTCTCTGTGCCAGGGCCTCCCCACACTCACAGGGAACAATTCCCTCCAAACATCCAGTCTAAATCTCTGCTAGTTTCAAACTCTTCTCCCTTGTCGTATCACGATCTGTCTCTGCAGGAAGTCACTCTTGCTGTATTTTGTAAGCCCCCTTTAGCAACTGAAAGTGGCTCTAAGGTTTCCCCAGAGCCTTCTCTTCTCCAGGCTGAACCAGAGTGTGTTTGGCCCCTGGAACATAAGAAACTAACCCACTTCTTGCCTAGAATTGTCCAGTTCTCAAAATCCTAATGCCTTTGAGAAGTCTGTCCCCATCCTGGACAGAACAATGTCATGCTCAGTGGCTGGGTGACAAAGGCTCTCACTGGAGCAGTGAATGGTGCTGATTGTGAGGTGACATGTCCCACATGGTGTTGGGCTGCTCCACAGCTGTTTGCCAAAGTGATCATTTTCTTTTGGGTCTTTAATGTAAGCTGTAGCCAAATAAATCCTTAATTATTAATAACTAATTATTTTAGGAGAATCCTTGGAGATTGGCAAAGTAAACGCAGAACCTCTTCCTTTTTATGGAGAATTTAATTTCACATTTAATTTAAGATACTAGTCTTAGGCTGCTTACGGAAAAAAACTGAAAATAATTCTGGAAGGTGTTTTGCAGCTTTTACAGGAGTGTTTTGCTGAGCTCAGAATCCAGCATTTTTACTTGCCTGGCTATTTTTATTGGGGCCTGCAAGGTTTTTTATCTTAGCTGTTTATCTTTTTTTTCCCTGTAATTTGTAATTTGACAGGTTGCATAGCTCATGTTAAAAAAGATTTATGGTGCAGGCAGACTGATTTCAGTAACCTCGCGTGGCCTCTGAGGCTGCAGTCACACATACAGTGTCTCTGAGTCACTCCAAAATTGTTACAAATATTACAGCCCCCCGTTTTTCCTCTTTGTTTCTCATTAATGTGTGATAACAAAATCCTGCTGCCAAATGAAATCTCCTGAGACTGGAGGGTCTGTAGCACAAAGAAATGCCTGCAAGATCTGGGGTCAGACACGAAGTCTTGTGGAGGAATTTCCTCCTCCAAAGCCAATGAATGAGATGTGCAGATGTGACAGCCCAGACTAAGAGGATGATGCAGGAGAGAGGGACCAGGAGCAGCACTGGTGACTCCCAGCACGAGGCACTGAATGACAACCCCCAGTGAGTGCTGGGCAGGGTCTCAGGTCAAAAGGAACCCTGGAGAGAGCAAAAAGGCAAAAAACATAACTCATGTCATTCTGTTCTAAAATGTTTAGTACCAAAATAGCAAGAGTAGCAAGATAATAATTAAATTAAGAGTAACAGTGATAACAATTCAATTGATTCTTCCCTGTGAGGGGGTGCCCAGATTTGCTGTGGCTGCCCCTGGATCCCTGGCAGTGCCCAAGGCCAGGCTGGACACTGGGGCTTGGAGCAGCCTGGGACAATGGAACATGTCCCTGCCACTTCAAAATGATCTGCAGAATATTTTCTGAGCGCGTTATTCCACTGCTTTACAATGATTTGCCAAGTATTTGAGATTGGGTAATATTTTTAATCTTACCTTCTTTAGAGTGAAACATTTAACACTAATTCCTTTAACACTGATCTCTGGTAGCTCGACTGGTCCTACAGCTGAGGAAAATGGACTTTTGCTGTAAGCTGTTATTTTAGGACTTCCCAGTAGTTGGAGCATGAGTCTTGAGCAACTGATTTTATTGAGCCCTTTGTGCTTTGCAATAAGTGGGGTTTTGGCTCATGTACCTAATTTGCATATAATTCCTTTTCCTCAGTGTCTTCCTTTCAGCAGTGAAATGCAGAACATTCCAAGCCCGGCGTGGAGCCCCTCACCACTGACTGTGCTTACTCTTGCAGTGCTGAGGACATTGTGGTGAAAGTGCCAGGCAGCCAGCTGACAGCAGAGTATTTAGAGGAGAAGGGCTTTGCAGAGCCCATCCTGGTGCCCAAGAAGGACGGGCTGGGCCTGGCTGTGCCTGCACCCACTTTCTACGTCAGTGACGTCGAGAACTACGTGGGTGGGTACCTGGCCCCGGGCTGCTCGGAGCTCAGCTGCTCTCTGAAATGATTAGTTGTATGGAAAATTGTAAAATGTATTGTAAAATATTGTCTGTGCCATGAGCTGTGCTGGTCTCAGGGCTTGTTGTGTAGCAGGAGGTTGTGTTAGCAATTAAGTCACTCTTGTTTGGGGTGGCTGAGCCCTCCTGCTCTGCTCTCCCCTACTCTGCATGAGCAGTGACAGCCAGGGCAGTGCCAGGGAATGGCTTTCCCAGGGACACGACTGCAAAAGCACCATTTGATGGGTATTTATGTACACACAGGTCTTTGATGTACGTGCGTCTGTGTGGGTACATACACAAAGCAACAGGGGGGATCCAAGGGCTGGACAGGTCAGCAAATCAGAAGATTGGGATGTTTCTAGACAAGTTAAGTCACCCCCAAGCACAGAAAAGGGGCAAGGCAGGCTGTCCATCAACCTCTCCTCTCCACTGAACTCCTGTGCAGGGCCGGAGCGCAGTGTTGATGTCACTGATGTCACCAAGCAGAAGGATTGCAAGATGAAGCTCAAGGAATTTGTGGATTACTACTACAGCACAAACAGGAAAAGGGTCCTGAATGTCACAAACCTGGAATTCTCTGACACCAGGTAAGGGTCCAGACTCCTGCACGGGAATTGCTACAGACTTGTTTGATTAATAGTTCGTATTTAATTTATTATCTGTAAGATACTGCACATCAAAAGCTGTGCAGGTTGTTTTCACAGGCCCTGTATCCTTTGGGGTGGCTGATGCTTCCAGAAGGGAAGCACCAGGAAAAGGAAACGATCCTTTTACACACAAACACACTGCACAGATGAAATTGAATGTCAGCAGGAAAACAAAGAATGGCTGTTTTGGGGAGCATTCTGCTTCAGCACCAAGGCTGGAAAAAGAAGGCTGCTGGATAATGCCAAGCTCATTTTTCCAGGCATTCCTCTGATCCCTGGAGCTGGATTTGGTGGCTCATCCCCATCACTGCAGAGAGCAGCTCTGCTCATGGCACGTTTGAGACCACCAGGATCCTCAGCTGAGATTTTCCCAGCTTTCTGCCATTATCCCCAAATAATGGGATGTCTTTTTTCCTGAAGGACTGCTGGAGCTGTCGTTCACACGCTGCTAATCTAGACACTAATAGCAAATATTTTATTTCTTAGAGTAGACAGTGACAGTTTAATTGAATGCACAGCTCCATCTTCCCTGCCATGGAAATGGAGTTATTGTCATCAGGGCTTGACACTGAACACAAATGACATGTGGGAGCATTTAATATTGGTTTGGAGTGCAGATACTCTTACTGATGTGGGATTTTAGAGTGTGTAGCAGTGAATCTTCATCTCCTGCAATATCAGTCCAAATTTTGGACTATTTGAATCTAAAATTCAGCATATTCCAGGATTAAACACTTAATATCTGGTTGTCATGCCACTGCATTGTCTTAGCTGTAATTATAGTATATATATTATAGTTACATATTTGATAAAAACATAATATGCAAATTATATAAATAAATAGATAGGAACATACGTTCAACATGAATTAAGATAATAATTTGTATGAATTTAGATACATATCCAGTAAGACTATGTTCTTAATGTCAAGAAATAGATTCATTCATATAAATTATAGAAATATATATTATATATCCTGTATTTTAAATATATTCACATTATCAACCCAAATTAGACTTTTTCCTTCTTCTGAGCTTTTAATATAATTTAGTCAAACTAAATAAGATCACTGATTTTCAGCATCAGATCAAGAGTTATTTATCCATGAACATTATTGTTATTGTTATTTGGATTATTAATATTGATCTTAACTTGCTAATTTTTGAGGTTTACCTGAGGATTTCTGTCCAAGTGCACATATTTCACTCTCTGTTCTGGAGGGGCTGGGCAGGTGGCTGTGGTGACAGCAGGGTTGGTACCTGAACCTGTGCAGCAGGGGCTGGAAAACCACAAACAGCACATGTTTGATCATAGATGGCACTGCTGAAAGAAGGCTAAGGGTTGTTGTTAGGTCATCACACTTAAAAACCCTTAAATCTCTGTCTGTGAAGAGTTTTCCCTAATTTTCTGAATGGAGAGCAGTTGCACTGCCCTGAGAGGAGCTGCCCCAATTTGCCATGCAGGGATCAGCCCCACGCCTTGCTGTGTGGGACTCCTGGTGCTCTGTGTTAAAGCTGCCTGTCTGTTCCCCTCTCTCTGCAAGGATGTCCAGCTTTGTGGAGCCTCCTGACATTGTGAAGAAGCTCTCCTGGGTGGAGAATTACTGGCCTGACGACGCCCTGCTGGCTAAACCCAAAGTGACCAAATACTGCCTAATCTGTGTGAAGGACAGCTACACTGACTTCCACATAGACTCTGGAGGGGCCTCTGCCTGGTACCATGTGCTGAAGGTGAGGGACCCTGCCTTTGGGGTGTGTCCAGTTACAAACTCAGTTTTACACACAGAGACCATCATGGAATCCTCTCCAAAATCCAGCTCTCAGTTTTATTTGTTATTGTCCTATTATATCTGAGCTTTAACTGCTCGAAGTGTGTGCACTCCCAGAGGTGCCAGGGTCTCCTGAGAGAGGAAGCACTTGGAGCATGGAAGTCCTCTGTGTATTTTCTCTCTATTAGGATTTTAATATTTGCTTGGTGCCTTCTGCATACATCACCCCAGGCCTTAAAGATACCATGTCCTGTTATTGCAGTGTGATGGAACCTGGCACTGTGAACCTTTTGTGCCATCACTGCCAGAAAACCTGAGCAGATGTGGTCAGCTGTGATTTAATTATTCCAGCCCTTCTGTACAAAGCTAACAAATCAATTTTATTTAAATACTGCCAAAATACCCAGTGTTACATGTATATTTAGATCAATATTTGTGTGTGTCTGTATGTGTGTGTTCCAGTGCAGTGTTGTTTGATTTGGCTGCTCATTGCTAATTTTATATTTCTAATTCAGGGAGAAAAGATCTTTTATCTCATCAAACCAGCCTCTGCAAATATTTCCCTGTATGAACGCTGGCAGTCAGCAGCAAATCACAGTGAGATGTTTTTTGCAGACCAAGTAGATAAATGTTACAAATGCACAGTGAAACAAGGCCAGACTCTCTTCATCCCATCAGGTGAGCAGGCTGGGGCAGCAGGGCTTTCTTCATCCTTTGGAGCAGCACATCCAAAATGCCACAGGGGTGGGATTTGACAACTTCCTCTGACAAAGCATGAAGTCTGATTCTCAGCAGGGGTTTTATTTCAGGTGCTTACAAACAAAACAAAACAAATCAGAACTTCTACTGCTTTCTGTCAACATTTTAGCAGCATTTTAGAAGCAAAACTTAGTAGGTGCAGGGTTCCACTCATGGTCTTGCTGGGCAGCAGTAACTCATGAGTTCTTATTCTGCATCCACCATGTCATTGGTGCTTCCTGACATCTGACAGACAATTTACATGCAATGAATTTGCATTCTGACCACAACACCCCCAAATCCTTGTCACAGACGTTAATCCCCTGTGACCCTCAGGAGCTGCAGGTGCCTGCACAAGTGTGAACGTGCATTTGTGGTTGCACATGAAGCTAAAGACCTTGGTGTCACAGATTTTTACAGGTTAGTTGATAGACTCAGGCTTTCACTGGGTATTAGGGATGGTGCATTTTGTTTTTGTTGGTTCCTGGGAGGATCTCCTCGAGGACAGGGAGTTAATCAGAGAATGCTGTATGGCTTGCAGTGAGCACAGCTCTGCTCCAGCTGGGCTCCCTCACCTTCCTCTCACCATGAGCAGTAATTTCCTCATTTGCATTGCTGTTTCCAGCCCTCCCTGTTGCCTGTTGAAACTGGGACAGGGACATCCCCTCTACCTAAGTGCATTTAAATGAAGCAGAGCCCCCCTGAGCCTTGCTCTGAGTGCAGGCAGTGGAAGAAGCTGGGAGCAGAGCTCAGGAGGCAGCAGTGACACTGCCATTGACTCTCTGTGTGTGAGCAGATTCTTGCACCAAAGGTTTACACACCTGAATTTTACCTTGAGTGTAAGAAGTGGGAAGTGGATGTTTCCCTTGTGACCATGTGTGGAGCAGATGGAACAAACACAGAGCAATTCACAGAGATCCAGCAACTTGATTAAATTTTTGTATGAAAATCCATGTTTGGAAAACACCTGATTGTGACACTGTGATAAAGCACATGCCAAGGGCTGTTACAGCTCTTTGTGGAGACAGGAAAGCAGCTGCCATCATGCAGCAAAACAAAAGAGGGAGCAGAGGGAGTTTGTTCAGGGTGTGTGTGGTCCTGGGGCTGGGCTCTGTGGGTTCTGTGGAGTGCTCAGGTGCTCAGTGAAGCACAGACATTATTTGGGATTGAAGTCTGTGGTCCTGGCCTTCAGGTTCTTATACTGAGGACTCTTCTCTCTCTCTTAGGTTGGATTTATGCAACTCTAACACCAGTAGACTGCCTGGCCTTTGCAGGACATTTCCTACACAGTCTAAGCGTGGAAATGCAGATGAGGTAATTCGCTTTTAAAATCTGAAGTTGTGTAGAGGCTCAGTTTTTACTAAACCAGTACCAATGAACCACTGACAGTAATGTTGGTGTAGCTCTTGGGCACTGTTGGGTGGGGCACCCACGTTTGTCCCCTCTGCTGAGTGCTGAGCTGTCCTTACACCTGCTGACAATGCACAGGAGGATCTCTGAGATGCCTGGATGGATGTGGCCACATCCTGAAGGCAGAACTGTCCCAAACTGCCTGGAGTTTGACCCTGGCACCTGCCCCTGGCTGCTGGATCAGCCCCTACCTGCCCAGCTGGGCTCTTTGCCCAGTATCGGACACTACAAGCAGTTCTTTACTGACTCTGGACCAATAATGCAATAAACCCATCACACATCTGTACCTCAGTGTTTTACCAGTGCTATCATGGTTTGCTTTTGGCCTGAGGCCAGCCTAGGTGGCAATAGGACGAGGAGGGGACACCCTGCAGAGTGACCCTGTCCCTTCTGTGCCACACTTGTGCTCTGCCATGCTCAGCTTCTAAGGGTTTGTCTTGCAGGGCATATGAAGTGGAGAGGAGATTGAAAATCGTCAGCCTGACCCAGTTCCCCAACTTTGAGACGGCGTGTTGGTACATGGGGAAGCATCTACTGGAGAAATTCAAAGGTAAAGCTGCATTTCCTTGCCTGCCTTGGTGGCTCAGCTTTGGGGTGTGAGGACAGGTACCCTGAATTTCAGCAGGAGCACAGGGTGGGGAGGCTCAGCGGGGTTTGGGACACAGTAAAAACACTGCTCATTAACATCAGGTTGTAGTAGGGATTCATTTGTGGGCACCAACTCTCAAAGAGTTAATTTCAGCCTTCTCAGTTACAATTTTCAAATTAAATGCTTTCTGTAAACAGCTGTAGCTGTCAGTGGTTGAGTGACACTGGTTTTTTTCTCTGCTTAGGTTTGCATAAAGCTGGACAACAGCCTTCTGCTCATCTCCTTCAAGGAGCAAAGATTCTCAATGGTGCTTTCAGGTCATGGACTAAAAAACAGGTAGGAGAAGCAGCCTGGGTTAATATTATGTGTTTATCAGCAGAGAGGAAATTCTGGAGCAAATAACATCTCCATTGCAAAGCATCCAATTCTGAGATGCCAAAGAAAAGAACTGGGAGAGCTGGGGGTGAGCAAAGTGATGCTGCAGTTGCGTAAATGAGATAATATCTGAGAAAAGATGATTGACTTCGTTATTCTCTTGGGACACCTTGTTACAATCACATCCAGAACAGGGAAAAGATATTTTTTTCTTATTTGAATGTCTAATGCAGTCAAGAATTTTTTCAAAACATAGGAAAAATATGGACAAATCCCTTCAAGAGGGTTTTTTTTTTATTTTTTAAGAAAACATGCACAGAATCAGCAGTGTGGCTTTGTTGTGTTTTAGGCTTTAGCAGAGCATGAAGATGAACTACCAGAAAACTTCAAACCAGCACAACTTATCAAGGACCTTGCCAAAGAAATAAGATTAAGTGAGGTTTGTGCTGTTTGTTTTATGTAATATTGACTGTATTGGGGGTTATAAAATGCATGGAGGTGTCACCCTTTGGGTGTGGCACTGCATCCTCTGGCTGGAGATGTGTGACACCAAAAGGTGACTACAGCTGGCTCAGCTCCTGCAGGAGGACATCATGCTGCATTCTACCCTGTTTCAGTTCTCAGAACTGAAATCTGTCTTGTCCTTTGATCCTCTTTGATGCAGTATTTAAGTTTTCTGATTGTCAGAACGGCAAGTTAAGCAGAAAATAATTTCTTTTTAATTAGTCAGTGTTAACTTTAATTGGGCAGCTATTTTACTGCTAATTTTTCCTGAGGGCATGAAATGTGATTGTGCTATATTTATCACATCAGAATGAAATGGAAAGGGTTTTTGCTCGAGCTGATCAGCATTTTAAGCAGAAGATTGTTCATTTTATCCATCCTGTGTGGACAGGATTTAACAGCCCCATGTGATGGTGCAGCCCAGGGAGGGTCACATTCCCTGCCAAGCCTCTGGAGTTACTCCAGGCCAGGCTTGAGGGATGTGGGGGTGAGAGCTGGGGGTGGGAATTGGTGAGCAGGGAATTTCTGTGGCTTTGATGGGTTCTGCACTCCTCAGTC
The DNA here is from genome assembly GCA_034509425.1 of Eopsaltria australis. NCBI lineage: Eukaryota > Metazoa > Chordata > Aves > Passeriformes > Petroicidae > Eopsaltria > Eopsaltria australis. The sequence continues at coordinate 210,495 of JAVTVJ010001119.1, read as the reverse complement.
TCACTGAGCTGTGCTGCAGATCCCCCTCCATCACATCCCTGGGGCTCTTTGGGGTTTGTTTTCCATCCAATGGCAGGTGCAGGTGAGTACCCAAAAGGGCTCAGCTGTGTCTGACCGCCTGTGCTTTGTGCCACCCCACAGAACGCGTCAAAAGCCAGCAGAGCAGACACGAGTGCCAACCCCCCGGTCGAGGAGGTGTGTCCTGTGCTCCAGGAGCAGGCTCCGTCCCCCGGCCTGGTCACCCCTCCGCCCCCGCCCGTAGAAAAGATTCCGAAAAAAAAGACTCCCAAAACTGTGAAAACCCCCAAACAACTCAAGCCATCCAAACCCCCGAAGCTTCCCAAGCCCCCCAAACCTCCCAAAACACCGAAGGTGAAGGGAGAAGGCAAAAAGAAAGGCAAGAAGGTGAAGGAGAGCCCTCCACCAGCCATCCCCAACCTCGACCTGCTGGAGGCACACACCAAGGAGGCTCTGACCAAGATCGAGACGCCAAAGAAGGGGAAGGTGGGTCCTGCTCTAACCTCTCCCCTTCTCCCACTCCCAGAGAGGTAAAATCACTCTGTAAGTCTCATGCAAAAGGTGATCTGAGCAGCACACTCTGAAACTCTGGCTCTGCAGGGGCAAGGAAAGGTTTGGAGCTGCTGCCCTTCTCTGACCCTGCTGTTGGGTTGGATTTCACAGGTTTGTAGGTGCTGACTCACTGCCCTTCTCTGACCTAGCTGTGGGACTGAATTTCACTATTTGTTGGTTATTCACTGATGTGGAGCCTCCTAGAGACCCACTGATATCAAAAGGTGTCAGTGATGGAAGAACTTGTTCCTAAAGTATCTTATTTGCTTGAGGTGTTGCTCGAGAATGAGTGATTGAAAATAGAACAATAATTCTCTTCCACTTTTGCCCATGTAGGACGAGTTTCTTTTTGCTGTCCTTTAATTCTGGTGCCCTTTAGTTCAGCATGAATTTTGCTGCTGATTTCAGTAGGGGCCAGGATCCATTGAGGCACTGGCAGAGGAATGGTGTGCTGTTTGTGAAGAAATATCCATAAATATTTCCTGAAATGTTCCCGGAGCTCTGACAGTTTGTGAAACCTGTCATGGGGTGACAGACAGGGAGAGGAGTGTGCTGGGGGATCAAGGAGAAGTGCAGCTGCTCTTCTGCAGACTCTGAAGGAGCAATATTTGATTGAACCTCAGTTTGGGGTTCAAAAAGAATAAATGGGGGTTTTCAAAAATACATCGTGTTATTTCCCAGATAAAGCATGTGTTTCTGACACGCCAATGCTCCATCCTCATTCAGAGGACTTTTTCCTGACTTTTTTCCCAGGCTGCAAAGAATGTTTTAAGTGTTCCCAATAAGGAATCTGCGAGCAAGCAGAATGAGGTGGAGAAATTTGAAGTTCGAGAGCAAAATAAAAGCAAAACAGAAGCCAAATGGAAATACAAGGTAATGTCTCCTGTTAAATTCTGCCACACAGTGATAAGTCAAGGGGAGAGAATTGTTTGTGGCTCTGCCTAAGCAAAGAGAATGAGGCACCAATTTTCAGTTCCCAAAGAAAAGAAAATTAAGCAGAAAATGATCAATTAATCGCTGATAAAGGAGGAGGGATTCTTCAAAAGCATGTGCTGAATTGTCCACCAGACTGTTAACACTGGGATGGTTCAGTGCTGATCCCTTTTATGATCCTTGCTCTGACACAGTCCTGCTGCCTGAAGGCTGAAATCAGTAACTAATGAAAAATCAATAATTAATCAATAACTAACTCATAGCTAATAATCAAGAACTAATTTTAATGGCAGAAAATTAGAGTTAATGAAATCTGAATTATGCCCCATTGATTAAAAGCTTGCCTTTCTTGAGGGCTAATGCAGGGTGAGTGAAATTCACTCACAGAATAGAACATTTTGTCTGCAGGGAAAATTTAATAGGGTTTTTAATAAGGGAAGATTTAACAGGCTTAGATTCTGAGAGTACCTGGGAAGCTGAAACATAAATGACTCATTTAGCTGGTTTATTTATTTTGTTTGGGTCTTTTGCCTTTCAGAACAGCAAACCTGATTCACTTCTAAAAATGGAAGAGGAACACAAATCGGAAAAGACGCCTTTGTCAGGAAATAAAGACAACAAATTCACATTCTCTTTCTCTAATAAGAAATTGCTTGGGTAGGTAAAAATATGACAACACACATCAACTAAAAAACAAAATTGAAAGGTCATTTTTTATACAAGAAGATGAAAATCTACCTTTCTGGTCAATGTAGAAAATACCCTATCACTAAAACTTCTCTGAGTGCTCCGGTCAGAATCCTGTTTTGAGATATAAACTGTAGGTTCAGAAACGTGTTTGTAAAATTATTCTAGTTGCTTTGGCACCCCTGAAAGAATTCACTTTGACTGAGATTTCTGCATAGAGATATTCATTGCCTGTCAAGTCACAAGCTGTTTTCTACTCAGGGTGTTGTTACTGATTTGTAAATTACTTTTTTTTCAGTTCAAAGGGTGTCAAAACCCATCTGAACACCAGCGTGTTTGGGTCGCTGCAGAACTTTAAAGAGGACAAAGCCAAACCTGTCCGGGATGAATACGAATATGTGTCAGATGATGGTGAACTGAAAATTGATGAGTTCCCAATCAGAAGAAAGAAAAACACTGCAAAAAGAGAGCTGCCCTGTAAGGATATTTCCTGCTCTGTCTTCATCTGCTCAACAAAGTCTTGGGTGGTGATTGTCCAAAACAATCAACATAATCTTTAAAATCTGTGTGATTTATAACAAAGAGAGCTGTGTGTGACCTATCAGTCAAATGTGAGTGGAAGAGGAGGGCTGGCTTTTGAAGGGAAAACCCCATGATTTTTGTTTCTTTCTATTTGTTCAGTTTTATCAGATAAAAAGGAAGCCCTGCAGCACACTCCAATGAAGAAGCCAAAGGTGGAGTCAGTTCCATACAAGGTAGGAGGTTTTGTGCCTTCACAAGGAGCCACTCCTGAAACATGAGGCTCTTTGGGGCCCTTTCTAACCCAAACCTTTCTGTGATTCCATTCCTGTGATGTGGCAGCTCATGTGTTTGTGCTGTGCCCCTTGACAGAGACTCTCTGCCCCTTCTGGGGTAAATCTGGAACATTCCTGACCCAGCTGAGCCCAGCCCAGTGCCTGCAGTGTCAGAGATCCTGGCTGGAGCTCACCTACAGGCTGGGACAGCCCAGGTGGGAGTTTGCTCTGTGACAGCACTGAGGCTCAATGCTGGAGATCAAATTACATTAAAATTTAACGTTTTGCCTGGCAGTGGTTAATACAAATTCCTATTACACTACTTGAATAAGTCAGAAAAAGCAAAATCGTTTGAGCCCTTTCATTGTTTTGCAGAGCGAGGACTCATCAGATGAAGATTTGCTTCACATTGACACAGAGGCAAAGTCAGGACGCAACTCCAAAGTAAAGAAAGAGAGTGGAAGCTCAGCAGGAATTCTTGATCTTTTGCAGGCAAGCAAGGAAGTTGGGGGTTTAGACTATAACACCAACAGGTATGGACCAGGGGAGGCTTTTCCCTCTCGCCTGTGAACAAAATTGCTCTTTTGTGCTTGTGTGTGACTGGGAATGAATTTCACAGCTTGGTCACTGTTTTTTCTCCAGTAGTAAACTCTTTCTTTGTCCTGTGATCTGCAGGGAGAGGGAGAAAAGATTTTGGTGGTGTAATTTGAACAAATAGAGGATTTCATATCTGTAGATGCTGAAGATCAGTTTTAGCAATAATGCTGCAGTTGATGAACCATTCAAAAGCAGGAGAGAGTTCAGTGGCTGCAGCTTGAGGGTGGGAATTATCAGTTTTAATGTAGTGAGATTATAATGAAGTAATGGTCAGCATTTCTCCCATCAGGCATTCTCAGGTGCCACAAATGCCAGGTAAGGATATAGGAAACTGTCTACCCTCCCTCCCATCTCTGGTTATCATTCTTCTTCCCACCAAAAAATAAGGCTTGGGGAAAAAAGCAAACTCCTCCATGGGTACTTGTGTAGCTGAAATGGAAATGGCTGCCTGGGCTTAGTGATGTCTCATGTGGAAGGGGGAAACTGTCACTGGATGTTTTGGATATGGACAATGAGGCACAGCACCAGATCCTTCAGTGCTCCACACGGTGAGAGGTGCAAAGAAACAATCACATTAACACTTGTCTGCTTGACCATTCCTGTGAATTCCTTTTCCATTCTGGTTCACAATGGGATGAGTGTTTGTGTTGATTTCTCAGTTACATTTTGGCAGGTCATTAAACACATAAAAAGTAGTCAGGTATGTCTAATGCTGTAATAAAGCTGCTAGGTTAATAAGACTCCCATGCTGGAATTTTGGTATAGAAAAAGAACTATTATAAGAACTATTATTATAACTATTATATTACACAACTATTTTAAGAACTCAGAGAAATCTTCCATTGCCATGTGTGCACTGCTGACCATTCTGTGGATAACACAGCTCACTCTGCTTTGAAATGGCCCTTGACAATTATCTGCCTTTCTCAGGGTGTGCTTTGCTGTCTGGAAGGGGTTAAACTGACAGAGCAGAGCAGGACTCAGGCCTTTGCTTTTCCCCCTCTGCACTCAGGGTGTTTGAAGGCTCTGTGGTTTCTGAAATCCAAGTCCCACACACAGTCCCGTCACCAGACCCGGCTGAGTGCCTGCTCCGTGTGGGGTGGTTCAGTGGGAATGTGTCACATCGGAGCTGGCTCTGGGATAAACACTGGCTTTTGGCAGTGTGTGCTGCATCCTGATTGGAAAAAGCCCCATGTAAATGTAATTACGGTGTTTAATTTCATAATTACACTGGGCTTTTCACATGGCTGTAACGTGCTGTTTGAAAATGAAACGGGAGAAACGCAAAACACAAACACCCTGTGCCACAGCATGGGGCCAGCGTGGCCACGTCTGACTCTCAGCAATTCTCATCTTTCTGTGCTTGCAGGGCAGATGAAGTGCAGGGAATATGTGTATTTATAGGTTTGTGTGTGTACATTGTGGGTGCATAGAGCGCAGGTGGGTCACTGTGGGATCTCCTCCCACACAGCTCTCTGTGCCTGCATCCCTGTCATACCAGGGCTGGATCCCAGCATCACCTGGGAAACAGGTCAGGGCTTTTTGTGATAGTGGCCTTATCTGGAACTTCATTCTGTGAAATACTGGGCTGTCATTAGCAGCTGGTCCTGAGTGCATTACTTACAGTGCCTTTGAGAACTGCTGCTTGACTGTGTGTGCCAGGCAGACAGGCAGAGGGAAGGACAGAGCTCCTGCAGAAAGGCTGCTGTGAGTGTGGGAACAGGCTGAAAGAACTGAAAGGGAATATGGAAAAAGCTTGGAGGGCTGGTCATCACCTGATCTTGAAAGGAGCAAAATTACATGTGTCCAGGTTGGACTCAAAAATGGAAGAAAACACTGGATTTGTACTTGAATTTATTGGAGTTCCATAGTTTTGTGCAACTGTGACTTCTCCAGAGCCACTGCTCCATCAGTAATATTCTGCTGAAATACTCTAAATTCAGTTTCTAAGTATGAGGGTCAGGTAGGACACTCAGTGATTGCTGATGGAAGGAAGGAAGGAGCTGATCTGCCTAGAGAGGCTGAACCCTCAGAGCGAAGACAGTGGTAGAGTTGGTGAGGAGTGGGGCACTGGCTCTCTGCACAATATCCTGCAGGATGCAGGGTGCTGGAATCATTCCTGTGCCCAGATACTGGGGAGGTGAAGCCTCAGTCCATCAGAGCTTGTTCCTGTCCCCAGCACAGCTCTTTGCCTGCTCCACCTGCTCTGGCATATGCCAGGGACAGGATGCTCTTGGCAGACCTGGGTACCACATTCCCCCTGAGCCTCCTTTCCTCAGACTGAGCCCCTTTCCCAGCTCCCTCAGCCTCTCGTGGTGCTCCAGGCCCTTCCCTAGCTCTGTTCCTATCTCTGGACATACTCCAGCCCCTCCGTGTCCTTCTGGTCATGAGGAGCCCAAAAGCGACCCCAGAATTCCAGGTGGAGCTTCAGTGGTGCCAGCACAGGGGACGGGCACTGCCCTGGTCCTGCTGCCACCCCAGGGCTGGAACAGGCCAGATAAAGGCACAAACCAGTGCCAGTGTGTCTGTCAGAGTGTCCTCTCTGTGCACCCACAGCAGCAGCTGCCAGCCCCAGGGCAGGGAAACCAGGCTGCTGGGCTGGAGGCAGCTCTGAGCTGTCCCCCAGTGCCACCTCCTGTGTGTTGGGAGGTGGCTGTGGGGACAGAGCAGTGGCAGGAACACTCTGGCTGCTTTGTTCCTGCTCCAATGCTCTCTTTAAATGTTTTTTTAAACCATAATTATAACACACTGATAGTTTACTTTCGTAAATGTGGTTTTATAAAAATCATTGCTGAAGCTACAGAAAGGGGATATGGCTCTTCCAGAGCTTCAAAATTGCTTCCTGAGTCTTCTTGAATTTTTTTTGGCTTGGAAAGCTGAAATATTCCTGATGGAAGCACACCAGGCACATGCACTAATGAGAAACACGCTGCCCCATGTGCAGCTCTGTCTCTGAGACATTTCCCCCGTTTCAGGTTGGTGTTTGACTCTCAGAACCACTGGTTTTGATCATTTCCCACCATTTATTTGTTGAAATTTGTGTTGCTTAGGGGAGTTCCTCTCTGATTTGCCCGTTTAGTGGTCAGTATTTGATGGTCTGTTTGCAGTGTTTTGAGAGTCCAGTGTTTGGAAAAACAGTTCAGGGTAAAAGACTGGAAGAAAATATGATAATTCCTTGTGGATGATGAAAATATTCCTTTGCCAGGCAGAAGGCAGAGGAGAAGGCATGACATCGGAGGGATTTAAATGGCTCTTTCCTAAATAAGTTTTTGATGTTCTTACATTTGTTGAGTTGTGAACTAACACAAGTCTTAACTCATTTTCAGGATTATGAATAAATGCCATTAGTGCCCAGAAACTTCCTTTATGGTCTTGTGCATCATTCAGAGCCCAGATTAAGCTCAAGTGGGAGAGAGTGATGTTAATTCCCTTTTATGTTCGTGGCTTCTATTGCACAACAAATGTATAACAAGTGTAACAAATGTTACTGCCACAGCAAGGCTTTTTGCATTTCACTGCTTGCCCAAACTCCAAAGTTCTGGAAATACTGGATGATGTGTTCTGTCAGTCTCAGAATTAATTTCCAGCAGCTCCTGGAGTGGTGACAAGCCCTGGTATGAACTGGGACCAAAAACTTCCAGGCATTTTGGAGCAGAGCCCCTCACAACATCCCCCAGCAGTGCTGGTGCATGAGCTCTCCTTTTACAGGAGGTGGTAGTAGAGATCATAAATAATACTATTAAAATATGATGATGAGGAGGAGGATGATTTGGTAGTATAGAAAAATAGCATTATTAAAGGTAGGTAGGTAGGTAGGTAGATAGATAGATAGATAGATAGATAGATGTTAAAAGATGAGGAGGGGGAGGATGATGATGATGATGATGATGATGATAGTTGGTAGTAGAGTCACTGCTCTGTTGGGAATTCTGCTGTGGCTTTGGAAAGTTCCCTGAGCCCTGCCCAGAGCACTGACAGCCCCAGGGACCTGCCCACACCTCCCTGGCTCCTGGGCCATCATCCCCCCCCCTGCATCTGAGGTGCTGTCTGTGGTACTCCTGTCGTGTCCAATTCCCCACTGGCCCTGGTGGTGTGTGCAGCTGCTCAGGGGAGCCAGGGGGTCTATCCCAGCACGGGTGCCGTGGCAGGAGGGAGCTGTGTGAGGGTTTGGTGTTTCTGGAATCACCAAGTGCTCCAGTGTCTCTCCTTTGTCCCACAGCCAGCCGCCAGCCTCCCCCAGCACGCAGGAGGCCATCCAGGGCATGCTCTCCATGGCAAACCTCCAGGCCTCAGAGTCCTGTCTGCAGACCTCGTGGGGCACCAATCAGGCCAAGAACAACTCCTTCTCCACACAAAACTCGAAGAAAACCGGTGGTGGTGGCAGCAAAAACGCTGGGAAGCGGCTGCTGAAGAAAAGCACAAAGAACAGCATCGATATCGAGGACTACGATGAGGACCAGGACCACTTGGATGCCTGCTTTAAGGACTCGGATTATGGTGAGTAGAGGGAAGCAGAGGGAGGCCGTGAGGCTGCATGGACACACCTGGGCCTGTTGGCAAATGTCCCTCTGCTCGTGGGCATTTCCTCCTGCTCTGCCACCCTGGGACTGGCCAGGGCTGTGCCAGGAGCAGCGCACAGAGCAGGGACCTGCACACCAAAGGAAGCAAAGGTGTGACAGCAGACTGGCTGCAGAGCCAGGGTCACACAGCCATCCAGGCAGGCTGGAGTTGAGGCATGGCACAATGAGAAACTCTCCAGAAACATGGAGAGCCCCCGAAACTGCAGCAGTCAACCCAGAAATGGGGGACTGTCCCAGAAATGTGGGTCAGGTGCTGCTCCTTGTGACAGAAATATCCTTGTCTGCACAGCAGCAATTAAACCTCCAGCTGAGAGGAGTGAGGAGTTGAATTTGTACATGGAAAAGGGACCCTGTGCTGTTTTGAGTTTTGGCAGAGAAAGCAAGCATCTGCAGCAGAAATGGGCACAAAGCCAGTTTGCGCCAGTCACATCAGTTCTGCCATAATTATCATGGAATCATAGAGTGGTTGGGGTTGGAAGGGACCTTCAAGGGCCATCTAATTCCACCCTTGGCCACTTTCCACTGTCCCAGGTTTCTCCAAGCCCTGTCCAGCCTGGCCTTGGACACTTGCAGGGATCCAGGGGCAGCCACAGCTTCTCTGGGCACCCTGTGCCAGAGCCAGGAGCTGGAGCTGAGCTCCCTTGCAGCTCAGGATATTCCATGATTATAGAGAAATACAGAGAGCCAGTGGCAGTTCAATGACAGCAGCTCCCAAGAGAAATGTGTGGATGAGAGGAAAGTCCCCTGAGTGTTACAGCTGTGACAGAAGTGCTCAATGGCACTGCTGGGGACTGTCGAGCTGTGGTGCCTGTGGTCACCACACCTGGGCAGAGCAAAGGGGCTTCTGTGCAGGATAGAGCTGTTTCCTAAACTGAAACTCCTGCCCTTGTTTCCTGCTGTAGTTTACCCTTCTCTCGAATCAGATGAAGATAATCCAGTGTTCAAATCCCGGTCAAAGAAAAGGAAAAGTTCAGATGATGCCCCTTACAGCCCGACAGGTAAGTGCATGGGGTCTGACTGCCCAGACTCAGGCTAAGTCATGCAAATCCCCAAAACCCAGCTGTTTTTCAAGGAATGTGGAAACTGTAACACACAATTAGTGATTTCTTTATCACATGAAGGATTAACCCTTTCCAGTACAGGGGGAAGTGATCCATGTGCTGGGATTCCTGCCAAGCAATTTCACCCTTCCTCCCTCAATCAGCTGGCAGGAAAAAGTCATTCCTTGATTGGTTTATTTTTCCTCACACTCTTAGTGACAGATCAGTTGGTTACCACCTTAGCAGTGGTATAACAGTGAATCAAACCCTGGACAGCTGACTCACCATGGATTTGTTGACTGTGGGAACAGTGAGAGAATGAGAATAGTCTCCTCCAGGCTCAGTCAAAGCTTACGATCTGGAAGGGTTTGATCTGCCCTGAGTTTGTTGGAGCTCACCAGGGGCAGTGACAGGCAAGAAGGCCCCTAGGCCCCTTTGACGTGGCCCATGAGCAAGGGACTCTCTGTGTGTGACAAGCAGCCCATGCTTAGTCTCCTCAGCTTGTGGCCCTGCATGTCCTTCCCCAGGTGAGCACTGTCCTTTTGGAAATGACACTCGTAATCCAGGATGTGGACAAAAACCCACAGGACTTTGGCTTCAGGTGTCTGTGGAGCTGCTCAGCTGTGTGACATCTCCATCAGCAGCTTCTGCCTGTGCCACTGTGCCTGGAGGCTGTTGGCTCTGTGCCTTCACTCACAGCTGGGGAAGGGAAGGGCAGGGGCTGTGCTGTCCCTATGTCCCCTGGCTGAGCAGGGCAGGGGCTGTGCTGTGCTGTGCTGTCCCCATCTCCCCTGTGCCGTGCAGTGGCCTGTGCTGCTCCCACAGGCACATCCTGCCCCTCACGTGCCTCTGCTCTCCCTGCAGCTCGGGTTGGCCCCTCGGTGCCCCGGCAGGACCGGCCGGTACGGGAAGGCACCAGAGTCGCCTCCATTGAGACCGGACTCGCCGCCGCTGCTGCCAAGCTGTCCCAGCAGGTGAGAGGTGCCTGGGGAGTAGGAGCTGGCAGGACAGCAGAGCCCTGTCCCCAGCAGCAGAGCCGTGCCCGAGGGCAGTGCTATGCCAGCCCTCCCAGGGTTTGGTCCTGCAGTGACACGAGGCTCTCCAGTCCCAGGGAAATAAACGGGATCCAAGCCTAGCGGTGTCACAACACACCTGAGCACGTCACAAGGCAGCAAGGGACAGAGCCAAATCACAGGGAAGGATGAGGGAGAATGGCTTCTGGAGTAGAACAGGAGAAGGCTGCCCCAAAGGAGTGTGTTTGATGTGTATTTGAGAGCCTGACTGGTGTGATTGCCTGTCTGTGCATGTTGGCTGCTGGCAAGTGTCAGGGTTTGCTTCCAAGGATTTGGTGGTGAGCAAATGGTCAGTTTAGGAAAGAAGCTGGGGCAGTTTGGATGTTTGGTGTCTGGTCTCTGAAGGGGTCAGAGAAGCCCCATAAAGGTGACATGGTGAGGCTCTAAGGTGACAAGGTCTGCTGGAGCGAGGTTGGTGAAGCACCTCAGCAAGCTGGTGGAGATGCAGGTTGTGGTGGCCTTGGGCTTCTGCCATGTGGACTATTGAGTAGAGGAGCTTTGAGGATGATGTGGACTGTTGAGTAGAAGAGCTTTAAGGATGGTGGCAGGGTTTCAAGAAGAAGGAACTGAAAGCAGAGAAGGGACACAGGACAGGGGCAGACCTCTGCCATCCCAGTGTGCGTGTCCAGGTGCAGTTACAGGTCAGGAGATTATGTGTGTGTCCTAGCAGGAAGCAGAGGCTGGATCAGTGGGATATTTAATATGCTCCATGCTGTTGTGCAAGGGTGTGAAGATCCCTGAAGATAGGAGGTGCCAGTTTTTGTGGAAGATGGAGAGATTTGCCTGTGCTGACCACGCTGCTGTGCCAGGGCAGTGTCGGGGCTGGCTCCCGCTCGCCGCAGTGCTCAGGATCGAGGAGCGAGGATGTAGAGGCACAAGAGGCAATCGTGGGTGTGCAGCTGTGAGCCAGATGGTGTCGGAGCACCCCGAGGCTTGTCCATGGCCAACTCCTGGGGTGTCCTTGTATCAGGACCCCAAGCAACGCCGCTGACCTTTGCCCTAGCTAAAGGTCTTCAGGGGATTAATCTGAGCTTCATCTTTGTCATTTTAAAGGAGGAACAAAAAGGCAAGAAGAAAAAAAATACCAAAAAGAAGCTGTCAGCCCTCAACGCAAGCAAAGCGGCTCAGGAAGGCGGCTCCCCCGAGCCGAAGCTGGAGTCCCAGGCCAGCAGCCTCACAGATCATGAGTACACCGCAGGGGCCAGCACCTTTGGGGTCGCCCAGCCCAACAGGGGATCGCAGCCGATGGCACCCGGTGTTTTCCTCACTCAGAGGAGACCCTCATCATCCTCGCAGAACAATGCCTCCACCAAAGGTACCAGGAAACGCCGGGGTTGTGGTGCAGGAGTGGGGAAGGGTGAAGGGCCGTGTAACCCGAGCCTCCCGCAGGGCCCCTATCGCCCTGTGAGTGCCGTGGGTGTGCACAGGTGCAGCTGTGGATGCAGGTCAGATCCAGTCAGGGATAGGTGTTTTTCTGCTGGGCTGTGGTTGCAGGGTGTGAGGCATCCCATGGCAGGAGCAGTGCCAGGCACAACCCCAGCTTGCAAGGAGCACCTGCAGGGTCACATCCCAGCAAGCCTGGCCAGCAAAGCCTTGGCCAGGGGAAGATGCATCCATGGAGGCTCTTCTGCCCAGGGCTGGGGAGGCACTGTGCTGTTGGAGGTGGCTGTGCCCACTCTGTACTGGCTGTAGCTGAGGACATTTGTCCCAGGACATGCAGAGCAGGGCGCACTGCAGATCTCTCTGGAGAGTTGCCACAAGGGAGCAGAGGAATATCAAACCTTGGGGCTAACACAGCCGCAGCCAAAGGCAGGAGAGAGGAAAAGGTTGCTTCTGTCTGCTGTAGGAAAGCATGAGAAAGCCAAGGCTGTCCTGAAGTGTGGGCTACGAGCTCCTGCTCTCCACTGGAGCTTGGCTCAGGAGGTGTAACTGAGGCAGGTGTGTGGGACAGGCACTGTGTAGCATGAAAATTTTGTGTGATCTCACTGGGAAAGGTCCTGGTGACAAGTGAGGGCAAGGTGGCAGATGTTTCCTGAATTCCAGGTATTCCAGTGGAGCAGATTAGAGGTAGAGCACACTACCCTGGCAGCTTGGATGGCCATAGGGGAGGGTGTGTGTAGCCTGTGGTAGGGACTGGGGTCCTGCCAAGTGGTCTCTGCAGAGCTGGAGTGGAAAGAATGTATTTGCCTGGAATTGTGCTTCTGTGGTAAAATGGTGGGACACAGGTCCAAGGCAGTGGAAGATGTAATGGGAAGATGATCCATCGGATCAGGATGCTGATGGGGCCAAGCCCTGGTGTGGCTGGGCAGTGCAGCAGTGCATCATGCAGGGAGCCCGGTCAAGCACGTGGATCCCACATGCCCTTGGGATCGCTCAGTCCTCAGAGAAGGGAAGGGCTCATTGCTAGGAGAGCGAGAGGCTGACCTGGCAGGGAGTGGAGGACCATCAGGTCTTCCTCTGCAGGGTCCTAGGACAGCTGGAGGCTCTAAGGGGACAGCAAGACTTCTCATGGAGCACAGGAGAGTCCTGAGCATGGGAACCAGCAGGCTGGGCAATGGAGGCACTGTGGAAGGAGATGGTGGGATGAAGCAGAACCAAAGAGCTCAGGTGGTGTCTCTGGCACTGCAGGAAGAGAGGACAAGGAGAAATGTGGAGATGTGGTGGTATGTGGGGTGGTCTCAATGTGGCAGGCGAGGGACAACGCTGGTCCTAGGACTTGTGGTAGCACGTGAGCTCAGGATCCCTGTGCTGCAGGTTTCCTGTGGAGGAAGTCAGAGAGGTGTCTGGGATCTGTGGGGTGTGTGTGCATGTGTGTCTGTGTGTCTGCGTGTGAGTGCAGCCTCTCCTTGAGGAGCAGGGTAGCACTGGTGGGACTGGGCTTGACTGTCACCCTATGGGCAAACAGGTGACCATGAGCAGGTGAGGGCACAGGGCAGCAGGGCTGGCACTGCAGGGACAGAAGGGTGCCCGGCAGAGCTGCAGGGACAAGAGGGTGCAGCTGGAGGCTCTGTGCCTGTGGGGTGGGGTGGTTGTGGCCCTCACCCCAAGCCTCCTGTCCTTGCAGGGAAGCGCACAAAGAAGGGGATGGCCACGGCCAAGCAGCGGCTCGGCAAGATCCTGAAGATCCACCGGAACGGGAAGCTGCTGCTCTAGTGGCCCCAGGGACACTGCCACCCACTTCTGGGCCACCACCACAATAACCCCTTTTAACTTTCAGCGGTCGGACTGTACAGAATCCTGCTATAAATATTTTTTAATATAGACGTCCTTTCTCAGAGTGCTGAGAGCGACTAGCCGCAAAAAGTTAATACTGATCTCGGCCACCGAGGAGCACATTGGGTCCCCCGCTCCAGCTCTGGCTCTGGCTTTGGGCCCCTCTTCCCACTCGGCTAGAGGGTAGAGAGGGCAGAGTGGGCAGAGTGGTGGCCAGGCCAGGAGCAGGAAGGGCCACCAGGCCACATGGTGGGAGGGACTGCGGGCTGAGGCGTGGGGCAGGGAGGCGGCAGGTGCGTTTCTCAGGCTCCCCCGCGGCCGCTCCCAGCCCCTTTTCCTAGAATGTAGCTTGTACATAGCTTTTGGAATAACCACCGCGGGTTTTTATACGGGGAGGGTCTCTCCGGGCGCTGCCCGCCGGTACCAGCTCTTTGCGTAACTTCTTGTACGAGGAGGGAGACAGTTATTTTACTAGCACCTTGTGGAGTGTTTCCGTGTTTTGTGACGATGTAATTTATTAATGTTTGTAGCTTTTTATATTTGTACATTTCTTATGGGCTTTGTTTATATACACACATTACCGGGGCGCGGCGCCTGCGGGGAACCAGAGCCACCTGCCGCCGTGTGCCAGGGCCACCGGAGCCACCACTGGGGCCACCACCAGGGCCACCAGGGCCGCGCCGGCCCAGGTGTCGTGCCGGCTTTTTTTATTATGGTTATGATTATTATTATTAGTATTATTATTTTTTCGCGACATGTACATTTCTAACAAAGTTTATCGTGGCTATCTATCTATGACGGTGTTTTATTTACCGATTCATATCAAAATGCTCTTGTATCGACTTCACAAAATCTTAAGTAAACCTAGAGCAAAGTTTAAAAAAAGGAGAAAAAAAAGGAAAAGAAAAAAAAAAAGAAAGTAAAGTAAAACTATTTCAGGTTTTGTACACAATTGCCTGGGCCTGGCGTTTTTGTGGGGTCGGCAAAGGAGGGGTGGAGAGGCAGCCGGGGGTGGGTGAAGGAGCAAGGAGGTACCCAGAGCTTGGACAGACAGGGTGTGGCACTGCCCCATCTGTCACCCACCCCCTGACACCCCTCTGCTTGCTACAGCACTACGGGGAGCCCTGGTCAACTGGACATGGCTTGAGTGTCCCAGTAAATACCTCATGGTCCAGCCAAAGGTGCCCATGAGCAACCATCCATGGCAGTTTCCCTCTGCTTCCTTCCCCTTGGGGGTCACAGAAGCTCCAGCCTTGTCCCTTCTTTGTGCTCCCTCAAACACGCAGCCCTCATCATTTATTCCTGGCCCTCGGGGACACATGCAACCTGCTTTTTTCTCTTTGCTGATGCAAGGCCATTTCCAGTTCCCACACTGCTCCTGGATACCTTGTGCCTGCAGTGGCCCGAACCATCCGCAGCCTGCACAGTCCCCTGTTCCCCTCTGATGGCCCCAGCAGCCCCCAGGTGCAGCCCCGGCTCAGCTCTCTGCTCCGAGCGCTCATCCCCGGTGCCGGGGCTTTGGGGGAGCCCCTGCAGCCCGTTCTGCAGGGACATTCCAGGAGGGTGAGGTGGCTGCTGGCGATATCGAGCGATCGCCAGCTGGGGGAGTTCACAGTTCAGAAACAGCCGCAGCCGGGAAAATGGGACCCGCCGGAATGGAACCTCCCAAGGCTCAGGGACACACGGGCAGCCCTTGCTCAGAGTGAAATACCCCGAACTGAAAGGGAGCCCAAGGATGACCAGCTGAGGATGCGCCGTGACGGTGAAAGCGCCCACCCAGGTCACCCACTCAGCACCCACCCAGGGCACCCAGAACCCACTCAGAACCCACCCAGCGCCCACCACCGGCTCTGCCCCAGCCCCGCGGAGCCGCCTGCAGTCAAACATCGCAGAGCCTGGGTGCTCCAGCCGGGAGAAACCCGTCCAGGAAAACCAGTCCAGGGAAAGGGGGTGACAGCTGCTGTGCCAGCCTCCCTGTGCGGGAGACCGGGGCTGGCACAGAGACCCGAGTGCCAGTGTGGGACAATCGGCTCACCTTAGGTATTGCCTTTACCGTGACTGGCACCCGGGAATTCACAAATGTGCTGCTCGATGTACAAAGGATGGCCCGGTCAGGGAGGTGTTTCTTGTGCACACACGTGCACAGGGGATGTTGGCTGCTCCTGGTGAACCATTACCCATAACGTTTGTGTTTCTGCTGTTTCTGTTTCTAAACTGACAAGAATCACTCAAACTCAGACATTTGACACAACTACGCCTTAGTCTCACAGACCCCTCATTAATCCTTCCCCCGGTGGGGCAGGCTCTGCTCGGGCCGTGTGTTGCTCCCAGCAGTGGCCCGATGCCATCCCGCGCTGTGAGTGCCCTGCTTTCCATTGCCATCTGCCCCCGATCCCAGTGCCCTTCCCACAGCACTCACCGCACCAGTGTCAACTGGAAGTTTTTCTCTGCACATCACAAGAGAAAGCCTGCTTCTCCTCTTCTCTTGAAACTGTAATAATTATAACTAATTAGATTCCTTTCTGTTTCCAACCTGCGGGGAAGACGCACTTTAAGACTCATTTTTAGGTCATTCTCCTGTCAAACTTCACGAACTTCTGTGCCCCAGCTCACTGTGTTTGCTAAACATTGAGCTCCACGGAGCGATCCTGCTTGGGGAGAGGCACGGACCAGCCTGGGGCTGTCCCCCCTCCCTGGCTCACTCCTCCCATCACACACCGCAGGTGTTTGCAGGCTGTGTGTGACCACGTGTCTTCCTCTCACCTTCAACTCAATCAAATAATTAGCAGTCACTTAGGAGTCAATTAGGTGGCACATCTTCAAAGTCTTTTTGTTTCCCCGGCTCCTTCATTTATGAGCTTTGTTGAGCAGCCCAAGGGAAACCCTTTCTTCCTGAGGTCACCGGGGCTCACCCTCGCTTCATCTTTGACTGGACTGCAGAGGAATTCCCCACTCATTTCTCACCCCTGGCTGGGCAGTGGGCGCCGTGGGCCAGACCCCTCAAACCCCCCTGTCCCGTCACAAGGACCCTGCCCTCCTGCTGTCCGTGGGGAGCAGTGGCTGTGAAGTAGGAAACTCTGCTCCACTGGTCATTTATTCCTCTTTCCGTGCTGAACTCAGCAGTTCCAGGCTGCAGCCACTTCATTTGATTGCTGCCATAAAACATTTGGTGGGTCGGTTTGGAGAACAAACCCTCCACACAATTTGGAGTATCAGATGCCTGAATCCAGAGGAGATGGAAAGGGAAGAAGGGGTGAAGGTTTTCTAGCACCACTTACATATGAATTTATTGGAGCAGACCTTAAAATACGACCTAGAGCAAGTTATACAGTTAAAAATGTGCACTAGTGCTGTGTAGTTTACGTGTCCCTTGCCCAGGGTTAAAGACTGCAGGCAGCTCCTTTCAGCATACTTTCTTAATTCGAGATCACCAGCCTCAGTACTTTGCCTCAAAATGTGCAAACCTTTAACTTCCCCCAAGGGAAAACTCACTCTGAGAATGAAATATTAATTAGAGCCTCATCATCCACCCACTGTGTGGCCTCTCAGAAGCCTGGGGAAACCAGACACACTCCAGCCCCAAAGTGCTCCCTTTGTGTGGGGCTTTTGTTCCCCACATTCCACCCGTGGGGCCCTGTCACAGTGGATCAGAGCTCCCCGGGCCTGAAAGGGAGCTGCCAGGCTGAGCTGGCTGCTGACAGGGAGTATGGCCATTAACCAGCTCATTATCTCCAGCGGGCTTTGCACAAATCGCTCCCTACCTGGCTTTGGGCATCAGCGGTGATGACAACCCTTGGACTGATGCTGGTGAGGAGTGAATAAAGATGCTGTGGCTAGAGACCATCTGCAGGGATTAAACCTTCATCACGTTCAGTGACATTTCTGCTCCCGACACAAAGGGAACCTCTCTCTTTCCGCAGTCACACACCTCAGTTTCTCCAGGAGGCTGCTTCCCTACCAGACACTTCATTGCAGCTTGTCTGTCATGGAAACCTTTTCTAAATCTCCAGCAACAACCCACCCTGATCCAGGACTGCCTCGGGAAGTTGCTGATGGCTCTTTGGGCCAGCAGTTTCCAGCATCAGCCACAAAGGTCAAGATGATGTGTGATCTGCAGAGCCATGGCTTTCCATGCGAGCTGTGGGCAGAGGGGGAAACTAAATCACCAAGAATGTTGTGATTCTCTATCTTCTGAGCAATGACACAAATGCGAAGAGCCATGGAATCACAGAATATCCTGAGCTGGAAGGGACCCACATTGAGTCCAACTCCTGGCCCTGCACAGGACACTCCAACAATCCCACCCGTGCCCGAGAGCACTGTACAAACATTTTTTAAATAAGATTTGCTATTTAAAACAAGGAGAATATTAAGTCTTGAGTTTGTTTTTCCAATGTTTAAAACCAAACAGGGAATTAAATAGACTCAAGCAAAGCAATTAACCACAGTGAAGGAACTGCTGTTTGTTTTCAGCGTGTTTTTGCTGGGTGCAGTAGCATATGAGGAGGAAACAACATCAGATGGGGATGTTTATCTCATGCAGTGACTCAGCCCTCCTGCTTGATGCTTCTCAAAGCACCGTGTCTTGCTGGCCTTGTTGCAGTCCTGTTTCCATCGAGCTCCTGATGCTCACTAATGCTTTGCACTCTTATCCCTTCCAGAGCCCTGCTGGGTGTGTTCCAGGTAGGACCCCCTGGATTCCCACAGACCTCACACTGACCTGAGGCATCCTTGCGACAGAAAGGTTTTTATTGTCTCCATGTGAGGGTGGGGAGGCCCTGGCACAGGGTGCCCAGAGAAGCTGTGGCTGCCCCTGGATCCCTGGAAGTGTCCAAGGCCAGGCTGGATTTCTTCATTGTGTAGTCAGTATTAAAAGGGGCCTGACTATTCTAGCTGTCTGCTCAGCAGTAATTTATTTTTATGCAGAAATCAAGGAGACTTCAGTCTGAGAACTGTCTCCCCTCTGGCCCCAATGGTCAGTAACTGCGTGGCTGGACAAGGCTCTTCCTACGCACGCCTGTCCTGGGGAGTCACAGGAATCCTGTGCACAGAGTGGATTTGCACAGGCACAAACAAACAGACAACCCCAGGCTGCAGGTCTCCAACCCAGCCACGCTGTGCTGGATGAGGTAAACCTTGGCCCAGGTGCCATTCCCAAGGCAGAGCCTGGCTCAGGCACTGGAGGTGAGCAGGGATTATGTGCTGTCCACACAGCAATTCCAACAGGGAGAAGGGTCATTGGTGCTGCTGGTGAAGATTTGCTCTTCCTTGGAGCACTGCTATTGCCAGCATCCCATGAGCCAATTCCGTGTACCCAGGGCAGGCTGGCAGGACACAGAGCCATTCCTGCTGGAAAAGTGTGCTCAGCTTTCCTGTGAGCCAATTTGCCTGTGACTGGTGGATCCCTGGGTCCTCAGTTTGGCTGCAGCCCTTCTGCACAGCTCTGTGAGGGAATCCTTGAGCTTAGCTCTGCCTGTGGACTCACAAGACACCCTGCGCTGCTTCTGAGGCATTATTTTCCAGAATGATTCACTTGAGAAATCTAGAACAGTTGGAGGGTTTATCTGGAAATACATCACTTTTCCCTTAGGTATACTCATTTAATAGATATAGATGTGTATTTATTTATATGGAAAACAAACCAACCTTAGACAATAATAGCAGCTAAAAGCCAAACTTGCAATTGTTACTCAATGTTATTGCTATTAAGCGGCTGTTACTCATAACACAGCCATGCATACTTTGGAACTTAATCTCCTTTTGTGGTATTAAATGGGCCAAGCAGCTGCTAAATGGAACAAAAGTGTCATCCATCAGGATCAATTGGAATAAACATAAACATCCCACTTCCTTGCAGACAAACGTGGCATGGTGGGCTGAGCAGCTTGCTTTGACCATCAGAGTGATGTTCCTGGAGCTCCAGCATTGTGGAAAATCAGGGTGTGTGGTGGTTTGAAAGCAAATCAGTGAGAGACTCAAAGTCAGAACTACAATTTAATAGAAAAATTAAAACAAATGCAATAGTACAAAAACACTGACAGAGTCAGAATACAACCTGACACCCTGTTGGTAGTAGTCCACTTGGAAGGTGGCTGCAGTCCTCTGGGAGTGATAGATGTGGTTCTGTTCAAGCAGTGATCCTGTGAAAGGTGTAGTTCTCCTCTGAAGGTCCAGTGCTGGTGTAGAAGGGTCTGGTCTTCCTCTAGGAATCCAGTGGAAAAGCTGACTTGTGGTGTTTCAAATCCCAGTTTTTATCCAGACAGGGATGCATTGGTCCCTCCCCCTGGGTGGGGCATCTCCCAATGGGATGATGGAGTTTATCAGTGGAACTCAATGGCCCATGAACTGCAGCCATTAGGGATGAGCAAAGCAAAATGCCCCACCTGGCTCTAAGGGCTGGCCCATTAGGGAACATGTCCTGGAGCCATCAGGGATGAGCCAGGAACACTGCCCCACCCGGCCCCAACATCCCATGAAGATGGGGATAGAATACATACCATTGGAACCTAAGACATTATCCACCCCTTATTCTATCACCATCTATGTGATACCCAAACCAATACCCCCTTTAAACTTTACATATATATATATATATATATATATACATATACAATTGTTATAAATAAAATTCGTGCTCAAATATGTAATATTGAAACATATAGTAAAAAAGGTTCCGTTGTAACCAGTTTTAGACCAAGCAGAGCCTCCCCAAGAAAAGAATTGTAGCCTCGCCCAGAGAACTGATTTACATCCCAAAGACAACATTACAGAGAACGGCAGCACATCGAGAAAGCATTTAGCCGACGCCTGATATCTACATTTTCCAAGGAGAACTTCCCAGCAGAGCTGATGGCGGAACTGATCGACCATCTCCGAAAATCCCATCCCAGCTCAGGTGTTAACGACCAGATCGGACCAGGATAAGAAACATCATGAGCCATCAGATAACATCCCCTGGTGATGAGAAATCAATCAAACACAGGATGCGTTTTGTCCATCTCAGTTTCATGAATAGCATGCTTCATGAATATGCGGAATGACAGAAACAATACCCAAAATCCGGACTTTATGGTCAAAAATGCATATAAACCAGCTGTTGGAAGCAGTCGTTGTGAACAGAGGGAGGTCTGATGTGATAGAGGTTAGACCTTTGTTCACCCAGTGCCAACCCCGGGCTTGGCACTGTCTCCCTTTTCGATCGTGGCATTGCGTGTTCGAAACTCTCGGACACTAAATAAATTTTATACTTGTTTTACTATAAATTGGGTGTACGTATTTATTACACAATGAAACTTTACAGAGTTCTCACTTAAAATTAAGTTTATTTGTGGTACACAATGGGTTTCCCCATCTTTCTGCGTTACCTACCAAGTGTATCCAGGTCCTTGAGCAAAAATAACCCCGTGGATGGGTTTGCCTTTGTCTGAGGTGGGACTAATCCAAACAGTCTTTCCTAAAATACCTCTCATGTGTACCACAGGGACTCTATCTCCATCCACTGTGTGCAAGGGTTCAGACTGGGCAGGACCAGCTCGATTGATGGAGCTTCATGTGTTGATCATCCAGGTGGCCTTTGCTAAGTTCATTTCCCAATTTTTGAAGGTCCCCCTGCCATGTGCTTTCAGGGTGGTCTTACGTAGTCCGTTGCACCGTTCAACTTTCCCGGCAGCTGGTGCATGATAAGGGATATGATATATCCACTCGATGCAATGTTCTCTGGCCCAGCTGTTTATAAGGCCATTCTTGAAATGGGTTCCGTTGTCTGACTCAGTTCTCTCAGGGGTGCCATGTCTCCACAGGACTTGCTTTTCCAGGCCTAAGATGGTGTTTTGGGCGGTAGCATGAGGCACAGCGTAGGTCTCCAACCATCCAGTGGTTGCTTCCACCATGGTCAGCACGTAGCGCTTGCCTTGGCGGGTTTGGGGAAGGGTGATGTAGTCAATTTGCCAGGCTTCCCCATACCTATACTTCGACCATCGTCCACCGTACCACAGAGGCTTCATCCACTTGGCCTGCTTGATCATAGCACAGGTCTCACAGCCATGGATGACCTGTGAGATGCTGTCTATGGTCAAGTCCACCCCTCGGTCACGAGCCCATCGGTACGTTGCATCTCGTCCCTGATGACCAGAGGCATCATGGGCCCAACGAGCTAGAAATAATTCTCCCTTGTGCTGCCAGTCCAGATGCACCTGTGATACTCTCAGTCTGGCAGCTCGGTCCACCTGCTCGTTGTTACGATGCTCTTCGTTGGCCCGACTCTTGGGTACGTGTGCATCCACGTGCCGAACTTTCACAGTCAGCCTCTCTACACGGGTAGCGATGTCCTGCCAAATCTCAGCGGCCCAGGTGGGTTTCCCTCTGCGCTGCCAGTTGGCCTTTCTCCAGCCATCCAACCATCCCCACAGAGCGTTAGCTACCATCCAGGAGTTGGTGTAGAGATAGAACCGAGGCCATTTCTCTCACTCAGCAATATCCAAAGCCAGCTGGACGGCTTTAAGCTCTACGACCTGACTCGATCCACCTTCTCCTTCAGTAGCTTGTGCAACTCGTCGTGTGGGGCTCCATACAGCAGCTTTCCACTTCTGGTTAGCACCCACAATTTGGCAGGAACCATCAGTGAAGAGGGCATATCGTCTTTCACTCTCTGGTAGCTCGTTATATGGTGGGGCTTCCTCAGCACGTGTCACTTGCCTCTCCTCTTCTTCAGAAGATAACCCAAAAGTCTCACCCTCAGGCCAGTTTGTTATAATTTCCAGAATCCCAGGGCGATTAGGGTTTCCTATCCGGGCTCGCTGTGTGATCAGCGCAATCCACTTGCTCCACGTGGCGTCGGTGGCATGATGTGTGGAAGGAACCCTTCCCTTGAACATCCAACCCAGCACTGGTAGTCGGGGTGCCAGAAGCAGCTGTGCTTCGGTGCCAATTACTTCTGAGGCAGCTCAAACCCCTTCATAAGCCGCAAGAATCTCTTTCTCGCTTGGGGTATAGCTGGCCTCAGATCCTTTGTATCCCCGACTCCAGAACCCGAGCTGTTGTCCTCGAGCCTCTTCAGGTCCCTTCTGCCACAGGCTCCAGGATGGACCATTCTCCCCGGCCGCAGTGTAGAGCACATTTTTCACATCCTGCCCTATTCTGACTGGCCCAAGGGCTACTGCGTGGGCAATCTCCTGCTTAATTTGTTCGAATGCTTGTTGTTGCTCAGGACTTCACTGGAAATAATTTCTTTTTCGTGTCACGAGGTAAAGAGGGCTTACAATTGTGCTGTATTCCGGGATATGCATTCTCCAAAACCCGACAGCTCCTAGAAAAGCCTGGGTTTCCTTCTTGTTCGTAGGTGGGGACATAGCAGTGATATTGTTGACTACTTCTGTCGGGATCTGGTGATGTCCATCTTGCCACTTGACTCCTAAAAACTGGATTTCTTGAGCGGATCCCTTAACCTTACTTCGCTTGATGGCAAAACCAGCTCTTAGGAGAATCTGGATGATCTTCTTTCCTTTCTCAAAGACTTCCTCTGCTGTGTTCCCCCATACGATAATGTCGTTGATGTACTGCAAATGTTCTGGAGCCTCACCCTTTTCCAGTGCAGCCTGGATCAGTCCATGGCAGATGGTGGGGCTGTGCTTCCAGCCCTGGGGGAGTCTGTTCCAGGTGTACTGCACTCCCCTCCAGGTGAAAGCAAACTGAGGCCTGCACTCTGCTGCCAGAGGAATGGAGAAAAAGGCATTGGCAATATCGATGGTCGCGTACCACTTTGCTGCCTCGGATTCCAGTTCATACTGAAGTTCCAACATGTCTGGCACAGCAGCACTCAGTGGTGGTGTGACCTCATTCAGGCCACGATAATCCACTGTCAGTCTCCATTCTCCACTCGACTTGCACACTGGCCATATAAGGCTGTTAAAGGGTGAATGAGCCTTGCTGACCACCCCTTGGCTCTCCAGTTTACGAATCATCTCGTGGATGGGAACCACAGAGTCTCTGTCTGTGCGGTACTGCCGTCGGTGCACTGTTGCCGTGGCGATTGGTACCTGCTGTTCTTCAACTTCCAGCTGTCCCACAGCAGAGGGGTCGTCTGAGAGGCCAGGCAAGGTGTTTAGCTGTTGGATGTCTTCTGTTTCTGCAGTGGCTATCCCGAAAGCCCAACGATGTCCTTTTGGGTCTCTGAAATACCCATTTCTAAGGTAGTCTATGCCCAGGATGCATGGGGCCTCTGGGCCGGTCACGATGGGGTGTTTCTGCCACTCATTCCCAGTTAAACTTTCTTCAGCTTCCAATACAGTCAGCTGCTGGGATCCTCCTGTCACCCCAGAAATAGAAATAGATTCTCTTCCCACGTACTTTGATGGCATCAAGGTGCATTGAGCGCCGGTGTCAGCCAAAGCCGTATATCTTTGTGGGTCAGACATGCCAGGCCATCGGATCCACACAGTCCAATAGATCCAGTTTCCCTTTCCTCTACATGGCTAGAGGCAGGGCCCCTCTATTCCTGATTGTCATGGGGTAATTGCTGTTAAAAATTCCCAGTGTATGAAGAGAAGGTGGAGTCGGAAATGAGGTAGCCAGCATTAAACTCCACCTACCTAAAAACTCATAAAACCAGGAGAACACCTGAAGAAGCTCTCTTTCAGGCTTCTGGTTCGCAGAGGAAAGACGCTGCTCTCCTCCCCTCCGCACCAACTGGGTAAGGTCTCCCCAAACCATATGGCTTGGGGCTGCCAACCTGCATGGTGTGGGGGGGAGGGGAGAGAGAGAACCTAAGCCGCCTCATTCTGCTGCCCCTGGCCAAGGAACTTTGCTGGCTCCGTTCGCCTAGCCTGAGCCAGGCCAGTCCCCTCTCCGCGGCACGGCCCAGAGGGAAGAGGTTTTGAGGTCGGGCCCCGTGGACTTCGGAGGCGTCCTGCCCGGGTAGCCCCTCAGTGAACTCTGCACGAGAGAGAGAGAGAGAGAGGAGCTCAGACTGGGCTCCAGCCAGGCGGCCCCAGGCGGAGAGAGGGAGCTCAGACTGGGCTCCTCCCACGGAGCTCAGATGTGAATCCCGCCGGTGCAGAAAAGAAGCCTGGATCAACTTCTTGCAGCACGAGTGCAGTCCTGCCGGGCCCCCACAACTAAAACACGGCTTAGACAGAGGGGCAGTGCAGATGGGATTTTTTCTTCTACTTCAAGCACGAACTGATAACATTTAAACTACGCGGGTGAAAGCCACGTGATCATTGCCCAGCCGAAAGACAAATTAACTGTTCTTTTTTCTAATATCAAATTGAGACTTTGGGGACATTAATTTCTCCTTCTCACACAGAAAGAGCATAAAAATAAAGGCATCTACGAAAGGCACAACATAGAGACTTTAAGTTAATGAGTATAACTAAGCTTATTTTCAAAGAAGGAAGAGATGAAGAGTGCTTTAATGCTGAAAGTTCTTTTGTAAAAACATGTTGATAAAGTTAGCTGTAATATACCCTGTAAAATATGAATAATGGTCTAAAAGAGGTGAGAAAAAGGGAATGTAATGTTCTGAGTTGTAAGCAGTAGACTGAAACTTTTATGTATAAGATTTTTCTTTCCTCACCCCAGGAAACAGTAGAAGAAGACTTGTGTTGCTGATGTTGAAGTAAGGGGATGTCATTGTTACTGTAATAGAAACATTCCCTCTCAAAAAGAACACCTCAATGACCATCATATGTCCATTTGGTAGTAGCCCTGGGAAAGCTACTGAAATGGGAAGGGGTCTGGAAAAGCAAATGCCTCCTTCAAGGAGAAGATTGCTTGCTGAAAAGCTAATAACCATGGAAACTGTGTTTCCTATGGGGATCAACATGATAAAACAAAAGAAAGCTTCTCTCTCTACATAAATTAAGAGAACTGTTTTGTTCTAGAGGTGGTGGATTAACTATAAGTTGAAGTGTTACCTTTTGTATGGTCAGTAAGAAAGAAAATGGAAAAGGTGGGGAGGGAAAAAGAGTGTTCTAAAAAGTTTGGTATTAATGCATGATTAGAATTCCTATTCTGTCTGTTAATAATTTTTTTTTTTGTATTCCTTAAAATATAAACCTGCTTTGCCTACTATTAATCCTTATCTCACAACAAAATCAAATAATGTTAACTACAAAACTAATGTTTATACCTAATTTTTATCCCCAAACTTCAAAACCTCAACACTGATCATGGTACACGTTGCTCTCTTCCTGTAAATATGTTCTTGAGGTCCCTTCAAGAGGGTCGGTCATATCATCATTTCTATACTGTCCAGAGTTCTGTCCACAAGAGACCAGAGCGGCATTGACTCTAGGTGGGCTTCTTGTGGTAGCTGTTCCTCTCTTCATGTACATGGGCTGCTAAGGAAGAGGTGGGTTTTCTATCCCACTTCCTCATGTCTTCTCCATGCTCCTGAAGGAAAAACCAGAGGTTACCTTTCTCTGGCTGGGGGACATCTGCTCCTAATAGCAGAGACTCTTGTTGGTTCTGGCGAGATGTGGTGAATTTCTTGCTTCAGCTCCTTTCTGAGTTTCTCTTCCAAGCTCTGGACGTGCTCAGCCAGCTTTGTTTCCACAGATGAGACATGGGTGCGTAACGGGGCAGTGACAGTGTCCTCATAAATTCTTAGTTTGTTGACCAGTACTCCCACCTTGTCCGCTCCTTCCCTCCATTGCAGTGTTGCTAGATAACGGGAGTATATCTCTGGTCCAAGCTGTGCGAATCTCAACCACGTCTGTGACGTGCATTGGACATCATCTGGGTTCTTAGGGAATCTCTCATCTTCTGAGAAAATTATCTCCAGCAATCTCCAGCACGGCCAATTCTCTCAGGCATCAGATACCTTGTTCCATTGTGCTCCATTTTCCTTGGTGCACCTGGAGGTCTTCTTTACAAAGGTATCTGTCCCTTACACTTGCCAGCAGTCGCCGCCAGAGGCTGAGAGTTTCTTGGGTTTTCCCGATCCCCTGGTCAATGACCACATCCTGGGTCAGGGATCCAAGTTGCCTGGCCTCACTTCCATCTAGCATGGTGTCATTGGCTGCAGCGTCCCAGATGCGAAGCAGCCAGGTCAGGATGGATTCATTTGTCTGGCGGGTGAACTCCCTCTGTAGGTCACGCAGCTCACCCAGGGATAAAGAGTGAGTGATGATCTCTGGCTCCGTCTCTTCTGCTTGGTGCGAAGGTCCAGCCTCCTCCTCATCGGTCGCTGTGCGGGCTGATTTGCTCTTGGATTTCTTTTTCTGAAGGGGGGCAACTGCTACTGGCTTAGGCTGTTCTGGCTTGGTGATGGCTTGTGTGGAGACTGTCGTTTCTTTCAGTCTCTTTTTCCTCTATGACAGTTTGTTTAGTTACGGTGCCTGTTGTTCTGCTGCTTTTCTTGTCCTCATCCTGAGGATACTGTGCCGCATCCAGCATTGTTCTGACTGTAAGCATGGTGTACACGGTGCAGGTCATAGAGAGAAAAGAAAACAGAACTGACAGCAAGATTATACCATCTTTGACATCCAAAGGTGTTAAAAACGAGGTCCAGTCTCCTGTTAAAATTTGAAGGTTTCATAGAAGGACAATAAAGGGACAAGGTATAGGGTAAAAGGTTACAACGTCCAGGTGACGTTGGGAACTCTTGGCACAGAGCCAAGAGCACATCTGACATGGTGAAAATACTCTGTTTATATACATTTCTTATTGCATCAGCCTGTTACATATTCATAGACAAGTATACATATTCAAACTTTTCTCCAAACTATTTTACATTTTCCAGGTACTCGTTAGCATGGCTCCTCCTCGGGTCCGCCTTTTTAGAGCATGTGCAGTTTCTTTGGAGACTCCAATATCTTCTTTTGTCCATTGGTGTCCAGCAGATGGTTGTTGTCGATAGGGATGTCCAGTCAGATGGCTATTTGTCAGTAGGAATATCCTGTCAGATGGTTCCTTGTCGATAGAGATATCCTGGGACAGGAGCCGGTTACACCCGTGCTTATCCAACTAAGCCTGCGGTTTAGTTATTTTAAGCTAGGTACATTTTAACACAGCTACATTAGCCACTACATTTAAGCTAAAACAAAAAGGCATTAAAGCATTAAAAAAAATTATTCTATTTCTATAACAAAAGCAACTTCTACAATGACCAACATCATACACATAGCATTCATTATTTGCGAAAAGCCAACACTATAATATGCATTTATAACAAAAGGGAACTCAATATTTTCAAAAACTGTTGTGTCAGGTCTGAAAGAATCCACTCTCTACTCTTTCCCCTGGGGGCTGGGTGCGATTGTTGAGGAGGCCCCAGATGTAACAGCCCAGACTAGGACAAGCAAACAAAATTGAGTATATATTCCGAATGGTGTTCATTGCCTCGGAGGTTACCATGCAAAAGAGATAATAAACCATTAAAGCAATTTTTATACGATACCCCGGCCTACACAGAAGCATTACCACAGGCAGGCAGTTCCCTGTCTGCGGAAATATATATAGAGCAAGGTACAGGACCCATGTAAGCTGAGTATCATGGTGAATAGGTGGGTTCTAAAACACAAAATTGTAATTCTGCCTTTCCTCAGGACCCTGCCCCACCTTGGGCACCAAAAAAATGTGGTGGTTTGAAAGCAAATCAGTGAGAGACTCAAAGTCAGAACTACAATTTAATAGAAAAATTAAAATAAATGCAATAGTACAAAAACACTGACAGAGTCAGAATACAACCTGACACCCTGTCAGTCAGGATGTTGGTAGTAGTCCACTTGGAAGGTGGCTGCAGTCCTCTGGTAGTGATAGATGTGGTTCTGTTGAAGCAGTGATCCTGTGAAAGGTGTAGTTCTCCTCTGAGTGTCCAGTGGTGGTGTAGAAGGGTCTGGTCTTCCTCTAGGAATCCAGTGGAAAAGCTGACTTGTGGTGTTTCCAATTCCAGTTTTTATCCAGATAGGGATGCATTGGTCCCTCCCCCTGGGCGGGGCATCTCCCAATGGGATGATGGAATTTATCAGTGGGACTCAATGGCCCATGAACTGCAGCCATTAGGGATGAGCAAAGCAAAATGCCCCACCTGGCTCTAACGGCTGGCCCATTAGAGAACATATCCTGGAGCCATCAGGGATGAGCCAGGAACACTGCCCCACCCGGCCCCAACATCCCATGAAGAAGGGGATAGAATACATCCCATTGGAACCTAAGACAGGATGTTAACCTAACCTGGGCCTGGCAGGAGGCACAGTTTTGGGGAATTGGGGGTGTGAAAGGCTGGAACACATCCTGTCCGTGCTTTGTGTGGGGATGGGGCTTGGGAAAGATGACTCTGTAAGGCGCACCCAGGGCTTGGCACTGCCAGCTGTGCCTGGACTGGGGAGTGCCCACCCACCCTGGGGCAGATCCCTGCATTGCAGGGACATTCACACCCAGCTCAGCAATGGAAATATTGTGGCTTTGACTCTGGGAATACAAGGCACTTCCTCTTTATCTGAGCAGCCAGGCCTCTTGCAGAACAAGATTTTCAATAAAGCAGCAGTCAATAATAGATTTTAGCAAATCACAAGTGTATGCCTTGAGCTACCATCACCCACCCCAGAGCTCCATTTGAGAGTGATCAGCTGTGGGGAAGTAATTGGAAAAATATGGCATAAATTGTGTGTGTACACATGCACATGAGTAAAGCAGCTCTCATTAAACAGCATTAAACACAGAACCACATGCCAGATTGAAATCACAGGAGTTTCCTCTGATTGCTGCAGTCAGCACTGGGTCTGTGCAGTAGTACCCAGCTTGGCTTGGGGGTGGGCAGCCCTGGAATGTCCCAGCAAAGGGCTGAAGTCAAAAGTGGGAGGTGGCTGGAAATTTGAGGGCTGACAGGTAAGAATTGTGGAGGTTCAAGTGAAACTTGACACCTGTGAGAGTGAGACCTCCTCATCTGCCTGTGTCAGTGCAAGGCCTGGTGAAGATATGAGCTGATTTAGATCCCCATGGTGAAGATATGAACTGATTTAGATCTTCATGGTGAGGATACAAACTGATTACATCAAGTGATTGCTCCACCTGTACCTGAAGGCAACATAAATCGGGTTTTTCCTTCTTCAGCTTCCCCTACACAGAATTCCCTCTCCTTTCCTGTCTTTTCCAGGCTGTGCCAAGGACAGGGGACATGGGGTGTCCCATGGCACCAGAAACACATCAAGGAAAGGCTCAGGGCTGAGGAGCAACTGCAGAAGAGAAAGGAACAACCTTTGGAGTGGGGGAAAATGCTGTCCCTGTAATGACCCTAGGATGTCAGATATTTAGAAACACGAACCCAAAAGAGTCAGTAGGTTCTTTTAATTGGGGGTGTAGAGTTTTATTATTTAAAAGGTTTTATAAAGAAGTTTTAAATAGACCATGGAATTGCTGTAGCAGACTGGGTTTTTTTCCTCTTGGAAATTGCTCAGCCATTTGGTTTCTATTTTTGCACAAAGCACAAGCTTTTTGAACAATCATTTGATATGCTTGTTGATGCATCACAAAAAGGAGATATGCTTTGAATTCTCCTTAAAAACCCCATGTAAACACAAGGCTTATGGAGCATTGCAACAAAATACCATCTCCTTATTGAGTGCTTTCACATGTAATTTCCTCTCTGACTACTGCATGTAAACAGTTATTGTATTTGGGAAACTCCAAGACCTCAGACATAATCAGGATCAATAGCTCAGCAAAGGCAAGTTATAGTTTAAAATGTCTACATTTTGCAACAAGGCACCTGGATGGAAGCAGGGGAGGGAAGAGAGGGACACTTTAACACAGCAGGGTGGTTGGATTGCCCCATTTTCACTCCTTGGAGTCCCAGGCTCACCCTGCACACACCAACAGCACCCTCCCCACCCAGGCACTGCTGGTCCTGGGTCTGTAGGAAAGACACCAAGACCCAGGGTTGTCGTTTCACACAGACAAGGGCATGGTCCTCTCAGGACCCTTGATTGTCCCCTATATTTCTATATTTTTGTGAAGGAAAACCTTTCACCCATAAGGGGTTGTGTTCCTCTATTTGTGTTTCCTTAAGGCTTTACATCAGAAAAGCCATAGAGAAATAAGCAACAATATCAAGATATGACACAGGTGAGAGGGAATATCAACAAGTGCAAGATTCAACATGACCAAAGACTGAGAAAATTATCAAATACCACTGAAATAAGTGGATTTTCTTGTTTTGCATTGTGCACACAGCACACTGCTGGGCACAGGGGTGATCACTGTAGGACTGGGGTCCCTTTAGCTTCCCCCAGGATGTGCAGACATGTCTCAGTTCTGAATAGTCAGTGTTCCCACAGAGTCTTGCAAGGTCCTTTTAATTCAGCACATAAGCCGTGTCCACCTTCTTCCCCACAGCTGAGCCTTCTGGAAAAATTGTTGAACGTTTAAATCCTACTAATTTGTAAATGAATAAACATGAAATTCTCTTTGGCAAGTTCTACGTCACTATTTGTGCCCCTAAGGCTGTTTATGGTTGTAATTATAGAATCATCACAGACTGATTTGGGCTGGAAGGACCTTAAAGCTCATCTCATTCCCACCTAGTCCATGTGCAGGGACACCTCCCACTGTCCCAGGGTGCTCTCAGCCCTGTCCAGCCTGGCCTTGGACGCTGCCAGGGATCCAGGGGCAGCCACAGCTTCTCTGGGCACCCTGTGCCAGTTTCATAATTATCATGTGGTTATTATTTTTCTCTGCTAAAACTGATACTCAAATTTAAACCAGACATTTTCCCACCTGTACCTGAAGGCAGCATAAACTGGGTTGTTTCTTCTGCAGCTTCCTCTGCCCTGCAGTTCAGGGCTCTGGGCTGGGCACAGCAGGGCTCTGGGCTCTGCCAGTGCTGCCCCAGGGCTGCAGGAGCAGCTTTGTCCCAGCACAGGCAATCACCAGGGTGCACAGGGCTGTTGAGCAAAAGGTCTGTGTAACGTGAGTAACCTGCAGAAATGGCAGGGCTGCACTCTGAAATGACTTTCCCCTTTCCCCTCCACTCTCTGTATATTTTCTATTTTCAAATTTGTTTCTGCTATGCCCTGATTTATCAAAGCCCTAAAACACATGCTTGACTTTAAATACCTCACTGCAGCTAAAACTAATTGCATACTTAGTCTTTGATGGCTCAAGGTCATAAAGAAATCACTGGCTTTTCCAAACAAATGCTTCAATATGTTAATTGCTTGCAAACCACATCCCACAGCCCCTGCAGAGATGGGTGGAGGGTTGTGTGCCTGAGTAGAGGGTGAACTGCCTGGGATTTCCCCGATTAAATTCAGGCACTGCACCCAGTTACTCAGGGCACAGAATGTCCAGAAGGGACAGAATGTGTAAATATAGATATAAATATACAGATATAGATATATAAATACATAGATATATGGATATATAGATATATATAGGTACATAGCTATATAGCTATCTAGATATATAGACACATAGATATATAATTATATAGATATACATGTATATTCATAGATACATGTAACACCCCCATATACATATATACATATATATATAAATATGCAAATCACATATAAACTCTAAACTTGCACATATATAAAAATATGGAAGCGTCACTGCCTGAGCAGAGTTCCATGGACATTCCCTCTGACAGCCTGGGGATTTTCACTCCCTCCCTCCACGCTGGCTGCTTTCCCCCACAAAATTCTCCATAGAATGATAATATTTTAACAATTGCAGCTTTAAAAACCTTGATTATGACCAATCATTTCTCCCAGGCAATTGTATATTTAGCAGAAGGGAAAAATTAAACTTCCCAGGAATGAGGTTATTTAGGGCATAAAATTCAAGGAAATAGGTATTTAGGTCATTGTGGGCATGGTTTTTATTTTCTCTAATTTTCAGATTACTTTCGATTAGAGTCTGCTCGGAGTGGAAACTTCTTGATGTGAAATAGATACTATCTAAATCATTAGAGCTCATTCATTGCCATGTGCCACCTTTTAGAGCAATTAAACCTGACCTTGGGGTTAGGGAGCCGAGCACTCCCCGACCCAGGGCACTTCCTCTGAATATGAATAAGCTCGGAGCTCAACTACAGTGGGGCAGGATTGCTCCTGGCACAGATAATGCCTTTGTTAGGCAGAGCAGGGCTCCAAGGGCTCTCAGACTATGGACCCCATTGATTCAGAACATTCGCTGCTGAGATCAGTTCTGAGGATTTTTTTCCTGTCTTTTTTTTTCCTTGACATCTGGAGTCTATCTCTTTGCCAGCCTCTCAACCCTCCACTCAGAAAGAGAAAGTGAGGGAAACAGATGGACAGGCTCACAAATGCACAGAACAAATACCGAAAAAGTATGACAAAAATTTTGCAAGAAGAAGAAAACAAAGAAGAAGAAGAGGGAAAAGAAGAAGAAGAAGAAGAAGAGAGAAAAGAAGAAGAATGTCTAAATTTTTCAGTCCTCTGGCTATTAATATTTTTGCCAAGTACTGCCAGATTAACTTGAGTTCAGTTAAAAAACCCATTATTCTCACCAGGCTGGTTTCTTCTCACTTTCCAGCTTTCAGTAGCTCTTCCCATGGCATTGCCCACCACCTGCATGCCACATTTGGAGGCCTCTGATTGCAAAAATGTACAGGGCAATGTTTCCAGGTTTTCCCTGGAAATCTCTGGGAGGCCAATCTGTCCATAGGGGTTGTTCCAATGCCTTCTTCATTTGGCAGAAATCATGGGGAAGCTGCCTGTGCTTACACAAACCAGAAAAGGAGATGCTGGTGAACAATTAGGTGGGGTCTTGTTTAGAGAACAGAGCTTTTCATACCCTGCCAGGCCACGTTAAACAATAACTGTCAGAGTCTGTTAGAAGGTGGAAAATTGGTTTTGCTTGGTACAGAGCTGACTTTGCTGGGCTTTGCTCACAGACTGAGTGGCACATTCAGTCCTGTTTACCCCAGGAGCTCTCAGCAATCCAGGACAGCTCCAAATGCTTTTCTTTCAGCTTTCATAACGATTTAAGGAGGGGAAAAAAGCCATCTGGCATTCCTTCACCTGGCTGGGCCACTCCTCATCAGGCTGCTGACCTAAAACATAATCTCCAACATGACCTATGGAGAAATGGGCAGGACCCACCTGCAAAGTAAAAGTCCTTTTTTGAGGCCCAGTGCCAGATTCCTGATGGCTGATGTATGCACATTCACCTTCAGGAGACTTTGCCAGCTTGAGCTTCATTGCCACAATGTGCAAATGGTTTCCAAGCAAGTCCTTCTGTTCATTTGCAGGTACGAGTTAAAAATACTGAGGGAACTAAATCAAACCTCCTTGTTCCTCACTGACTTAATCCAAGAGGACAAGACATGGAAATACTCTGTGTTGAACTACTTCTGAATCCCTTTACATGTCTTGTACGCGAAATGTGTGCAAAAACACAGCATGAAGCAGCAAGGTAAGGCCTTAAGGTTGTGAGGGCAACATTTTCCCACTATAGCCTATAAAAGTATAAGGAATTAGGAAATATTCACAGCCATGGCAGATTTAGGGATTCAGACTCTTTTTGCAGGTGTAATTATAAAAAAAAAAAGATGGTGGAGGATATTTAAAATCAGCTTTATCTAAAAATTTCATCCAAAGTAAGGATGCAGCTGAATGAAGTTGTTGTAAGAAACCTGTGGTGGCTGAGCAGCTTCAGGGAGAAACTTTGGCTTCATGTACAAACACAGAATCAAACCAACCATTATTGCCCATTTCCAAGTGCAGCACTTGAGTTCATGAAAACAGAACTCTCCTCCTCTTGGAAGTTTCTCTCATTGCACATCGCCACACCCGAGGGAGCAGCTCATTCCCTGAGTTAACATTTCATCTGAGACCATGACGTTCCTGTGTCATGAGAGCAATGAAATGCCATCCATGCTGGGATATCACACTGGAAATGGGGGCCAGAGATCCACACCACTGTCATCCTTCAGAGAGAGCAAGCAGGAAGTGAATGAAATTGTATCTGCTCAGTTAAAATGCTGCAGTTTTACTTGATTAGCTGTTTCCATGGACACCAAAAAAAGGGGTTAATTAACGGACTGCAAAATTGTACTTCTCATGTCAATATGTCAATACAAAATTAGATAATAATAATAATAAAAAAAATTGGAAAAAATGAGTACCACCTGCTCTGTCCATGGGGCAGGAAAATGAAGTCACCATCAGAAAGGAGCTGCAGAAGGAGCCTGTACCCTGAGAAATGTGCCTCAGTAGGTCATGAAATCACAGATGATTTGGGCTGGAAGGGACCTGGAAGCTCCTCTCTGCCCCCCACCATGGGCAGGGACAGCTCCCACCATCCCAGGGTGCTTCAAGTGTCCAGGCTGGCCTGAGACACTTCCAGGGATGCAGGGACAGCCACAGCTGCTCTGGGTCCCATGTCCCTGCACAGAGCAGAACAGATGGACTGGCATCACTGGCTGCTGTTTATCTGCCAGTGAAGTCAGGGTGGATGTGCTGGTGCTCTAATTCCCATTAACAGGATACTTCAGCCCCAAAATCTCCCACACAAGCTGGGAGGCTTGGACAAATGGCCAAGACTGCAGCTCACTGCTGCTTCATGGGCAGTGCTGGCACCCACATGTTTTTATGGTGGCTTTGCATTACTTTTTAAACTAAATTACATTTTATCCAAGTGGAAGTGTCCTATTGCTGAACAGATCTCCCCTGTTCCAGGCACAGAACCACTGCTTTCACAGGAGAAATAAAGCAGAAAACCCTGGTTAAAGCCAAGCCATTTCTTGCAGAAGTTTAAATATCTCACTTGCAACTCTGGCTCCCCCTTTCCATGTGCTGGGAAGCAGGGCTGGCTGTGAGCAGGCAGGGGGCTGGCGGCAGCAGGAAAGCTAATATTTCCACCTCCACTCTGGCCATTAACAAGAGCAATTTGCCCACAAACAATCTGGAAACAGTTTTCTCAGGTTACAGTAAAAGTTAATGGAGTTGGAAATTTCTTCTCTTTTGGATTAGCTCAGCCCTCTTTGTGCAGCCCTGACGTACCTGGTGAAGGCCAGGGAAGGTTTGGTAGCAGCAGAAGCGACTGAGGGCATAAAACCCATGGTGAGGGGCCTGATCTAGCATTCCTGGATCTCCTCACTGCTCCCTTTACTCTTTTTTAGGTGGGAAAGCTCAGGACCTCCCTGTGATGGTGCCTTTGCAACTGAGAGGAAAGTGAAAGAATTGTCAGCTGCTTCTGCTGTAGCTGGGTATTTAAGGGGGTGAGGATGTTTAATAAACAATACAAATTTACCAAGATACAGCATCACTGCTTTGATACCATGTTTTGCACTGCAGAACCTCATGAGCACTGAGAAAACAATGAGAGGACAGACAGCAGAAAACATTCTAGGTTAAATAAAACCTTGGTTTGAGCCAAAGCCCATTAGGTGACACAGATCAATCAAAACATCAGACACCAGCTCAGTTATCCTGCACATCAGGAACTTCTTCCACCTTCCATGGATCTCTGATCACAGCATTATGGATTCTTCAACTCAACCTTTCCAGTGTACCTTTACACCTCCTGAAACATCTTGTTATTTTGTCAAAGGAACCAGTTGTAAAAAAAATTATTGTCATCCCTTTATAGCAGAGGAAAATCACAGCTAAATTGTGTTTATGCTTCATCCATCTTTACTGTATCTAAAATTGATTTTTAAAAAAAAGTGAGAACTCTGTGTGGTCAGCAAAGAGTCTTTCCACTTAGAGGTCAATAGAATTTCTTGGTGGCCTTTTCCACCAGAGGACAGCCAGCAGGGAATCCATGAACAGCTGCTGGGATCACCTCTGCCTGCAGAAGAGATGAAAAATGCTGGTGCTGCGTTTCATCCTGGCAGCAGCAGCTCTGGGTCATCACACCCCAGTTCTGTTCTCCAGTTCTCACTTGTTGCCAGCAGTTGCATATCTACTATTTCAATTGTCAGTCTTTTACTTGTCAATTTAGCGTTTAATTAAGCATTCAGTCATGGGAGGATCAAACACCCCAGGGTTCCTGCACAGGGATGTGTTGACGCCGTATGGCACTGCCTGGCTCTTGGCTTCTGGTTATTTTTAGCTTCACACATGATCCTCTACATCACAATAGCTTCATAAACCATAAAAATGAAGTGTTTTACGGGTGTGCCAGTAAAGGACAGCACAGGGAGTGCCCAGCTGAGCTCATGTGACTGAGCTTGGGGCCAATCCTGACCCTGCATTCATGGAATGGTGCCAGCTTCTCAGGGCAGCAGTGTGAGAGCACCACAGGAAACTGCTATCAGTGCTTTCAAAATTAAATATCCACCCTTGAAGCAAAGGCTCTATTTCCACTGCAGGAGCACCACTGCTGAGGATATCAATAAATATAAACCTGTCAGAAGCAAGATAATACTTTGTGAGGGACTCCAGCGCTTTTTCCCAGTGGCTCCTCTTGCAGCTTGGCCAGGGAAATGCTGCCTGGTGCCCGGGTCACCTGGGAAAGAAGCACTGTTATTTTACCAGTGCTGTGAGATGACGCTCTCTCTTTCTTCCACACTTCAGCCGCTTCCTGAGGCTGCCTCGTTCGCAGGTATTCCCCAGGATTAAATGACCCGATGTTATCGAGCAGAGCTCCGCGTGTCCCGGCACATCCGATCGCTGGCTCAGTGTCCCCTCCTCAGCAGCCACAGAAATAATCCCCATTCCTCATGGCACACGCCAGGAAACGCTATCAGGCTCACGTAAACAGATATTTTGACAAGGAAATTTAGGTTTTCCCTCTGTTATTTTGTCTAACACATCTCATGTTTTGTCTATTGTATCGCAGATTGGTTGAAACAGGAGTGCAGGCAAGGGCAAGATACACAGAATGAAGAGGTGGTGTCCACTCCACTTTCCTGTCAGGCAATACTTACAGGCTTAAAATTCTACCCCGAGGTAGGAAAATACTCGCGTGTTTCAATGCAAATACATGTTTGTTTCAAAGAAAACTCTTAAAAAATGAAGTTCAACACCAAAAGTGCATTTGCCAGTCACACCCAGTCACACCAGTGACCCAGCCATGGCCACTGACCCAGCTCAGCCTGGCTGTGGCACAAAGGTGTCACAGACTCTCACAATGTTAATGGTAAAGATCACTTGGTCCCAGACCTAACCCTTTTCACCAGACCAGGGTGCTCAAGGCCTCTCTTTCAACAAGACACAAGACTGTCCCAAGGACACAAAACCCTATATCCATGTCCATCATATAATTTATGTTGTTAATAATAATAATAACAATAATTTTGGGCCATGCCAGAGCCTTGGGCACCCTTTGGTGGAAGTTCATCAGGTGCTCACCAAGCATGAGGAGAAACAAGGAGCAGAACTGGTCATTAATTGGAAACATCTACAGCTGTGTCCTACCTCGTCTTGCAGATTTGCAGTATTATTGACACACATAAATGTATTTTATGTCACATGTGACCTCGGGAGGGGTGACTGAAGCTCCCACTCAGAGATTATCTGCAATGCACATAATCCCTGGTGTTTCTGCCCCACCCTGCCTGACCTGCACCCCTTACAAGGGCACAAAACACAGAACAAATTCCTTAAACAGCTCCAATCTCAGTCACATCAATGTAAGAGCAGCAGCTGGGGCTGCCTCCTTCACAACTAAACCCAAAATGTGCCTTGGAAAACGAGGACATCTCATGGGGGATGAAACCTTGGGCCTGTGCAGGTGAGTGGGAAAATGCAGATTGTTACAGAAGAGCTTGACTGGCTCCTCTGGGCTGGGGCCAGGGAAATAATGGGACCAGTCTGGGGCTCCTCTCCTGGAAGGGAAGGTGCTGGCTTTGGGCTCTCAGCACTGCTGGTGTATCTGCCAGCCCAGAACTGATGTAGGTATCTCCAGTATAAGTTATGGAGTTGTTAATCCTCCACAGATTTTAATAATCATTTAGTGTTTAGTGAATACGCTGGACTATAAATGTGTTATTAAACCTAAATTAAATGCAGATTCGGAACATAAATGTGCTGTGGAAATTTATGAGGGATCTCAGCAATGAATAATTTTTTCAGACATTGCTGTGAAAGCTACAGAATATCAGTTTCTGAATTAGTATAAAATATTGTGTGTGACTTGTCCATTATCGGAAGCTGTGTCTGTGGAGGTATGTCCTAAAACCCCCATGCAACCCAAAACTCAATTCGTTGGCAGGAATTTCCAGGTCTGTAAAAAACAAATGAACCATTTTCATGTCAGCACAGCACTGCACCACCTGGAATTGCTGTGTGCAGATCCCACTTTCTCCAGGCCCACCAAGCTCAGGATGTGCAGAAATCACAGAACCCCTGCATGACCTGGGTTGGAAGGGACCTGAAAGATCTTCTTATCCCACCCCTGCCATGGGCAGGGACACCTTCCACTGTCCCAGGGTGCTTCAAGCCCCGTCCAGCCTGGCCTTGGGCACTGCCAGGGAATGTAGTTCACATCCCAAAGACCTGAGGCTTTTTTGGGCTGCCAGTGCTTGCACATTCCTCTTCTTCCCCGAGAACGATCACCAGAGAGCCCTTCCTGCAGAGCCTGGAAATGTGTTGGTGATAAATCCAGGGAAGCCATTCCCAATAAATCCCAAGCACCTCACTCCTCATGAGGTATCAGAGGACAGTTCTGTGTGTCTTGTCATGCCCTTGGTAGAATTTACATCAACAATGTTGAATTAATTTGAATTTATTTTTAAAGGAGAAAAACAAACCTACAACAATCTCAACCAGCTCAGAAACCTGTTGGTGGCTGTGAAACCTGTGGATTCTGCATCCTGCAGCCTTTTGGTCACTCTGAGGTACACAAGGATCCCATTTTCTGCAGAAGAACTGCAAGGTTTGACAGCTTTGAGCAGGGCAAGGCTGTGAGGTGAGAAATGAGCCTTATCAGTATCAGTGTCAGTGAGGAAACAGAATCTATCTAAAACTCTGCAGTGGCCAGGAAGTCAGGGCAAATGTTAGGGAAGACAGAACAGTGGAGAAGCCAATTGACCTACTGATTGTGTTTTATTTCAGAGTCATGCCAAATTTCCTTCATGGTCTGCACCAAAGAATGAACACCCAGCTGTCACATGTAACACACGTATGGATTTCCTTAAGGACCATCTCTGTTTCTAGCAATTCCAGATGCAATTGTGAACCTTGCCTTAATCAGGCATGATGGAAATCTGCTCCCATTCAGACAGGGAAAGGAGGGAGAGAGGAAGCAGCAGTGCAAGGGTGAGGTTCTGGAGCCCTGGCTGAGCACTGAGGGGGTTCCTGGAGGAACAAAAGAGACATTTTACATGGACTGAGTGCTCTCAGCACAGCAAATCAGTGTTGCTGCCTTCCCCTCACTCGTGAGGCTGCTGCACCCATGGTTTCTATTGCCAGCCCTGCTCTTGATTAAAGGACCCTGCACATCCAGGGCAGTGCTGTTGAACAGAATGCCTGAGTTATCAAACAATAAACTGTCTGCCACAATACTGGCTCATGGTTTGGGGGTTTTCTAATGTAGGAAGATTAGGACGATTGCACTTCAAATAAGTAGCATTTTGGACTAATTGTTTGCAGACATGGCGTAGGAGCAAGATGGTTTCTTTTGGGAAAGTAATGTGATTTTACTTTACAAGATTGTAGCTGAAAAATAAATGCACAGAGCCCAGACTTGCTTAAATATGTCCATTTGCAGCCACCTGAAGGGAAGCTGCCCTTGGAGCACTGAAGAGTGTCCCAACACAGTGGGCTCCTCTTCAAAACTGGAATAAGAAGCAGTCACCATGTCAGATTTAATCACCTGGGCCTAGATTTTGTCACAACCACATGGGCAGCTCTTCAGATCTGTTCTACAGACCAGACTTGACCTGTGAATCTTCTGTTCCACACCCATGAAGTCACATACACACAGAAATTCACTCTACAGAGCTCCCAGAGGCTCCCACTTCTGTTTCTCTCCATTACTGCATGGCCTTTCCTGCGTGGGAAGGTCACAAATGCCACCCTCCATCCCTCTCCTGGTGTTTTCCTGTGCTGATCCCCATGGGGTGACCTTCAGGAGCATTTTCTTCCTTCAGGACGTTGATCAGCACAGCCAGCAAGATCCTGGTTCTCCATCCCAGCTGAGTCACAGGCTCGAGATGTGACCTTCTGCCACTTGGTCTTCTCGTGTCAAAATCAAAAGTGAGTTTAAATCTAGGAATATGCTGAGAGCCAGATGCTCCAGCTGAGCCAAACCATTCTGGGTAAATACACTGCAAAGAGCACAAATCATCCCATTTCAAACTTTGGGAATCTGTATATATTTAAATGTATACAAAATTCTGCTGTTTCTCGACAATAGGTTCATGCTCTAGAAGAAGAGAAATCCAGCAAGCTGAAATTAATAATGCATTAGAACAAACACCAGTGCATTGTTTCCCATTTAAGGAACTGTCTGGATATAAATAAATCCTTACTCATATATGATTTAAATAACAGAATAATTTTTACCATGAGTAACAATTGCACCTTTCACAGAAATAAGAGGTAGAAATCAGATTTGAGAAAAAATCTCAATGAGGAATCAGTCTTAAACTTTGATGCTCTTGCTGTCAGTGTATTTGATGTGGCTGGGTTCAAAACTCTCTTAATGTCCACAAAATGCCGTTGTTTGACCCCAGACAGCCACCAGCCCCTCTCAGCCCCTCTCTCACCCCACCAGTGGGATCAGAGAGAGAATCAGAAGGGTAAAAGGTAGAAAACCCGTGGGCTCAGATAAAGGCAGTTTACCAGGGAAAGCAAAAGCTGTGCATACCAGCAATGCAAAGCAAGGTTTTAATTCCCTGTTTCCCATGGCTGGGCAGGGGTTCAGCCCCTCCAGGAGAGCAGGGCCCATCCTGCACAGTGGTGACCTGGGAGGACAAATGCCATCACTGCAAAAGTGCCTCCCTCCCTGCTGCTTCCCCTCAGCTTTATCCTGAGTGTGAAGTCACAGGGTCTGGAACATCCCTGTGGTCAGCCTGGGTCACCCGTCCTGGCTGTGGCTGCTCCCAGCCTCCCCCCAGCGTGGCCACACAAAAGCAGGAAAGGCTTTGGCCCTGCCCAGCCACAGCAAAAACATCTCTGCATTATCAACAAACCCAAACCAGCCCCAAAACAGCCCCTGGGAAGGCCATGAATTCTACCCCGGCCAAATCCAGCACATTGGAAAAGACTGAGTAGGATGAATGGAGTTCAAGCTGAGGCCATTTCTCCTTGTGATGCTCTACCTGAAGGTGCTTTTCCACCACCTGTGGAACATGTCCCCTGTTGCCTGAATTTGTGCCAGGGTTGTGTCTTTCTATTTTCCTCTTGCAGAATGCAAGGAGCCTGCAGTGCACGGAAACATGGACACAGATATTTGCTCAAAACAATAAATAAGCTAAAAAAAGAAAAACAACATGGATCAGGGATCATGGACCCTCACTGAGGTAATTTTCTCAGTGAGAAATAGGCTCGGTGTTCTGGCACGAGTGAGAAGGTGCTGCTTTGCACCTGAGGTCCCTGCCTGTAGTGAGAGTTACCCATGAATATTCGAGTTCACTGGACAAGAGGCAGCTGAATCATTGCAAATTCACACATCTCCAACAATGCCTCCAAATGACACCAGAAAGAACTGAGGCAAATGCTTTAGAAACATCATTTTTAAAATCTGAAACACAAAGATTTCCATTTAATAACTGGTTGTATGGTTAAAAAAAAATGCAGGACGTTATACATCCAAATCCAGTAACAGGATCCTTTTGCCTGTAATTCCACAGCAGAGAAAGCTGGTTGTAAGGAAGATTGCTTAGACACTCGATTTTTTTAAAAAAAATTTGTGATATGTATACGCCCAGAGGATTCTACTCTGAAATTCACTGCAGCATTTAAGTAAAAAAAACCCAAATCATAAAGTATTTTCCTTCAGTTTGTGAAAACAGGGATCTGATGAACAAACCATTTTAAACAAACAGGTGTTTGTGAGTGTGCAATTCAGCAAATTGTGGTTATTTCTCACATAACTCTGTTCCATGCCAAGCACTGATTTCCTTTTTATAAAAATGAAAGCCCATAAAGCGATGCAATTACCCTCCACACACACATTACTTTAAATGCTGGGGTGTCACAAACCCCATTTATTTTCCGTGCTTTCTGCCAGGCTGTGAGTCAACTCTGAGGTTTAAATTTTGTTTAAAAGTTCTTGGCTAATTGATCACTTTAGAGATGCTTTAAACACAGGTAGAACACCGACAAGGACGTGCAAAGTAAGCTTTGCTAATGGAGGAATTGCAGCTATCCATCATCCTGCAGCCACCTCCTCCCATTAAAGCTAATAAGTTCTATTAGAGCTGTTAACATGTGGCATCTGTTAATGGAAAGTGCATAATGCACAGGGCGTGAGGGGACCTGAGGGCTCCGAGTTTGGAACAGAATAACAAATTCTGGCTATTCCCAACGTTAATGTAAAGGCAGGTCAGTGTTCCAGGCCTTTCTTGGAGACAATTCCCATTTAAAACCTTGCTGGAGGGCCTCGTTCCCTGGCACAGGGCACATGCTATATTTCAAATATAACAGCAGGCAAAATGGAGAAGTTGAGGGAAAAAGAGGAAATATATTTATTTTTGGCTTGCACAAACAGTGTGACACATGACAAGCCTGGATCTCCTTTGGAGGGGCTGTGCTCTGCATTACTGAGATCGAGTTTGATCATTGCTGAAGGGAGACAGAAACCCCCAGCCTGGATGGCAGGGCTGTAATGGGGGCTGGTGATGCTGTTGTGAGCGGGTTCCTGACATGAGGAATTGCTGGGGCCAGGCCTGCTCCGAGCTGCTGCCATGGGGTTGCTCTGGCAGAGGGAGAGCCCGGAGCGGGGAGAGGCTGCCTGGGAGCTCCATCAAAGGATTTGAGCTGCTCCAGCCTGTGAGCCCACTTTTCTTGGTACTAGGGGGACTATCAGAACATATTAGAATGACCAAAGCCAGCCCATGTAGTAACAGCTGTGAGTGTAATCCAAAAATTAGCTCATTAATTCACAGGAAAGTATTTTCTACTTGTCTTTCATTACAAGAACCGTGTCTGCTTGTTAGTGAAACCCAGGGCTTTAACTGGAATCTTTAAAACATTAGCAATGCACATGTGC
The DNA here is from genome assembly GCA_034509425.1 of Eopsaltria australis. Lineage (NCBI taxonomy): Eukaryota > Metazoa > Chordata > Aves > Passeriformes > Petroicidae > Eopsaltria > Eopsaltria australis. Next base: position 166,939 of record JAVTVJ010001119.1, on the reverse strand, counting down.
TTCTCTGTGCCTTAGTGGGAGATTTATTGAGTTTATTCTCTAATCTCTGTTTACAAGCAGAAATATGACAAACATAAATCATTTGAATAAGATTTTGAGCTACAAATCCCTTTTGCTATTTTCTGGTGTCGTCGTGTTATTTCAAACCTGCATTCTTTTCTTTGCCGGCCCGTTTGTTTTTAAAAACAATTTCACTCCACTTGACCTTTGTATTTCTTGGAAAAAATGTTCGAAGTTGGAAATAACTCGAGATGTTATCTGCTAGTGCTTATTTACCGTGCACAGTGAGCTCAACTTGAGCTGCAGCTTAGGAGCCCCAGACAGATGCAAGATGAAGGGGCAAATTCCTCCCAGCAGGAATTAGTGTCACAGGGATGTTGTGATCATTATTAAGGACAGTCAGACTGCTCTTCAAGTGGTGGCTCTTATAAAAACCTCAGAAAATATTCAGAAAAGAAAGGAAAAAAATGATGTAACAAGAAAGCACCTCTGCAGAGCTCTGTCCTACAGGGTGCTGGGGTACTGACCACAACCTGAGCAAGCACTAAAACAATCTCTGGGTGGGCACAAGTACAGAATTGGGCCCAGGACCCTGAAATAGCAACAATTGTCATTACTGATTGTGGCAGTGGTGCAGGTTACCCCAGAAGAAGAATTTCCAATGAGAAAGCCCTGGGGGGAGGAGGAGGGCTCCCCCGAGGTAGAGCAAACAATAGTTTAGCCCAGAAGAGGCTGGGCTCGAGACAGGTTAATACCCCCAGGGCTCATTGGGGAGCACCACCTGCCCATCTAAGTCAGTCACCCCCAGTTTTCTAGAGAGTTCTCAGTTACTCGGTTGTTCATTGTATCACTCCCCTGTCTGTAACCCTCGCTCATCCCCCTTCTATCCCTGGTTCGCTCCCTGTCCCCTGCTCCTCCCCAGTTCCTCCCCTCTGCTACCTGGTGATTGGTCACCGGGGGAACAATAAAAGATCGTGTCCCAGGGGAATCGGGGTCCTCCGATCCCCGGTGCCACAGAGTACAGAACCTCGTGTCTGTGTCTCTTCATTCCTGGGTTGGAGGAACCCCCTGAGGTGTGGGAGAGTTCGCCTACCGAGCAGCTAGCAGGGAACAAGGGCAAGAGTCGCTCGGCGATTGGGAACGAGGCTGGCCCCCGAGGACCCAAGTCGCATCCGCCGTTGCTAGTAGCCACCTCCACTCTACCGAGGAGGCAGGCGGACGGCCACGGCTGGCGCCCAACGTGGGGCATTTGGTCAGCTTGACCACTTGCCTCATCGGAGCGACCTTCGCCAGAAGCGCGCCGTTGCAGCGTCGGCCGCCCTTCCTGAAGAGCTCCGCGTTTTAGTGGACTTTTCGGGAGGGGAGATCGAGCAACCTCTCTCCCGACGGAGTGTGGAGAGAGCCTCGGTCACCACACCACCCTAGCCAGAGGACTGTGACCGGCGGTCAGGGACGGGAGAGGTGCCAGGGATTTGGGACCCGGCACGTGGAGTAAAATCGCTGCGCAGCGTCCGGAAAGTGAGTTTAAGAATTTCCCCTGACCCCACCGCGTTAGCTTTCCTGTTTACCTCGGCTAGGAGTTGCTGCCGTGATGGGTGCCCGGCTTTCCAGGCAGCAAAAGGGGTTTTACTCCCAAATTAAGGGAGTTTTAACCGCGGAGGGGAAGCGTTTTTCGAAACCTCTTTTAAGGGAATTCGTTAGATGGGTTTTTATTCAGTTTCCCTCGGTTTCTTTAGATTTAGTTCGAGATCTGGGCTTTTGGGACAAAGTGGGGGATTTAGTAACTAAAAAGGTTCGGGAGGGAGATGTTAGCATTACTCGTTTTTATTCGGTTTTGATTTTAATTTGCGATTCTTTGAGGGAACTTAGTAAGGGGAAAGTTGAAACCCCGGTTCCTCCTACCCCACTTTCCCTGCCGCCCCACTCTTCTCACCCCCCTTCCCTGGGGCGTCGAGACTCGCGTCGGGTGTCGTTTGCCCTCGATCCCCCGCGATCTCCGGCGCTCCCTGGCCTGTGGGGAGGGGGCTCCTCCGCGCCGGACCTTCCCTTGGATGTTTTGCCTGTGCCCGGGTGCCCGGTTGCGCCCGTTGTGCCCCCCCCTTATCGTGGTTATGGAGGAGAGGATAGCCGCGGTGAGGAGCGCGATGGCGCCGGCCGCGCGGCCAGCGCGCCTTCCACCCCCCGTTTTGGCGCCAAAAGCCGTTTTGCGTGGGATCCCTCCCCTTCCCCGGACTCCCCCCCTGAGCCTGCCCACGGAGTCCTCCGCCCCCGGGGCCGTCCCTCCCCCTGCGTCGCGTCAGGGCGTGGTATCGCGTCGGGCCCCTCCCATCCCCTCGGGACCTCCAGCCGGCCCCGCGCGGCACCCGTCCCCTCGCGCACCGCCCTCTCCGGCTCCGATTCCCACGCCCCCCCTTCCGGGCCCCGGAGCCCAGAACCCGGAAGGGAGGGGGCCGAGGCCTGCCGGCACCCCGGGCCCCGGAGCCCAGAACCCGGAGGCCCACAGGCCGAGGCCGGTGCCGAGGCCTGGGGCCGGGCCCCAGCCTGCCTGGGTTCAGATCACCTGGAGCCCGGGGGCCCAGGGGTCGCGGCCCAGGAGGCGGGACAAAGCCTGGTAGCCCTACCGGTCCACCTGGGTAGGCGTGGCCGGAATCCCCAGTGGGAGCCTTTTCCATTCTCCCAGCTGCGAGACCTATGTAAGATGATCAGTGACCACGGGCTGGAATCATCTTACAGCCAGGGCATGCTCAGAGCAACCTTTAGGTCCAACCTCTTAGTCCCGGAGGACCTGAAGTCAATTATGGAAGGGATCCTAACTCCTGAAAATTATATGCTATGGGAAAGAGCTTGGAAACGCCTACTAGAAGACCTCCTGGGAGAATACGATGGGGAAGATGAGGTCGATGACCTGACAATGGACCACCTAGCAGGCGAGGGGGACTTTAGCAAGGGTGGGGAGCAGGCTGCACAGCTCCCAACGAGAGCGATTAGAGACGTACAGCAGGCAGCGCTGAGGGCCCTCCTGACGCTACCATCTGCGGAGGTGCCTTCAGATGGGTATGCCACCATCAGGCAACAACCAGAGGAGAGCTTTGTTAAGTTTGTAGGCCGAGTGAGGATGGCTCTCGAGAAACAGGAAGAAGACCCCTCAAACCAAGCAAAGCTCCTCCGGTCAGTGGCATACGCCAATGCCAACGCTGCCTGCAAGGCAGTCCTAAAAACCCTCCCCAAATTGCCTCGGCCCACCTTAGAGGCAATGTTAGAAGCGTGCGCCGAGATCACCCCCGAGCCATCAGTAGCACCCCCTCCTCCAGGCCGCGGACCCCAACAGCAAAGGAGGTATGTGACAGCAGCGGGGGCTGCCACCCCTGAAATTGACAATAACCGAACTGGACATAACAAGTGTTATAACTGCGGACAGGGTGGGCACATCGCACGCTTTTGTCCAAAGCCCCGGAGAAATAACACCTCTTGTTCTAAGCCTCCCGCAGGTCCCGGAGCGGTGCTCTGCCCGTGTTGCCGCCAGCACCAGGGAAACGGGCAGAAGAGCACAGTACAGCACTGCGCTGTGACACCAAATTAAATGCTGACAACACCGGGACCACCATCACCGCTCCGGCGAGACCGCCCGCCACACCATCGGCGGGAGAGGGGGACACTGCAGCGGCCAAGGACAAGACCAGGTTCCACCTGGTAAGTGCCCACCCTCAACATATCACCAACACAGACTTTCGTAGTTATAACGTGTTTCTTTGTGGAGACATTTATAAGAGGACAGAGCTTTGGGTCGTGGGGGACTCCACGAGGGGCCCTCTCGGGCTCTTTGTGCTCCCTCAGATTGTTACAGCTATCCCGGGACAGACTTTTAAAATCACCGCCGCCTGTCACTCGGCCCCCTGGTTCGTGTCCAGGGGCCAGTGGCTGGCTCATGCAATAATTATTCCGGAGGACCTTCCCAAGACGAAGATGACACCACGGGCCATGTACTCAGAGCTCCTGGGGACCGACAAGCCCACCCTGTCTTGCCGCCTCAAAAACGGCAAGGCAGCGGTGCACATCCGAGGAATGATGGACACAGGATCAGACGTGACTATCATTTCAGCAGCAGAGTGGCCACATGGATGGGGGCTCCGGCCCTCAACCGAAAACATCACCGGACTTGGGGGAGCCGTTATGCCCCAGAGGTCCACTAATAACATCTTGGTGGAGGGGCCGGACGGTCATGTTGCCACGGTAAGACCATACGTGGTGGCCTCTGGCTTCAACCTCTGGGGTAGGGACCTTTTGTCGCAATGGGGGACCAGGCTAGAAATCCCAGATACACCAGGGGATTTCTAGCTGGGGCCGCTGCTGGGCGCCCCACCCATGGCTCTGTCCCGCAACTCACCTGGAAAACTGACAAGCCGGTGTGGGTGGAGCAGTGGCCCCTCACTAAAGATAAGTTGAGCGCCCTACGGTCACTCGTGGAAGAGCAAATTTCCAAGGGTAATGTTGTCCCATCAGACAGCCCTTGGAACTCCCCTGTCTTTGTCATCCGCAAGGCTGGCGGAGGTGGGTGGAGGCTTCTCCACGACCTACGTAAGATTAACGAGGCCATTGTTGACATGGGTCCCCTTCAGCCGGGATTACCATCCCCGGCAATGCTCCCCCGAGCGTGGCCACTCGCAGTTATTGACATCAAAGACTGCTTCTTCTCGATCCCGTTGCACCCAAATGATGCGCCGCGGTTTGCCTTTTCTGTGCCGTCTGTGAACAGGCAGGCGCCCCAGGAAAGGTACCATTGGCGGATTTTACCGCAGGGAATGAAAAATTCCCCTGTAATCTGCCAGTGGTACGTAGCCCGAGTACTGTCGCCAGTGAGGAAAGCCTTCACGAAATCCATAATTTTCCATTACATGGACGACGTCCTTGTATGTGCTCCCTCGGAGCATCTTTTGGACCTGACATTGAAAGCCACCATCGATGCCATCCAGCGTGCCGGGATGACCATCCATCCAGACAAAGTACAGCGCACCCTACCGTGGAAGTACCTTGGCATCCGCATTGGTGAGCGGACCGTCGCACCCCAGCAGCTCGACATTGTGGACGAGCCCAGGACCCTGCGGGAGTTACATCAGCTATGCGGGAGTATCAACTGGGTTCGTCCTCTGCTGGGGCTGACGACAGCAGACCTCGCCCCCTTGTTCGATCTCCTGAAGGGCGGTGAGGGACTCGACTCTCCAAAGCAGCTTACCACCGATGCCAGGGCTTCCATAGGTAAGGTGCGCAAAGCCTTAGTCTCCAGGCACGCCCACAGAGTGGCCCCGGACCTGCCTTTTCAACTTATCATCTTAGGGCAGGTCCCCCAATTACACGGACTGGTCTTTCAATGGGACGAGAGGTTGAAGGACCCCCTCTTAATCATAGAGTGGGTGTTCCTCCCTCACACACCGTCCAAAACTATTACCACGCCACAAGAGCTGGTGGCCTCGCTTATCACCAGAGCAAGGGCGAGGCTCCGCACCCTTGCGGGGTGCGATTTCTCATGCATTCGTGTTCCCTGGAAAGATGAGGACTTGGAAAAATTAGTCCAGTCCAATGAGAGCCTCCAGTTCTCTCTTGACAGTTTCCCAGGCAAAATCACGGGAAAGAAATTGAAACATCACCTGTTTAACACAAATTTTAATTTGGTTCCAAAGTTTATGCAGTCAAAAAAGCCTGTAAAAGGAGCTCTGACGGTTTTCACCGACGGCTCGGGATCCTCTCACAAGTCAGTCATGACTTGGAAGGACCCTCAGACCCAGAAGTGGGAATCTGAGGTCCATGTGGTGGAGGGATCCCCACAAATTGCAGAACTAGCAGCCATCGTCAGAGTCTTTGAGAGGTTCCGGGAGCCTCTCAATTTGGTTACAGATTCGGCCTACGTTGCTGGGATAACTGTCAGAGCAGAACACAGTTTACTTAAGGAGGTCTCTAACAAAAATTTATTCGGGCTGCTCTCACGGCTAGTGTCCCTGTTGTCCCACCGAGAGCACCCATTTCACGTGATGCATGTGAGATCGCATCAAGACCTTCCTGGGTACATCAGTGAGGGGAACCGCAGAGCAGACGCCTTGGCAATGGCTGCGCAGGTGCAGTCAGCTAACGTCCCTGACACCTTCGCACAAGCCAAGATGTCCCACCAGTTCTACCATCAGAACGCCCCAGCCCTCCGGAGGATGTTCCACCTACCTCTAGAACAGGCTCGGGCAATCGTGGCGACATGTCCCAATTGCCAGACCTATCAGCTGCCCTCGCTCCATCCAGGGGTAAACCCCCGAGGGCTAGCTGCAAATGAAGTTTGGCAGACCGACGTTACCCATATCCAAGAGTTCGGCAGACTCAAATATGTACATGTCTCTGTAGACACGTTTAGCCATACTGTGTTCGCCTCGGCCCACACGGGCGAAAAGGCGAAAGACGTTCGCAAACATCTTCTAATGGCATTCTCTGTCCTAGGTACCCCCAAAAAGATAAAGACGGACAATGGCCCAGCGTACACCTCTGCCTATCTCCGTAGTTTCCTCCAGGAGTGGGGGATTGCCCACGTCACCGGCATCCCTCACTCCCCTACGGGGCAGGCCATCGTGGAGAGGACTCACAGTACACTTAAGAGAGTCCTCTACCAGCAGCAAGGAGGTGCAGAGAAGAAATCGCCCATTGAGCGACTCTGCAAGGCGCTCTTCACGATTAACTTTTTAAATTGTACACCAGAAGAGCCCGTCCCCCCTGTATTCCGGCACTTTACTAATTCGACCAACTCCAAATTAAAAGAACATCCGCCGGTGCTGGTAAGAGACCCTGAGACCCATGAGGTTGAAGGGCCTCTCCCACTGATTGTCTGGGGCAGAGGGTACGCATGTGTGTCCACCCCAGAGGGGCCGAAATGGATCCCAGCTAGGTATGTCCGACCCTACCGGGGGCCTAAGCAGAGAAAGCGAGCTTGTTTTGCAGAGACAGTTCCACCCCAGTCTCCGCAAGAAGAAGGTTTCCAAGCCACGGAGGCTTGGAAGAAAAGGAGAAAAAAGACTTGCCCAGCTTAGACGACCCTCCGGCATCTCAGCAAGAAGAAGTCCCAGAGGAAGAAGACACCAGAGATGTCAGAAGGCAACCATACTCAGCAATACCATGGACTATACACCCCCTTTTACCCTTCCCCAACCTACCCCTCTGACTTACCTTTTGTGTGTCCCTATCCCTGTTACCTACCCATTCAAGAGAAAGGGGGGAGAGAGGGGGAGTTTATGTTAGAGTTACCTTTTGTCGTTTGGATCACTTTTGTTAGATTTTAAGGTTTTTCTTTTTCAGTCTACCCATCAGAAATCCCCAAGGAAGATTGAGCCAGTCTGGATTTTCATTAGGGTCCTGTTTCTCCTGGAAATTCCGGCGTCTGCCCCGTGGCTGGTGCAGCAGCCTCGAGAAAACGTGTGGGTCACTCTGGCAAAATCCATCGGCCAGAGTGACTTCTGCCTTCACGTCGACTCAGCGAACGGCCCGATTAGCACCTGCCTGAACTCCTCTCAGATGAGGAGGCAACCAGGCAGGCGACGCTCCAAAACAGGGCCGCCATAGACTATCTGCTGCTGCTCCACAACCACGGGTGCGAAGAGTTTGAAGGACTGTGTTGCTTCAACCTTTCATCTCACGCCCAATCCATCAAGTCCACAATCCAGGAGATGCGGGACCAGATCCACCAACTCAAGACGGAGGGCAAGGACTGGCTCGACAGCCTCTTCACCAGCTGGGGGATCTCTGGCTGGATTTCACAAGTTTTACAGACTCTGTTTTGGGTTTTGTGGACTCTTTTCCTTGGACTTTGTTCCCTAAGTTGTGTTAAGTGTTTTGTTATCTCTTTAGTTAACCGCGCATTGCCTTTAAGTAATAAAAACGGGGGAGATGTGGCAGTGGTGCAGGTTACCCCAGAAGAAGAATTTCCAATGAGAAAGCCCTGGGGGGAGGAGGAGGGCTCCCCCGAGGTAGAGCAAACAATAGTTTAGCCCAGAAGAGGCTGGGCTCGAGACAGGTTAATACCCCCAGGGCTCATTGGGGAGCACCACCTGCCCATCTGAGTTAGTCACCCCCAGTTTCCTAGAGAGTTCTCAGTTACTCGGTTGTTCATTGTATCACTCCCCTGTCTGTAACCCTCGCTCATCCCCCTTCTATCCCTGGTTCGCTCCCTGTCCCCTGCTCCTCCCCAGTTCCTCCCCTCTGCTACCCGGTGATTGGTCACCGGGGGAACAATAAAAGATCGTGTCCCAGGGGAATCGAGGTCCTCCGATCCCCGGTGCCACAGAGTACAGAACCTCGTGTCTGTGTCTCTTCATTCCTGGGTTGGAGGAACCCCCTGAGGTGTGGGAGAGTTCGCCTACCGAGCAGCTAGCAGGGAGCAAGGGCAAGAGTCGCTCGGCGATTGGGAACGAGGCTGGCCCCCGAGGACCCAAGTCGCATCCGCCTTTGCTAGTAGCCACCTCCACTCTACCGAGGAGGCAGGCGGACGGCCACGTTATTGTCATTGGACAGGATGAAAACGTGCTGCGCACTCACTGCATTGCAGCAACTTCTGGAAGCCCAGAACCCTACAAAGCTGGTGATTGTGATATCAGAGTGATTTTAGTGATTCTGCAAGAGTAACTTTTATCTTTCTAGGAAGTTTTGCCTGTTTTCAGTGGGAAATGTGTGGCTTAAAGGGCTGCTCTGGTTTTGCAACTGCTGCCAGCTGAGGATCTGCTGGAACTTGTGTTTTCAGAAGTGCAGCCCATCTATACTGGATCAACAACAGGGCAACAGCATTAACTAAACTATTACATCAACCAGACTATGTATATAGTCCAGACACACAATCTCCACTTTTTCATGCTAGAGGGAGTTCAAGTCCTAAAAAAAAAAAAAAAAAAAAAAAGAAAAAAAATTCAAAGAAAAAAAAGGAATACAGAAAGCCAACAATATTTACATTTAACAGATTGCAGCATTTTGATTTTCAAAAGCCTAAGTCCAAGGCAATTAAAACTTCGGTGGCCTTTTGGATTTGAAATTGCAAATAGGAGGTGCCCAAAAGGAGAGAGGGGGTCTCTGTGTGCACATGTGGCTGTCAGGGTTTGACAGGTGTGTGCTCCAAACCCCCGAAACCTGAGAGTGTTTGTAAACAGTCTGTGCTTTCTCAAAAGTGCCCTCGAGATTTGCTACAGGAAGTCAAATTGCTCAAATCTACCTAATTTGGCACGATATGTTGAAAGCATGCTTGAGTGATCATAATTGCACTGGGACTGACTTCATTTAGCAATCTCTGGCCATACCTTTCCAATAACAACTGCAGGCGATATAAATTCAATCTCTTGTTTGTTCCTGAAAGTGATTAGCCTAAAAAATTTGGAGTTTAAACACTCATAATTGCAAAGTCTTATTTATATTCAATTTTGATTTATTAAAGAAAAAATCCCCTCACTTTTTCTTCTTTTTTTTTTTTTTTTTTTTTTTTCTTCTACCGAGGAATGATTTGAGCTGCTTTGGAAAGTGAAAGGGAGAGAGAAAATAGAAAGGAAAAAGTCGTGTATTGGTGGTGGTGAATGTCACTCTTACAATGGGGCTTTTTTCTCCTACAACAAATAATTTTGCAACAAGAGCATAAATGATTCTGGTGCTTCAATCCTGGCTTTTTGCTGTGAGATATCTATGGCTCACTAGGATTATTATAATTTTCACATCTATGCAGAAATAAGTGCAAAAATAATCCAAACCAACTGTGCTGTACAACTGCAAGAACAGAGAGAGACCTCAAAGAGTCCCATTTACACTCTGAGTATGATAACCAGCACTGTTTAACATGGCAATCAAGGCTGAAAGAAAGGTATTGATTTGGTACATGTAGTCAAGTTTTTAAAATCAATTAATCTAATAAATATTTGCACTCTTTTTATATTTGCATTCTCCAGAAACTGTTGAGGCAAACCCCATGATGGGCAAGAATTTTCCTGGAAGTGAATTTTGGGAGAAGATCTTTGGGAGAAAGAAAATATTGATTTATAAATGTAGGCAAATATTCATAAAGACTTTTCGGCAGGATGCTAGCTCAAACAAGTAAAAGCATCCCCCAAAAAGCCCATAACATGTATAAACCCCAAATGTCAGATTTCCAATTAAAGAAAAATGCTGTGAGCTCTTTACATATTTACTTATAAATTAAGAAATTAAATTGCCAACAATTGTATCTCAAAGCGCAGTTTAAAATATTCAGAGAAAACAAAAAAATTCATTAGAAAAAAATGGTTTCCTGAGAAGATCTTGCTTCTCCCTAATCACAAACAGAGCTGAGTGCTACTCCCTCGCTCTAATTAAAACCAAGCAATGAGAGATGAGGCAGAGCAGCGAGATCTGCACCAGGGCTGACCCTGTGGCCCCAGCCCTGCCCTGCCAGGAGGGACTGGGCTCTCCTGGCAGCAGAAACAGGAGCTGGACAAGTCTCTGTGGCACACTGGCTTCTGTAGAACCATCTTCCTCCTCCTGCTGCTGCTCCTTCTCCTCTGTTCTTGACCCTGATTACCATGGGACGTGGCAAACTCTGTGCCCACAGCTGGTAACACCTTGTGCTCAGCACCAGGGTCATGGTGTCCCCACCCCAGCCCTGAGAGTCTGCTGAGCACTGGACCAGTCCAGGAGCACCAGCACTCCCAGCAGCAGGGTGGAAGCAAGGATGGCACGTTTGTCACACGTGTGCCACCTTCACAAGCCCACCTGGAGACCCCATTGCTGAGAGCACCCACACTGAGAGCAGGGGGTGACCAGGGGTGGTCTCTTCTCCCAGAGAACAAACTGACAAGAGGACATGGCCCCAGGTGCTGCCAGGGGAGGCTCAGGTTGGGTATCAGGGAAAAATCCTTCACTGAGAGGGTGCTCAGGCATTGGAACAGGGTCCCCAGTGCAGGGGTGGAGTCACTGTCCCTGGAAGTGCTCAGAGGGCTCCAGGATGTGGCATTTTGAGCACAGTTCAGTGGTGAACATGCAAGGGCTGAGTTAATTGTTGGGTTTGGACACCTTAGAGGCCTTTCCCACCCGTAACAATTCCATGATGGTTCTGGGATCTCTCCTATCAGCAACACCCACCCAGGGGCTTCTCTTGAGGGATGCCCACAGCCCGCCTGGACACCCGGCCAGGAAACACAGCTGAGCACAGGGAGGGAAAGGCACCTGCACACACTGAAACTCCAGGGGAATCTCAGACATTTCTGAATCCCCGTAGTAAATCATGGGATCCCAGTGCCACAAACCAGCCTAGTGCCAGCAGGTGGATCCAGGGGAATAGAGGAGGAATTTTTCAGCCCCATCAAGCTTTACATAAAGTTTACTTTGTTTTTGAAGTAACAAATTAACCAAATCATCCCTAAAACAAACCTCAGGGTAAGTGATTTAAAAAGGGTCTGTGCACAGACTGTCTCAAGCTAGGTGGGACCTTCACCTACTAAGCAAATAATTTAGAGCTATAATTATCCCATTTCCCTGTCAGCAGTACTACTGCTTACCCAAAACATCTCCATTTAGTTTGAAACCAAACACATTATTTACTTGATGGGAGGGAAGAGAACAGAAAGAGCGGCACAACCTGAACATTCATCCTTGCTGTTTGTGCTCCTTGAAGGACATTGTTGAATTATTGCTATAAACATTCCACATTTGGCTAAATGTTGTTGATATAAACAAGGATTTTTCCTCATTAAGGTAATTTGGTGCAGTTTGAGAAACTGATTTATCAAAAGAATTAATTCAAGGCAGATATGGTTTGTGCCTCTTTGTACTTGTAGACGTTTCAGCATAACATCCCCATTAAAATGAAATTACTGCTGGTCTGACACTACTAACAATAGCTTTCCAATCCACTTCCCATATGCAGCCAGGATGTCCTTGTTCAGTGTGGAGCTGTGCATAGAGCCCCAAGCTCAGCATTGGCACTGTCCCCCGAAGGCAGCAGAGCCTGGCACCTGCCTTGGGTGGCCTTGGCGACCTTCCCATGGAAGGTTTGCTGGTTTGGGACTGGGGCAGAGGGAAATTCTGCTTTCTTCTCCAGTTTTCCCATGAGGCACAGATTTAATAGGACTTTCTTGGGCTGGAGAGAGGATGTAACCAGGCAATGAAAATAAAAAGTCTCTCCCTCCTTCTCCAGTGTGCACTTTCTGTAGTCCACAGAGGCAGGACACAAAGCAAGTACCAATGGAACCAATTGCCCCTGAACCAAGCAGGATTTGTCTGCAGCACCCTGGTTCAGGAGTCAGTCCTTTATATAATACTTCCTAGTCTTCTTTTTATCAGAAACAGGAGGAAACAGTCCCAGTGGCAGGTGGCTGGACCTCAGGACACCCCTCAGTCACCCACACTCTCCCAGTTTCCTCTGAGCCAGTCCCAGCCCCCTGGAAGGGCAGCAGAGCTGGCACAGGGACACCCAGAGCAGGAGCCCTGTGTCCCCCTGGGACAGCACCTGGAGACCCAGCAAGAGTGAATGGCACTAAACCCTGGTTCTGGACCCTGAGTGACCATTCTGCAGGTTCTTCAGCCTTTCTTCCACATAAATCCACCAGGGAAAGGTTCACAAGCGCTAACCAAAGCTCCTGAACTGCTGCTTCTCCTCCCCTCACCACTGGCCCTTGGAGCACCTCCACAAAGCAGAATTGAAGTGTAAATTTGGCCCCTGCATAAAACAGGCAGCAGCAGCATCAGTTGTACCAGGCTGCCTGAAAAGCAGGTCTCTGCACCAGGAGGTACTCAATAAAACTCTGCTCCATTTATTTTGCTTTTAGTGCTTGCTTTTAGGCAAATACCCGTGGTGTGTTCCCTGCTCCACATACACCAGTACTTGCCCTTGGTTCCTGAGAGTCAGGGACACAGACCTGGATTTGGGACACTGAGGGTCAGGGACACTGACCTGGATTTGGGACACTGAGAGCCAGGGACACAGATCTGGATTTGGGACACTCTGGTTCCTGTGTTCTCGCATGTTTGCTCAGATTCCAGAATTATCAGCAGTGATCATGTCATACTGATTTTCTTGCCATCCAGCAATACAGGATATAATTTGATAAAGAAATCAAAGTCTTCTAATCTTGACACAGAAAGAAATCAGTCTTGAGAAGGAATGGGGTAGCAGATCAATCTAGCTTAGGTCATGGACATATCTCACATCTTAACTAAGAGCCTCTCAAAGACTGAAGCACTTGCTGTTCAAAACACAGCTGAAAATGCCTGGATTTATCTTCACTCAAAGGGAATAGGAGTTGGTGATTGAGGACAAGCCATCTCTCTGTTCCCAATCTCGGTGATCAATCCTGCAGGGATGTTGAACATCTTCAAGCCACTGTTAATTGAGTCTGCTAATTACAGTGCTCAGCAATTCCCAAGCCGTGGACATCACAGGGCAGATAGATCACACATTTACAGAGAGGGCCCTTGGGAAGTCCGGGTTAGTCCCAGCTCAACTTGAAAGGAAAGATAAGGAAGCTTAAGGGGACTCTTCCTCTCCTGCAGCAGACAGTGAATTAGCAGAGAAGGCTCCAGCTCTGGTCAAAGGCAAGGGATAATGTGGTGATGAAGTGGGTCTTCAATCACTGTGATGTATTTAAATGTCACTCGAAAGAAGATCTAGAGATGTAGGGAGAAACAAATTATCGGTCAAAATAATTGGGCAAATTTGAGGACACCATGGGTTGGCTGCATGCAAAGTCTTTCTAGCACAAAATTCCTTTCACTTTTGAAGGGTCTTTCATATATTGTTCATTGAAGTGACAGAGCTTTCATTTAATCAAGTTGTTTATCCAATTTTATTTTCCCTCCCAGGGGAGTCTCATATAAAGTGTTTTATTTTCCATGGGCAGAAGGTGTCCCAGGGGCAGGGAGGGAGCTGTGCTGCCTGGCCAGGAGACCACAAACAGCTGAGGGGACTCTAGTGGCCCTGCCAAGGGAACAAAGCCCATCCTTGGTCTCTGCCACTGGACAGAGTCTGACACGTGGGCTCCAGCAGCATAATGGGCTCCAGTTCCAGCAGCAGCACTGGGGTCAGCATTGTGGTGGCATCCAAAGCTCCCAGCTGAGCTGTGGTGAGGTTTAAACACCCTTGCCCCCTGAGAAGGGGTGTGAGGTGAGAGTCTGAGATGCTTCAGGGGTGATCCAACTCCTGAATTGCTGAGGAGCAGGAAAAGAACAGTGAAGCCCCTCTGACAGCTCTGGTGTGAGTGCAGGGACAGGCGCATCAGCTGGGATGTGCCAGGGGGCAGAACAGAACCCTGCCAGGGAGCAGCACAGAACTGTGCCAGGGAGCAGAGCAGAACCATGCCAGGGCTGAACCTTGTCTGCAGAACCCCCTTTGGGACAGGTGAGTCACCTGGGGTGTGCCAGGGGGTGGAACGGAACTGCGCCAGGGCTGTACCCTGACTGCAGAACCCCCTTTGGGCCAGGCTCCAGCTCTGGTCATCGCAATAAAGGCAACAAAGACAATGCATTGTGCTCTTCTGTGTGAGGTCTGAGTTTCACATCCTCTAAACATAAATCACAGACACATGGCAAGAACACAGGGTAAGAGAAACTTCTTTTGCATCCACTTTTCCAGGGGTGAATACTCACCCCAGGATGCACACACACACACACTGCATGGAAATTAAACCTAGCATTTCACCTATAACCAACTGGTAATTAACCAGCAATTCATTAACATCTATGGCCTTCATGGAAATATTTATTTCAAGGAAATAGGATGCTTATACATCATCTGGGAGGGGAGAGGGGAATGATGAACTTATCTCCTGGAACTTGAGAAGGAGCAGAAGCCTTGTGGCTCCACACTTGCCGTGATGGTGCTGTCAGCAGTTGCAGTAAGTGCCTGCATCCATTACAGGGATGGGAGCTGTCAGCAGAATGAATTAGAGGCTTATTGAGCCATGGCTGCCTTTTGTACCCTCCTGCAATCCACTTTCTGTCTCACACGCTCATGAAAAGCAGGCTGGGAAAAGAACATAAAGAACACAAAGTATCTAGGTTGGTTTTAATTTCATAATGGAATAATGTGGGGTTTTACAGCAATTTAAACACACCTCTTTTTTTTTTCTTTCCATGTGTCCCTCTACTAAAGAGCAGTTGTCATCCTAAATCTTAGCTGAAGATTATTTGGAAAGCATAATTAATGGTTATGAGATAACATCCCATTCACAAAGCCAGGTAATTAATGAGTAATGACTGATGTGCTTGTGACTGTCAACCAATGTGTGTCCTCTGGAGAACAGACACAAATCCTGATTCACCTGCAACACCAATAAATGGGCACAGCAAAGCTCAGATTTGAATTGATCTGGCCCTTCACATACCAGTTCTGGAGGAAGGAAAAAAAGCCAAATAAATCAGATTTTAGTCTGCCCCACTTCTCCAGTGCTGCTGGGTATTTTTGCTGGTATTTTTGCTGGTAGCAGTGTTGCACAGTCTGGAGAAATACCCATATCCCAGGTGGGATTCAGTGGGGAAACTCTGCCTAGGGCCCTCTGGGCTCTTCCCAGCACCAGGAAACCTCTCTGCTCTTCCCAAGGGAGCTGTGCAGCAGTGATAGCACGCGTGGCTCCCACAGGGGCCAGCAAAGCAGGGCAAGGATTGCTGGGGCTCCATCCCCTCCCCACGGCTCTTACACCTCTTGCTGCTTCTGTCACCTGCTCCTGTGAGTGACTGACACCAAGGAAACTGCCCAAAACTTGTTCTTGTTCACCAGAAAATTCTCTGCTGTCTCGTACTGGCTTGAACCCAGCCTCTAAATGCTCAAATACAGAGAGAGATCACAGGAAAGGTGCTTATTTAGAAGAAATGAATGCATATTTTAAAATTTTTTTAAAGCTTGTATAATGAGTATTTTAGAATGCAGCATAGAAAATATAGTGGGTATTTATTTTCTGCAGTTACCTTGTCTTGGGGGACCAGGAAATTGCAGTGCAGGTACATTTTACCAGCAAGGAAGAAGGATGGGAGCTAAGAGGGGGAAATGCCTGTGGGATGAGCATGGATCTGTCTATTTTGGTTCCAGAACGCTGCGCAGCACTGGGTTTATCCGTAAAACATCCCAGCACCCAGCCATGGAGGGGAGAAGCCTGTGCAGGCCCAGGGGACAGCTCTTCACCTTCACAGCTCATTGGCAGCCTGCTGCAGGACTGGGGTCCCAGCAAGACTCAGTTTCCTTCCTGGGGCGGTGCAAAGCCATTCATCATTTTCATGAGAGCACAAAACACCCTCAGACTTTCCCTAACACAACAAGTTGTGTGCTGAAAATGTGAATTCCCTGTGTGGGAAGGGAGGCAGTTGCACCATTCTGGGCTCCCCTTCAGAGAGCTGGAGACAAAGCTCTGCCAAGGCTGGCATGGAAGGGTCTCATGGGCTGTCACAAAAATGAGCCAACACTGCCCTCCCAATTTTTCACCCTGACTCAGTCATCTCCCAGCACTATTTCTTGTTCAGCAACTCGTGGCTGGGCTCACTGACACCACCACAGGGAACAAACACCCCAATTTTTCCCTGTCAGCCCTGGTCCTACAGCCCTGGTCCACCTGTTACCCCTGGGTCTGTGTGCACAATGTGGTGACAAGGGCTCAGTGCTCTGGTGGTGCCACCTCATTTTTCAGGGAGCACAGGACACCTCTGCAGCACAGTCTGGGAGCTCTGGAGTGTTGCAGAAAACACTGAAGCATCACAACTCTGTTTTGGAGTCTCCAAAACTGCCTGGGGCTCCTGCAGGCAGTTGTAATGTGAAATTAGCTTTGAACTTTGGGTTGCAACGTGAATGCAACCTGCTAATCACTGTGAAAAACATCATGACATAAAAAACAATAATTCGACAAAACTGGTCTAATTCCCAGTCTAAGGAAGTGGATAAATGTAATGATTGTATTTTTCTCATGCCAAGCAGCCCAACACCACCAACACCAGGCTGTGTGCACGAGGCTGTGAACCTTCAGCACCTCTGGGCTCCTTCCATGCCATTCATCAAGGCAAGAACTCTAACACAGAGGTGAGGTGGGTAATTCCTCAATTCTGTAATTTACAGAATCATCCTGAATTTGTTAATTTGCATTTGGGAAACAATATCCTGACTCCCCTTCCTTCTGAACTAGCCCCAGATTCTGTTCTGTCACTGGCACAGGGTGCCCAGAGCAGCTGTGTCAGCCCCTGGATCCCTAGCAGTGCCCAAGGCCAGGCTGGATGGGGCTTGGAGCAACCCGGGAAGGTGTCCCTGCCCATGGCAGGGGTGGAATGGGATGGGCTTAAAGTTCCCTTCTAATCCAAACAATTCTGGGATGCTCTGGAGTAATTTTGCCTATGTCTGTCTCCATCCAGAAGGAGCAGCCCTTTGGATTCAGCCATCAGTGTTTGGGCTCAGTCAGCCCAGCTGCAAACACAGGCATGAGCTGCACTCTTTGGACCCAGAGTTGTTTCCCCCAAATCGAAGGCTCAGCAGTGAGAAAAGGGAGTTGTGGGGTTTGCAGGTCACCTCTCAATGCAGATGAGTTTATTGCAGTGCCAGTGAAAAGCTCCTGTTGTGCAGCAACCATTTCCAGGTGTTAATCAAGGAGCCAGTTTTGCCCAGCAAACCAGCCAGCCAGCAACACCCTGGCTCCCGAGGCTGCCATAAATACCTGAGCATCCTGCCAAATTTCAGTGTGAACAATAAAGCACTTTCTGTTATCAGAGCACAAACCCCACTCTCAGCTACTGTGAGCTGCCCTGAACTCCAATTCCAGGCACCCCAAAATCATTATCCTGGCAGGCAGGCTGGGAGCAGCAGCAGCAGCCAAGCCTGGCTGGGAGAGCCCCAGGCCTGACATTAATAAGGTGCTCCATGTCTGAAAGGCCATAAAGGGAAACCCTTAACTAGGTGCTATAACGAGGGGATATGAAGTGTCACAGAGTGTGTAAATGTCACCAGCTCTCCACAGGCCTCTCTGTTAAAAACCTGCCTCATCTCAGCTCCTCCGGGTGAAACATTTCCCTGCTGCTGCTGCTCTTTGTAAAATATTTTGATAACAAGAATAAAGATGATAATTTCAGTGTTGTGTGTGCTGGCAGTTCTGTGGGGATGGCAGCACTGATCACAGCACTGAGGTGGAGCAGGGAGTGCACAGCCTGATAACAATGCATTGCCATTAAAAGCTGTTTACAGGGTGCTGCAAGTGTTTCAGATACAACATAAACCCTGCTTGCTGCCCCCAGCATTGACACCCTCACAGCCAGGGGTGTTTGTGGCTTTGTGCACTTGGTAAACCGTGGGAAGGTTTCCAGGTTAATGCCTGTGGGGCTGGGGGGCTGCAAACCCCATCCTGCAAGTCCTGAACCCCTCACCCAGCAGGGCTGATCACTGCTCTCACCACATCCTCAGGCAGCTGTGGGCACTGAGAGCCCTGAGAGACTCTGAGACCACAGGAGGAGCAGCTCTGCAGCCTTTGGGGGGTTAGGTTGGGGTTTTTTTAACACATAATCTGTTGGAGAGATAATTTCAATTGTGAGATTATAGAACCACACGAATCACCCAAGCTGGACAGGGCTTGAAGCACCCTGGGACAGTGGAAGGTGTCTCTGCCCATGGCAGGGGTGGAACAAGATGAGCCTCAACGTTGTTCCAACCCAAATCATTCCATGATTCTAATGATAAAATCAAACTAACAGATAAAATAAATAAATATTGTTAGACCTGCACGGGACTGGAGGAGCTGGGTGCTGCCAGGAGCACCCCAGGCTCACAAACCCCATACCTGAGCTGAGTGCAGGGTGCAGGTGAGTGTGTTGGGGTCTCCAGGCTCACTCAGCTCTCCTTCCTCTGCTTCAGAGCTCCTGGATGTGATAAGATTGGGATAACTCTTTGAACAACACCCCTGGTTTGGACAGGACTGAGATGTGATTCCAAAATTTCAAAGATAATGAGGTTTTAGGTTTTTTTCCTTGTGAAGAGGAAGCTGCAGTGTATGCACAGAGTAAAGTCAGAGAATCACTTAGGCTGGAGAAGACCTTTGAGATAATGCAGCCTAACTTCCTTAGACAAACACCACATTATGAAATATTCCCCTTTACTGCACTTCCTCTTTTCATTTTGTCACATTTTCCCCTAGCTGGTGGTTTTCTAAATCTGCAGGGCATGGGGTCCCCAGCAGTTCATACAGGCTGTATGGTCTATCCCAGAAATTACTAGATTTGGCTAACACCCATGAGAACAGACCCAAAATACTACTCTTAATTTGAAGGGGTTGTATATTCATGAATCAGGATCTAAAAGTACCCTGGTTAATAAATACATAAATCAACAAAATCCCTTAAGTGCCTTAAAGGTGATTAAACACACACTCAGATTAAATTAAATTCACTGTAGCTTTTACACATTTCTTTAAGTGACTTGAATAGGTTTGTTTTCCCTTGGAAATAAATAGAATAACTGTGTGACACTCATATAAGAGCATTGCTTCTCTCCATAAAGGCACATTCAATCAAATCCAGAAACCAAGGTTTAAATAACCTTACAGCTGTGCTTAAACCAACAAGCAGCAAAGGGTGCAGTGAGGCAGTGACACCACCTTCCTCCCCAGGCCCAACTTATATAAAGAAGGGCACCACTGTAAAGGAGGAACAGTTTCCAAGTTTTGCTTTGGGAGCCTCTGTGCCTTTATATCTCAAACACTCAGCTCCAAGATCCCTGCAATTGTTTATTGTGCTCAATGCCTGGAGATGTGGAATGAGGTGGAGACTTGGTTTGGAAGTTATTTAGCAGTTATCAGTCTCTGAGGTGAATGATCATCTGCAAATATTGATATGCATTCTAATTAATGGAATATCAGTTATCCCGTTCCCATCCATCCTCACTCCCCGCGCAACAGCACAGAGGAACGGGGCCAATTCATATTAATGCCTCTGTACTTGTAGGCTTCTTTTACTATCAGAAATATAAGATTTAGGAACTTGAAATAAAACTAGGCTGCTGAAAGTGTCAGTAGGAATTCCTTCTGTAAGTAGCAAATGGACTTTGGACCAACACCTCAAGAACTGACCAAGGAATTCTCAGTTTTCATCTCTGCCCTGTTCAGCAGCATCCTGTACTGCTTTCTCTCAGCTTTTATTATTCCCTACAGAGCACGTTAATGAATCCTTCTTCATTTTTTCAAATAAGAAGTTGAGTTCTTAGTATTAACAGGCAGAAAATAAAGGGTTTAATCTGGCTGTATGTAATTATTTAATCATATTTCTGTATCCCTGAGCATGCACGTAATTTTAAGCAACAGGTTTAAACTTACATTTATCTGTCCTGAACATTGCACACCATTCCTTTGATTGCTCTCTGAGATTTTCCCAAACTGCTTTTAAGAGGATGTGATGGTTCAAGGTTTGAGCTCACAGCAGCAATCCTGACCTGCTATTTTATTTTATTTTATTTTATTTTATTTTATTTTATTTTATTTTATTTTATTTTATTTTATTTTACTTTACTTTATTTTATTTTACTTTATTTTTATTTTGTTTTGTTTTGTTTTGTTTTGTTTTATTTTAAATTGTGTCTTCTCGTGGGTTTAACGCAGTTCTGCAGCACAGACCCCGCGTGTGTGTGGGAACAAGCAGAGGTTTGTATTTAACCGTGTAATTTGGGCTCCCTGTTTAAGTGAAGGAAACAAGAACGATGGCCCTAATTGCAGGAATTACCACTACTGGGGTCTGACATGTGCCTAATGACCAGGGCTGAACCTCGAGCCCTAATTCCGCTTGGCAGACAATTGGAACTGATAATCGCCTCTCCGAGAGCTATTGCTGCTGATCTGGCAGGAACACATCGGGCTAATTCCGAGCAGAAGGGCTCGGCAGCGTCAGGACACAGCGCCCAGCGGCGGGCAGGAACGGGGAATATTCACATTTCTCATTTCTCATTTTACATTTCGCATTTCGCATTTCGCATTTCACATTTCACTGCAAACAAACACAAATCCTGTAAAGACAGCCGTGAAGTGCCAAAATACAAGGTTGTTCCATCGCTAATGCTTTTTATAGAGGGTGTTTACTTTCAAGTAATAATGCCCTGCACATTATCCTCTGCCCTGTATCACTGCCTTGTACCACCTTGTGCACGGTGTTCCTGTCCTGTTGCTGCTACAGTCCCCAAAAACCCTTTTCCCGCAGTTCTGGTGAGCTGTTCTGAAAATCTGCCCAGTGATAAACTGCATCTCTCGTCCCCAGCAGGAAGAGTGGAGGAAAAGTGGTAGTTGTGGGCTGATACTGTACAGATCAGTATCGGTGGATATTCCAGGTGAATTTCCTTAGGTGCAGGCATGCAGAAGTCTTGCCCAAGTCTGTCTCATTCCTTTGCTTTCTGTCTTCCCAATAGCTTGTCCAGTACTTCTCTTTTTTTACTTTTTAAAAAGTATTTCAACAGAATTCGCGACTATCTTATGTATTATGTGATTTATATAGAGAGCCTTGGTCCATCCCAACCAAAATATTACCTCGATCCTGCCCTGAGCCTGTTTGTAACATAAACAAAGTCATAGCAGGATGTGACAGCTTTGAGGAGATGTGTCATCACTGGGATTACTTTTCCTCATCTATTCTCTAAAGATCTCCAATATTCTTGCACTGTTACAGATTTAGAAAGAAAGCAATTTATTAATAAGAAATATTTCTATGTCTCTCCGCTCAACATCACTCAGTACAACCAACCTTCCCTAACAAGGAGGGGAAAATGAACATTAAAAGCATGGCCAGGAGGGGGCCAGAGGAAAATACGGATTTTTGGTCACAAATTCAGGATAGAAATGAATGGTGGAATATAATGTGAGTACAAAAGAAATAAAAGTTTAAAAAGTCTCAACACAATCAAATAAAATCAAATTTGTTTGTTTGGAGTTTTTAATAGAATGAATATCTACCTAATCAGAAGAGGAGACTGTTTAAAGATGTTTTAAAGACCAGTAAGGAAAGGCATTCATGATATAAATCCATTTAATAGAGAAATAGGTTTTAGGAAAAGTAAAAGGCAATGACGAAAAGAAGAAAACAAGCAGCCCCACTCCTTCAACCTCTCCCACAAGCTTTCTGCATCATGAACAAACATGAGAGTTTTCATCCCAAAGGAGCTGCATGTTTGAAGAAAGATGAAGTACGAGAAAATTAAAGGTAACAGTGAAAATCCAAATATAACCTTGTCCGAGCTTCAGCCTTTTGGCACACGGCAATGATGCAGAGTGATTCTGGAGACAGCAGGAGAGCTGCTAAAGGAATCTGAACATCAGGTTCCCAGCAGCAAAGAAGGAGTTTTTATAGCTAAAAATACTCCCCATGCAGGAAAAAAGCAACTCCTGATTTCCTTCATAATTCAGTGACATACCTCAGATGATATTTATTTCTTACCCAACGGATGAATGACCAACATCTCTTCTGGACAGGCAATGACGCTTTTGTGACCAACCCAAGAGAATGTCTCACCACTGGAAATGCACTGAGCTACAAAGATGTCACAAGAAAGATTTGCAACCAGTAATTAAATCTGCATTTTCAAACACTGTTGTAGGTTTTGGTGCTTTTCTGGTCCATGTATTCCATACCAACAGGGTGTAATCACACCAGGTTTCACATGTTTGTTTCACATAAATATATTTCACAAATTCTCCACTTTTTTTAGTGGTTTATATTGGTGCTTTTAAGATGAGCACTGCTTTTAACTGTATTCCTGACTGTGACATAAGCAAGATACGAAGAGTGGTAATTGCCACAAACAGAAGGAGCTGAGAATTTGCTATGAAAGGTCAGAGAGAGCTCAATGATCAAAGCATGAGGAGTCATACCCCTCCCTCATTCCAGGCAGGAGCCAAAATCCCCCTTGTGCCCGGGGTGCAGGCAGTGAAATCCCTTTGCAGCCCCAGTGCCGGAGCCCTGCTGGTGTCACAGCAGCCTCACCCAGCAGGGCACTGCACAAATACACGAGCAAATTCCTTCTTTCCCTTCAAAGCACCCAATTCCAAATGATCTACCATAAAAAACCAAAAAACAAGCCAGCAGGAGTAGATATTATCTGCAAATGTCATCGGGAAATTCAACGCAGCACAGCTCTAGCTTTGATCTCACCAGCTTCTAGAAATTTAAACATTTTTTCCACATATGCTGTTTCCCAAAGACCCAAAAACTCTCAAACTTCCAGAACATGGAGATTTCTTTTGTTTTATTGCCCTACATGAGATCCAAGGCTAAACATTGCCATAGGTCAGGGATTCTCTGGCCAGAGCTACAGGCCCGTGAGCTGCACCACAAACTGGTGCTCGAAATCAGGACCTGACATTTCATCTGCTCCTTTCCATGAACATTATGGATTCAGAATATAATTCTGTACAGCATGGAGGCTGTGCAGGAATAACCCCGCACTGCAGCTCAATCCCACAGCACAGCCTCTGTGCCTGGTTTCTGTATTAAGGACAAGTTCTAACCCTGATGCTCAGCTGGCGAGCCAAGCCTAACTCAGGCAGCTTAAACGGGAAATACAGTTTGTAGGCATCAGGTAATGATAAATAGTGAACACGGAGTGAAATCTCCCCTTTTGATGGTGCACACATCATACCTATCTAAACCAGGAAATGTGTGCAGCCATTAATCACAGTGTTTGGGCACTTCTTGCTGAAGTTCTCATTTCTGTGGAATTTCTGCATCAGGGTCACAGAACTGCTGAGGCTGCCAGGCACCTCTGGAGATGATCCAGCCCCAGTCCTTGGGCAGATTGCTCACAGAGTGTCCAGGTTCTGATCACCTCCAAGTCTGGGCCCCATGGTCCCTCTGGGCAATCTGTCCCAGAGTCTGATCCCCCTCTCTATAAATCTGCACCTCTGTCTCTCATCTTGTCACTGAAGGCTCTGGTCCAGCTTTTGTTCTCATTGTCCCTGCAGGTATTTTCACACTGCCAAATTTCCCCTGAGCCTTCCCATCTCAGGACCTACAATGTAGAAACTGAATTGTCCTGTTTATTTAATAATAATGGATTTATTAATGAATACAGATGGGTTGGAGGTCCTGTGACCACCTCAGAGCTTCTTAAAGCTTTCACTGGCTCTGGTGGTAGAGTCCCAGGTGTGACACTTGCTCTGAAGTCACTCATTGCAAAAATGTGACAATTTGACATCAGCACTCCCACTATAACCAATGCCCCCAGGTAATCATATTTAGACAACAGCCGATGGAATCACACATGTAAAACATCCAAACACATTTTGGGAGGTGTCTGGATCACGTCAATACACTCCATTTGCTCTCATTAGAAAGTAAATTACAAAGCAGCATCAGTCACCAGCAGAACACCCCCGTGCTGCCAAGTGCCTTCAAAGGAACCCCGTGTGTGCTGCTGCCTTTGATTTACAATGGCACCAATTACTTAAGCTCAACACCAATGCTTCAAATCCATGACTAAATCCTAAAATAATGAAGCAAAACATTTCTGATGGGGTTATTTTCCTTGCCTTCTGATTTATGATCCATAAGGCTTCCAATATTTAGGCAATCTCACATGCATTGGGCCCACAGTTTGTTTGGAAATAAGAGATGATTCACAGAATGATTTGCCTGCAGAGTCTGGATCGTTGGGCAAAAGTGAAATATTAGGAAAATGATCATAAATTTCAAGTGTTAACCACACTGCCACCCTACATCTCAGAACAAGGCTTTGTTTTATTCCTCTACACGAGATTCAAGGCTAAACATTTTTTTATGTCAGGGGTTCTCTGCTCAGAACAATAGGGCAATGAACTGGACCCCAAAACCGGTGCTGGAAAAGACACCACTTTTAAATGGTGCCAGCCCATTCCCAGCTGCAAAATGACTGCAAGGCTGAGCTCCAGTTGAACAGCCAGCACCAGTACCAAAACCTCAGCTAAATTCTGCACTGAGATAAGTTTAAAATACCTGTCTTTGACCAAACACATCCAAACTGCACAACTTCTATATACGTATGTATATAATGTATTAAAGCCAAACTTAAAATTCATCTCCTTAGGAACATTATCCTTGAAAGCAACCATGGATAATGCTGGTGTGAGATGAGAAAAAAAAGTTCATGGATTACATTCTTCACCTTTTTATTATACACAGAATTCTAGTATCTATAATGTTTTAAAGTACTTATATACACTATAGTCTAATATGATTTATTTGGTTATTGCAATAACATTTTAGTGCCATTTTATCTGAGAGTTCATGGAATGTTTTAAAATCCAAGCCTAATGGAAGCCAATCAATCATCACATTTTCAAAGAACAAATTATTTAAGTTTTTGTACTACACGGAGCTAATCACTGCACAGAGATATCCGATTGTTTTGACTGATGTCATTCATTCCTCTTTGGGCTGACCTGATTGATGGTCTAAGTGCTGAAGTTAGCCAGACAAATGGATATGTACTCCTGGGCTATTTCCAGCCCAGCTGCCTTTTTAGCACTAAAAACCTCACATGCCTGATAGCAGCTCGCAGCTGCTCCTACTCAGGCAATTGAAATTAAAGCTGGAACGGGACGTGACAGCCGACACTTTTTCCTCTTACATTAAGGATTTTGTCCACCATGCCTCCAAGCAATAAGCAGTAATAAATGAGCTGTATTAAACCCACATCTATATTGGAGTATGTGGTGGCCTGCCTTCCAAGTTCCCACTTTCACATCTTCAAACACTTATTAATAGCACTGCTGAGACACCCAAGTGTTATTGCATCCAACTCTTCCTCTCCTCTCTGAGCTGGGATCCAATGCTGAGTCACATTTGGGCTGTTGCTTTTGAGAGCTAGAAAAGTCCTTCTTGTGCCAAAAACTGGCTGCACTCCATCGGGGGAGCTGCCTGACTGAAATCTGCAGGATGATTACCTGATTAGGACAAGCAAAATTTGGCTTATCACATGCAAAATCAGTACCAGCAACCCAAGCTCCCCCACATTCTGTGAGATCTGAGACAGACCAGTTCCAGCCTGAAGAACTGAGTAGATTCTTTTACTTTAATGTATTACATTACTGCTTTATTGGCTGACATGGACTCTAAAGGAATTGAGGAAAACTTTGCATGAGGAATTAAAGGGAAAACTTGCATAGCCATGATTTTTCATTTATGTGGTCACCGACCCAAATTTATTACTGGTTCCAAGAAGCCACATTCAAAGCCATTAAAGCACAGATATATTTGACCCTTATGCTATGACAGAATACATAAACAAGTTATAAAAGTTTTGATTGTTTAGTAGAAATTTACATTTTAAAGTCTCTCCTGGCCTTCACTGTGAAGAAAGTATCAGCATTATTATTTGTTGTTCTGCTAATAGGAAGAGTTTCCAGACTCTGAAAAGGCACGAGCACAACTCAGCTATTGCTTAGATATGGATTTTGATACAAACACAATCTGCACAGAACTGCAGTGGGGATGAGATGGCAGAGCTGGAAACTGGAGAATAGTTCAGCACCTCAGCACATTCAGGAATCTCTTTGTCAAGATGAATTTTTACATGAGCACATGAGGTTCCTGAAATCTGTTTCCTGCAGATTGACTCTTCAGGCAGGTATGCAAAAATTATGTAGATGTGTATACAAATAGGATCATAAATAAAATATCAAATCATATTTTTCTTATCACACAATCACAGAATGGTTTGGGTTGGGAGGGACCTTAAAGCCCATCCAGTGGCACTCCCTGCCATGGGCAGGGACACCTCCCACTGTCCCAGGCTGCTCCAAGCCCCAATGTCCAGCCTGGCCTTGGGCACTGCCAGGGATCCAGGGGCAGCCACAGCTTCTCTGGGCACCCTGCCCAGGTGTACCTCACAGGGAGGAATTTGTTCCTAAAATCCCATCTAAATCTTCCCTCACTCAGCTTAAGGCTGTATCTCACACAATCACCCACTCAGCCACAGCAACAGAACTCTTTGGACAGTTTCCATCCATCCCAGTACACTCAGATGTTTAATATGGAATGAAATTCACTTTCAGAATGGACACTTTTGCTGCACACCCAGGAAGCTGAAAATTCAGCTATTCCCTCTATGTGCTGACACATCTCTCTAAGCACTGCTGGCAGAGCTCAGAGATCTCCAGTTGCCTCCAGGATCTGTGTTTACAGTACAGCAATCACTGATACTTTATAATGTGGCTTTTGCAAATGGAATTTTAACCGTGGGACACCTGACAGAAGTACTCATACAAGGTTCAAACACTAATTATGTTATTCTAGTAAAAAAATCTGCCCTGGCAGCTGCCACTTAAAAATCACTGTTGCTGTGGAAGAAAAGAGACAGCACAGCAAAAGGCAAGTACAGAGAGTTACAGGAGACAATGGCAGGTGTTAGTCCCAGTAAAAATAGCACAGCCAGAAGAAACAATGGTTCAGCACTTGATTTTACCAAAATCCAGAATGAAAAATATATATCCTGCCATAAATCAGCCTGTCATGAATTAAATAAAATTTTAGTAGAAACTACCCCCACTGGAAGAAAGTACTTGCAGTTTCTGCCTGTCCCAGCCCAATGTTCTCACCAACCACAGAAACATCAGGAATATTATAAATCAAGGCAACATGAAGAGGTTGTCTTCAAAATGTGTTTGTTGAAATGCTAGATATATTTGCGAGGGTAAAATCCAGCTCCATGTCAATGCAATTTCACTGCTAAGGCCAGGGTTCTGAGGTCCAAAGAGCTGAATAAAAAGTAAATTGAAAACAAATATTTTCACAACCATTCTTGTAACCACAACCATTATGCCGACATTTTACTAAATAAAAAATTTTGGATTATTACAAAATAAATATTTTCAAGTAGCAGATAGCTATGGGATAGGTATTGCCATGGAAAATTAATTCAGCCCAAACTTGGCTTGGTTCCATGAATATTCAGTTGCCACTGGACATGGAACTGCTGGAAGCTCTTCACTGTCACATCATTATTTGGCAAACTGGAATATACTGGACTAAGATTCACATTTCATTCAGAATTTCAAAGACAACCACCTATTCTCATTTAAGAAGCAGAAAATGAAAGATTCTAAGCTAGGACAGTGTATGTGTATATATATATATATAATTAATATATTTTATTTTAATACACATACATACACAAATACATATGTAAAATATATATATATATATATCTCAGTATAGCTGGCTGCAGCACTTGGCAAAGAGCTGAACAGATTATACAGATTTTTTTATTAAGGTAGATAAAAATTATTAGGTTTGAAGTTCTTAGTGAGCCTTTCCTTGATAAAGTACATTTCGTAGTGATATTCTGGAATTTCATGGCAAAAATATTTCATCAAATGTCTGGAATTTGAAACAGCAGCTGTGTAAAATATGCCAGAGTTTTTCCTAGTACAGAGAATGAGGATTTTAAAAGCTGTAGAAGCAGGAACCTCTAAAAACACAGAGAAACTCTCAATTTGCTGTGCAATTAAAAGGCTCTGTTCACGACTGGAATACATTTAAACTCCAAAAAATGCCATTTCTTGTGGAACTGAGCTTGGGACAAGACAGTCACGGCCTGGCAGAAGCTGCTTTTGTCCCTCAGGAGAGATTGGGGCTTTTTCTCCTCCACAGCCTTGTCCAGGGTCTGTCACCCTTCTCCTGCCCACAACTCTGATTTATTGATTTGTGACAAATGACATTCTGCCACAGGAGGAAACTGCCCTTGTTTTACTCTGCTTTCCCTGGGAACCTCAATGTTACAAAAGGCTCAAGGGGCCAGATAGCTGTCTCTAGAAACTTCTCTGAATAAAAATATCATGCAATGGTTGTGGCATGGGGGAAAGCTTTCCTGGGAAGCGTGGAGCACTGATAAGAGTGATGGACACTTGGTGCTAATGGGAACACTTTTTGCCTTAGTTAACATCGTAATCGCTGTGTTTTTCTTTCTTTCTTTTTTATTTTCTTCACCTAAAAAACTAACCAAAAATTGTCCCATGAATTCGAAATTGTGATCCAATGTCCCATCCTGCCCTTGGCAGGTGTGGAGCTCCTCGAAGGTCCCTGAGCAGGCAGAGCCTGGGTGAGGATGCAGTTCCAGGGTCACATCCCCAGCGCGAGGTCCTGGAGTGGGGAATTCTGCCCAGATTCACTCTGAAAAACCTCACTTCTCCTTGCACTCGTTTATCAGCACACAAATGGCCCGAATTATCACCGAGATAAGCCCTGAGTCGTTATCTCAGAGCAGTTTTATCAGATCAGCCCAGAGCTGCTCACAGCAGCCCCGAGGAAACCCTGGAAAAGTTTGCGGAGTTTTGTGCTGTTTGCCACAACTGAGGGCATCAAAGTCTGCACCTCAGGATGCTGACACTGCTGTGATGTGACACCTTCGAGATGTCACCTGAACAGTTTAAAACACCTCAGTTCAATAATTGCATCCAGACTCTCCTTTTGTATCGCCTGCAGGCTGGGACCGGACTGCGGGGGAAGGGGCAGCTCCCGCCCAGCACAGGAGGAAATGCAGCTCTGTCATTGCCCGACAGGGAACTGATGTTCCTCTTTTAGCCAAGGGGTAACACGCTCCGAGTGTTTGTTTGCTCTGGACGATAAAGCCTCCTGATCCATCCCGAACCTGCCCAGCCCCGTGAGGAGCGCTGCCAGCAAAGCCTGCAGGCATCAGTGTGAGAAGCGGGCAGAGAAACGCGGGCTGGCAAACCCGAAACGCCTAGCAGGGTGAAAATGCAGCCTTGAACTTCGACACTAATGCTTCCTAATGTTTATTTAAGAGCCCACGGTGATGGGAATTACTGGGTGTAGGTATCGTGTTATTCCTATTAATGGGAATGAGGAATAACACAAAGGAACTTAAGCGATTGTTGAGTTTACTCCAGCAGAATCTAATCCAATTTCCATTTTAGCAAGTAGAAATTCGGTTTTGTAACAGTGAGGCAGATATATTGCTTTTTAAATGAAACTATATCCAGGTTTCTTTATATTTTAAACTGCATCAAAATTATAAAATGGAAAGATTTCATTTTTAGTGATTTTCCTTAAAAGGTTATAGTAGATATTCCTGGTTGGAATATTTTTGTTCCATTTCTTTTATGAAAAGCATGTAACTTTGCTCAGTTATGGTTGAGAGGAGCACTGTTTAAATAAAATGCCTGAAACTAAATCTCTGGAGTCGATGGAAAGACTTGCTCCGGCTCCCTGGGCATTTGATCAAACTTTCATTCAGAAAACATTTTTCTCTACCAACTTACTTAAGCTGTTAAAATTAAAATGCAATTTGAGCAATTACATAAATAAGAGTAACAAATGCTTCTTTTCCTAAGTGCAAGCAGGTGCAAGGCAAGGCACAATCGAGGTTATTCTCTGAGAGCTGCAGAGTGCCAGTGGTGCTGAAGTAGCCTGAGACAGAAGGAGGGGAACTTCGGGAACCTCAAACTGGATTAACCCCGCTGTTGTACAACCAGATCCACAACATCACCCCTCTGAACAGTGCCCTCTGCTCCTGGAGCCCCTGGCAGCACAGACAAGCAGGGATGCCACGAGCATAACCCCAGCAAGGTTGAACACAGAGATCTTCAGAGTTCTGTGCTTTACTCTGCACCACTGAACACCTGGGCAGGTCATTATATTCTGAATATCCGTTCTAGAGAATTCACAGCCCATCCACCAGCTGGCTCCCACCAAAGCTGGGAGTTTGCTGCATGCTGCCACTCTGAAGCAGTAACTTCACTGGGATCACACTGTGCTGTCCACAAAATTCTGATTCAAATATGTAAGAAAGCTGCAGGAAAAGCAATTCAGTCTTTTTAAAATACCAGGTTCTTACATATCCAAAGCTCAGCCCTTAAATACTCAGATCTGTGCCTTTGCTGCTGACACACTGCGTAACTCGAGATGAGCAGAAAACTTTAGCAGTTCTTTATAATACTTCCAAAAATAAAAATTTAAAATACTAAACCCTCAGCACCAGCAGTTTAGCACCTGATGTAAAATACCTGCATTTAAAACATATTGAATTTAGAGAATCCCTTACTTGATAATGATTTCTCCATGGCTGATCTCCAGCTGTCAGATTTCTCCTCTCTCAGTATCAAATGCTCAGTATTTACTCACTCTATCAATGCAAAACCCACAGGACATTAATTATAAAGGCTTTATTCAGTAATTACAAAGGTTTTGTTCAGTTAACCAGACAGTAAAATCTGAGCTAGTACAAATAGATGCTGATTTACAGCTGAGAAACAGATGACAGTTTTGTTTTGATGTCAGTTTCTGTGGTTTCTAACGATTTCTCTTTGAAACAGATTCTGTAATTCCACTGCCAGGATGTGATTCTGTACAGACAGGTAGAGTTTATTAATGAGTTCTTCAAATACTTTTGTATACATTTTTCCTTTGATTTTCTCGTAGCAAGTGATGAAATAAAAAGTAATTCAAGAAGAAAAGTCAGTTAAAATTTAGTATTGAGCAACAAAAATGAGAACTACATTTTTATTTGCGTCTTATACATTTACATCCCATTAATGTTATTACTACATTTTTAAAAAATGTCTCACAATTATTTTTCTTGAGATTCTTCTTCGTGCACACACCTCACTGTGAAAAATCACTGCAAAGTCCTACTCTAAAATTGCCCCGTGTTTGGTACTTGTTACATTGTCATTCCCAGCCAATGTCCATGGTCATTCCCAGACGATGCCCGTGGTCATTCCCAGCTCTGTCCGTGGTCATTCCCAGCCAATGGCAGAGGTCATTCCTAGCCGATATCCATGGTCATTCCCAGCCTCTGCAGCACGCGGGCTCCGCAGGCACCGCTAGATGGCAATGCTCAGTGCCGAAGGAATAATTCGGATTTTCCTCCCCAAGCACGGGCTGGGTGAAGCGGTAACAGCAGCAGAGTTTTCCTCCCGCAGTGCTGCAGGCACCTCCAGAGCAGGAATTACAAACTCTGCTCCACGACAAGGGAAGGATTTATTGTAATTTGGGACCTGAATAAATTACTTAAGTGCGAGTATGCAGGGGGAAGGAGCAGTAAAGCACTCACAACAGAATCTGCTAGGGATTTGGCAGCTTTTGTCTTAGTGGAGCAGTTTAAAACAAATCATTCCTTGATTTCTGTGTGGTTCTGTTACTATTATTGGACACCCTGATATCATCTGCAAACCACAAGAACAGGGCTTAAGTAGTGGAGCACTATCCAAATTCCCAATTTTAAAATTTTTTATCATTTCAGTCTGCACTGAACAACCAAATAATTGAAGTACATTTTTGAGAGGAAAGACTAATGAAATGCTCACACTGTGTTATACGAGCAGCCCTGAGAAGTTTTCTATTTTACAGTTACAGTCAGGTTTTATCTAATTTTGTTTTTATTACTGCTGAAAATTTCCTTGGGATTACAGCTACACATGCAAATGTATCAAAAATAGCATATTTTAAATTACATCCACAACTAAAAAACCATTCAGGGGAATAAAGCAGTATGTCACATTCACATTTCCCTGCACAGGTTGTTTTTAGAATCATCTGTATTTGAAATAACCCTTTATTCTTCATCATTTTTTTCAAGTAGTAGCAGGAATCTCTTCTTGGGGCAGCTCTTCAATACAGCTAAGAATTTGCAGAATATTTCTATATCTCTAAAAATATTGGCAATGACAATCTATATTCTTCAAGTGTCAATCCTTACAAGACACACTTCCCATTTCTGTGTTGCCCTGCAGCAGAAGCTGCTCCTATAAAACTGAGACAAATCTGTATGTTTTTATGAAGAGCAAATGGCCATGAGTGGCTGCAGAGAGTGGGCAGAATGAACCTCTCAGGGCTTAAAATCCAGTACAATTCTTGGAGGGAAAGGGACTCCCAGAGACAGATGCCCAGCTGACCCATACTCTCTTAAAAGATGTGGAAATATTTATGTTTTGCTTTTTTTTGGTTTTATTTGTTGGGGTTTTTTTTGTTGTTGTTTTGTTTTTGTCTTCCAGGGAGTTGGTCATAAATGGCAATAAAATACTACTGTAGGTAACCACTTTGGGATCTGTTTTCCAAGAATTAACACTTTTCTTCACAGTTAGCCTAAAGAACTGATTTTTGTAGCAGGCTGTCCCAGCTCCAGTTACTAAGAATTTTTGCTTTTAAAAATTAATTGGTAGATACTCCAAGCGCTGACTTGCGATTTGCACGACATTCATCCCTAGATTAATGGAAAGCACATAGTGAAAACCCCACAAATCACCTGGAAAATGCATCCTAAGGAGCCAATGAATACTCGCTGAGGGACAGATTCTCTCTGCTTCCACATGGGGAAACCCACTGGTATTGAGGGCACCGTTAATCCTCAGGAAGGATAACAAAATCTGCCTCATCCTCCATCAAGTGTGAGAACTTTGAGAACTTCCACAGCAATTTTTCACACTCTGAATTTGTTCCCAATGTATTATGAGAAGCCTGCAGAAGCACTCAAAGCTGGATAAGCCTTCCCGGTGTGT
Source organism: Eopsaltria australis (assembly GCA_034509425.1). Taxonomy (NCBI): domain Eukaryota; kingdom Metazoa; phylum Chordata; class Aves; order Passeriformes; family Petroicidae; genus Eopsaltria; species Eopsaltria australis. The sequence continues at coordinate 133,490 of JAVTVJ010001119.1, read as the reverse complement.
TCAGAGCCGTGCTGGACGCAATGTGAGGAGCGGTTTGGCCTTTTCAGAAAACCATCAGTTCAAAGTATTTTCAGCATAATCCAGGACACTAAATCACCAGTGAAACAGAAACATTTACAGACAGCTCGAGCACAAATGTTTTATTGTGAGGAGCAGTGGATATAATGACCAGAGCTGCAGCCTCCTGGTCTGGCTAAACAAGGTGGTGGCGTTGGTGGGTACCTGTGATTAAAATGTCATTGCCAGGGCCAAGCTGGCAGCTCAAAGGGAAACAGGAAGAGTCCCCACCAGGCCTAGGAAGGCTTTGGAAGGGCTTTAACAACCTCTGTCCCTATGGGCCTGACTGAGATAGACTTATTTACCCTTAAAAGGGCAAAAAGATCCATCAAAGTCAATAATGCAGCTCTGGAGCTCCATCCCTGTATGGGCCATTCACTGAGGCTTGGACTCGGTGATCCCTGTGGGTCCCTTCCAGCTCAGGAAGCTGGGGCTCTGTGAAAGTTTAATGAGATGTGAGACTATCACCAACTGCTCCCAAATCCTTGAGCCATCTCAGAACTGGTTGAACAAACCAGCCTCAGCAGCAAAGATTTGCAGGCCCACACAAAACAGCTTGCGTTGGCTTTAATCCAGCCCAGACCAGCTTTGATTTCCCTGGGTCCAGTGTCCATCATGGTCAGTGCTGCAGAGCTCACAGGGGTCACCCAGGGACCCTCCTGACTGGGACCCTCCCCTCCAGACCTTGTGTTCCTACACGGACACTGCTCTTACTCTTATAGTCCTATTATTGTCCTGTTAAACAAATCGTGAATATTTTCATTAGTTAGTGTTCTAGTCTAAAAAAATTAGAAAACTAATTCTAATTCAATGCCTTTATTTTTCCTCTTCCACACTGCTTTCATGCTGCAAGCTTCTGCTTGCTCATCACTCCTGTTCTACAATAATCTCATTAATGTTGGGCCTCATTGCAGGACTTCTTACCAAGTATCAAAGCTGACCAGGAAAAAAACCCAAAGCTAAACCATTATCACGTCCCAAACTTTGCAGAGTTGTTTCACTGCTCCGCAGCTCGGTGGCACGGACAGCAGGCTGCAGAAACATGATAAAATAATTTCATATATTAATAATTATACATAATATTGTATCTTTTGTATAGGAAGTTCTTTTATATAACACATCACACCAGGGTGTTTGCAATACACCTCTTCAGTGCTGTTAAACTCTGTTTCATTTTTCTGCCACTGGACAATGATCAGGTCTGCCCTGCTATAAAATACCTCATTACCCAATTTTCCAGGAAGCAGAGTTGAGGAAAAGTGCAGGAGGGTAGGGTGTGTTTTATTCCATGATCTGTGTGTGCTGTGTGATGAGGGAGTTGCCATGATCATTCAGCTTTCTGTTGAAAAAGTCAATTAGCAGGCACTGAGCTGTGCATGGAGCTGTCAGCTCTTACAGTGAGGCTGCCTCAGGGTAGCCTTCTCCTGCATTCTTCCCTTAGTCAGAATTTCTCTTTAATCTACATAGTTGGGGCATTGAAGCATAACCTGTTTCTTCCTTAATTGATTCTAAGGTATATTGTTAAAAAAAACAAACCCAATACCTTTAAGGGTGCTTTAAATCTGGGGTTAAATGATATTTAAGCCAATGCAATTCAGGTAGATGTGTTAAGCAAAGCAAATGTTCCAGGTTTTAATGGATGGGAGACTGCAAACCAAACCACCCTGGTGAAAATGGACAAAGATGGAAAACCCTCCACAATTGCTGTTTTCTCTCCTAGCTCAAGACTTGCTTTTTAAAATTTTTTTATCAGCTACAAAGTGTGATCAGATATTAGTGTATTTGTCTGAGTAAAATGGCATTAATAGTTGAAAAGGAAATGTGCTCCAACATGAAATAGCTTACATTTTTCAATATTCCTTACACATTATATTAGTGCTAGAACACCAAAAAATAATGGCTCAGTTTCCAGATGGTGATGGCCACTGGCTCTGCTTAATGCAAGAGATCCACAACTTTCTAGTAGGAAACAAAATTCAGAGGCCTGCCTTTGATACCATTGAAGCAATGAGCCTCAGCACCTTCTACCAGATTGCTGTAAATAAAAGAGTGTTTTTAGACTATTGACTCTATTTGGATAGATCTGGGATCTGCCTACACAGATACCCCCAAAAGATAATCCTGGTCTAGTGAAAGGTGACCCTACCCATGGCAGGGAGTTGGAACTGGATAATCTTTAAGATCCCTTCCAACCCAAGGCACCCTCTGATTCTCTGTAAAATTTTGGAAGCATTTAGTCAGGTCCATTAACAGAAAATCCATTCTGAACCACAACAACACTTGTGCTTCAGTTTGCCAGGACAGATGTGCAAGCACTGAGAGGCCAAATTTAAGAACTGGAAGATAAACCCTTCTTGAAGTTCCTATGAGGGAAAACAAAACATAGGGAGAAGCCAAACTGCAAATAAAGGACTGGACTCCAGCACTTTTGAGTGCAGAGATGGGTGCCTGGTCTAAGGCTCATCTGCAAAGCCAAGAGTTGCCATGTAACAGCCAGTGCACTTCTACTAATTCATGATTACAGCACCATTTATTAACTAAAAAAACTTAAGGAAAACACAGGTATGGCAATTCCATGGTAAAACGAGCATCTGCAGCAATCACCTCTGGATCTCTGCTGCTGTCTGGGGCAACTTTCTTCTCCTGCCACCGTGGGTTTCTGCCCACCTCCCCTGCACCAGCTACATCATCCATGTTCTCACTGTGCTGCAGGTGCCAGGGGTAACTTTCACTCAGCCTTCTTTCAGCACTTCTCTTTGGACCTTTTTTCCAAGCTGGAAACTTGCACATGCTTCAGTCTAGACATGAATACTCTGTCTGTTTTTGCTCCTCAGACAGCATCTCTGCACAGTAACCTCTCTCTTTATAGCTCAAAGTAGAACCTTGATGTTTACCATTGGGGAAATGGAGGGGAAAACACCACCCCTGACGCAGTCCTGAGCCTCTGCTGCCCTGGGTGTCCATCTTTGCCCAAAGGCTGGTGTTGGACGGTGCCACTGAGGAATGTCCCTGCAGGAACAGAAGCCACAGGAGTTCCCTGCAGGAACAGGAGCCACAGAGCTGTCCCTGTAGGAACAGGAGCCCCAGGACTGTCCCTGCAGGAACAGGAGCCACAGAGCTGCAGCATAGCCCCAGGGCTGTCCCTGGCCACCCCTCAGTGCCCCAGTACCCAACAGTGAGCTCCTGAGGGGTGGCCGTGTCCTGCTGGGAGCTGCACCAGCACGGGGACTTCAGGAGTGCCTTGGTGCCACCTCCCTGCCCTGCCCACACCCCCACCCTGGTCCCGAGGCTGCTGGGGATAAGGTTTATCCTGTTCCTGCCCTTCTCCTGTGTCCTGGCTCCCCAACGGAGCAGAGCAGCTGCCAGCCAAGCTCTTGGTGTACCTGAAAGAAGTTAAAACCATTGCTAATGGTGCTCAGTTCTTTCCCTCTGGCTGGTTTCTAGGATAGCAGGATGAGCACATTCCATCCCAAATGTGGCATCTCCCAAAGGCTGCTGAGCTCCCTTCAAGCCTTGCTCTGTTCACCCTCAGTACCCAGCCTGTGCCTCAGCCCAGCCACACTGCTGCTAATGCCTCATGAGCTCTAATACAGATTTTGTTTGAAAAGCCACACGTTAGCAAACCACAGTTATTTGCAAGGCTGGCCCAGGGCGAGTGTCAGACATCAATACATAGGCAGCACAGATATTTTATTTAATTAACTCATGTCATCTGGGCCAACAATGAAGGCACTCATATGCTTTGCCTTTGCTTTCAGCCTACACAGTGCTCTGATCCCCCAAAATTGTTCTGAAAACCAAATCTCCGTGGAATTTAAAGAACAGTTTCAGCTGTTACTTGCATTAGATTCAATTTCTGCTGCAGCATACTCGGGATTTTTCCTATCCTAATAAAGCCAGTGAGATACATGTGCCTCAGTTTCATCCCAACGCTGTGTCCCCCGTGCAGGAAATTACTAATGAGCAGCTAAAAGGGCTGTGCTATATTTAGCAGGTGCGTGCACCACCTCAGAGCCACCAGTTTTATTCTGCCAAGGGTTATTTGCTATGAAAAGCAAAGGTAGAGCGAAGGAGCTAGAAGTGGGCACAGGGAGCTGCTCCTCATGCAGAGCTGCTGCCCATGGCTACTCACCCTCCTGACAAAAATTGTGCTTTCTTCCAAATCAGAGGTTTCCTAATGCACCCACGATGAACAGGAACCAAGCCCAAAAAAAAAAGTTTGTGACAAGTGTTCAGAAAGGAGAAAAGCTTACAGGATGTTGAGTTTCCTGACTTAGTTTTGGGGCTCAAAGAAATTACAGCAGCATGGAATCACAGGAGGGTTGGAAGGGATCTTAAAGTCCATCTCATTCCACCCCTGCCATGGCCAGGGACACTTCCCACTGTCCCAGGCTGCTCCCAGCCCCAATGTCCAGCCTGGCCTGGATCCAGGGATCCAGGGGCAGCCACAGCTTCTCTGGGCACCCTGTGCCAGGGCCTCCTCACCCTCACAGTCAAGAATTTCCTCCTAATACCAAATCCAAACCTTTCCTCCTTCAGTGTAGAGCCATTCAGCCCTGTCCTATCACTATGTGTCCTTGTGAAAAGTCCCTCTCCATCCTTCTTGCAAATTCAATTCAGGAAAAAATCCAAATTCAGGAAAAACGTTCTGTATACTCTAGGAGCAGCTCTGGGCTATGGCCTGAACCCAAACATGACACACAGCCACACCACATTAACCTCTGCCACGATAAATGTGATGGGCAGAGTCACTGCCACACTGAAAAGCTGTAGATATCTACATGGTTTGAGAACAGGGTTAAAACACCAGAAAACACAGAAAAAATGCACAGGAAAAGGCAGAAACTGAGCACGTGCAGACTGCTCCAGTTACTCTTAAATACCCTTTATCCAGACTGTGGCATTTCCACCTTGTTTATGGGAAATACACTTGTCCTTCTCGTGGGCAGCACCAGCCCACCTCACTTACCCAGAGTCACGACATATGGTTACAGTGTGACTCATAAATGGTTAAAATGAATTAAACTGCTTCAATAACCTGGCTGAAATAGTGTAGAAGTTTAATAACTTCAGCTGAATGCAGAGTTGAGGCAGATGTAATTGAGTCACGGTGAACCCCCTGGTAAGTGCTACCCTTACTCCTTTCTTGATAGAGGGAAGATTTTATCGTGCAAATCAAATCAAATAGAAACTGAAGTGTTTTGCTGAACTGAGGCCTAAGCCCATGGAAATGTAATTTTTGCTCACTGTATTAAACAGCAGAAGGTATTATTTAGTGTACCTATGATATTCAGCTTTTCAAAGCTCTAGAAGGAATTGTTCACCCCATTTTTGTGAGGTGAGGGTACAGAAAACAAAGCTATGATCAAAGTGCCATTGTGTCACTCTCTAATTGCTGGATCTCTGGGAAGCCACCCAAGTCTTTGCCCTTCCCAGTCACAATTTACATCTGACTTCATTAAACAATTGATTCTAACACATTTATTTCAGCATCAAAAAACCTCCTGTCCTCGTGTTGTTAAAAACAAAAACCGGCCCACATATCCTGGGAAACGGCATCACTGAACATTTTCAAGGGAAAGAGTATTTTTACATCCCCATTTTCCAAGTGTCTGTATTTAGCGGTGCTGGGCAGAAAGTCAAACATTTCCTTTTTGCTTCAACAGATGCGAACTGCTGAAACTTCTCACGCTCCTGCCACCATCTCCCATTAAGAGAGCAGGAGTAAGTGCTCCTAAGTACTGCAAAAATATCTACACTGGAGACAGCAGCAGCAGATGGATGCTCCAGTCAAGCACTGCTTAGTGCCATCAGTGAGAAGCACTCAGGAATCAAGGACACCTGCAAATTAATTTCTTTAGCATCAGGCGTGCTCTGAGCTACCACGAGCTGCCTATTATTCTGTTATTGTGGCTCTTGCTATTTAAAACAGTTCTAATGGATCCAAAAGAAGTGTAACAGCAGAGGTCATTAGAAAACATTTCACTGATGGACTCGATGCTGTTTTTCTGTGCTTCCAAAAATACAGTCAGACTGTTTTAACATAGCTGGTTTATGTAGTAATGAGCTCAGGAATATCAGGCAGTAATGAAGATGCTGTACAGAACAGCAAAACATGCTGGGGAAGTTAAAGGACTGGAATGTGCTTTAGTGTGTCAGCTGATAAATCAAACAGAAAGGCCAGCATTGTTATTAGTAATTGGTTAAAGAAAAGAATAGTATCGCTTAACACCAAGCATTCAGAAAGTGTTCAAAATAAGGCATTTCAAGAAAGGCATCTCAATATTTCAGAAAATGTTTAAGAGGATATGAATATATTCTTAAATAAGAATTATTATAAAAATAATTTAGGTATATAAAAATAATAGATAAAATACATAATAATAATAAATATATATTTTATATAAAAATAATATAAAAATAATAGTATAAAAATTATTTAGGTTTGTTAAGGACTGAAAATTTGACTTAAGAATTTAACATAGAAGAATTAGCCATTGAGTTCCATGTAGAAGTTAAGTACAGCTTTTAAAAAAAGAAAAAATTGAACTGCTAAGTAAGAACAGGGTTGGGGGAAAAATTGAAGCTGTAAATACAAGGAAATAGAGTATTTGGGTAAATAGGAACTGTCCATACTTACACATGACCTGACTGGGAATGAAACCAAAACAGTGCCTCTCTTGCAGGTATCGCACAGAACTCCTACATGTGATAGATAAAGCAAATATTGCAAAGGGCTTTTGTTAGATGTACAGAGAAATTTACAGCTCTGTCTCCCAAGCTCTTGGGAGACAGAGAAACTCTTGAAAGGCTGGACACAAACAACAAGTTTCATGACAGTGGGAGACAAGGGGTTCAATTTTCCCAATTCAAAAGTAATTGTGGAGACCTGAAATGCCCCTTGCAGGAGCTGCAGGTCCTGTCCCAGAGCTTTCTGCTGTGGAGCCATTGTCCCTTTGCCATCGTGGCCTCGGGATTCAGGAGTTGCTCTGCTGGAAGATTCTCTGTCATGGGCACGGAAGATGAAGCAGATGAGCAGCAATGGCCAGAAAGCAGCAGGAGATTTTTGGCAAGATTGTAGGAAAACATTTTGAGAAAGGACAAGTGGACAGTGAGCAGACAGGCAGGGAAAGCCTGCTGTGGCAGCAGGGAATGGGTGAGGCACGGGGGTGTCCTTGGTGACACAGGAAAATATTGGGAAAGAAATCCTGCTGAGGGATGGGGGCAGTGCTGGGGCACTGCACAGCTCCTGGGGAGTTTGGACAATTGTGCTTTAGGAAGTGCAGCTTTGGTGCAGAGATTATTTGATTTGTGCAGCACAGGGTGCAAAGATTACCAGGGGTTGGTTCAATTTACAAAGAATTTGAAAAGCAGGAGGAATTATGAACATGAGAATGGCAATTTCCACACTCAAATGCTGGTCAGTTGTGTCAGCCTTTCCAAACAGAGTGTGTGTGAGCATGGAGAAACGGCAGATGAGGATCAGAGAAAACTGAGCTGGAAATCAGACTGGGCAGAGGCACAGCCTGAACTCCACCCTGTTTGACTCGACCATGCTGAATTCAGTGGGATTTTAAAATCTGTATTAATTGCTTTGCTGATTGGGATTAATATGTTTTAAAAAGCAACAGCTTCACAGTGACAGAGGTTCAGACCTTCTGCCTCTCTTAGACCTTTAAAGGCACCTGGGTGTGCATTCTTTGGACAGTGTCATGATATCCTGAACTTTTCACACATTCTGAACTTCTCATTCTTCAGTTTTATCAATTTCAGTAGCAGCACAGATCTAAGGCATAAATTTACATGGGACTTTGGAACATTAAGTCCAGTCCACAAGTAACAAGATTTCAACCAAACATGAAAACCAGTCATTTTCTCACTGCTTAGAAGCCCTTGCTAAGGATGCTTCAATCCTACAACCCATGCAAAACAGTGCTAAAGTTTGTAGTTTCCACAGTTACTGCTCAGAGGGCAATTTCAAGGCTTTATCTTTCAGAAACAAAGGAAAAATTAAAAGGAAGGGAGTGCTATGAAGAAAAATTACTCAATTCTACACCTTTATGTAAAATATTTTGCACAAAATCTTATTGGTGGAAGTCAAGCTGAAAGTTCAACCCCATTTATTCCCCCCCCCTCCACTCCCATATTAAAATCACTTCATACCATTACAGCTCACACACCTATTGTATTCATACTTGTCACAGCTCACACACCTATTGAAGATCAATTCGTTTTTTCTTTCTGGCCTATAAATTCTCCAGTACTTAACAATTGCTACAATGAGGAGCATCTCTCTTACATAAATTTTTATGAAGGAAACAAAGTGATCCTGCTGTAATCCCAAATTTGGTTTCCGTATTGGTGTGGATTGTGAAGTGGTATCAGCTGTTGGGTGAAGTTTTAATCTAATTACTCCCAAATTTCTGACAGTTATTTAAAGTTGCTGAGCACAAGTGTTTGCATGAGCAAGCACAAAAGCCCCCAGTCTCTGTGTGCATTATGTGCCCCATCCATGGTGTCTGAGTATCTGCCAGGGGCTGTGTGTGCGTGGACAGGGAGATTCTGGGTACCTGCACTCTGAGCCTCTTCACCCCCTTGGAAACACCACAAAACTCCCCTGACATGAGCTGATGGATCTTTCTGCCCAACAGATTTTAGCCTGGGACTCCCAAGCAGGTGTCAGGATTGCAGAAATGACCTATTCTCTTTTATGACCCAAAATCCAAAATGCAGGGTTAAAAAATGCCTTGAGACTCACCATTTAATGCTATTTATTCCCAGCAAAATTATGTCTGTTTGCCATTAAAATAGGCTTTTCCTAAACTTTCATCCTGTTGTTTCACCTGATTGGATTAATCTGTTTTCCACTCAATGGAATGAACTAACTGTGTGACAGAGTGGCAAAGAAATCCCAAACAGAATATAAAATTAAACATAAATTACTTGAAAGCATGTTAGAGGAAAGGATAAAAATACATAATTCTACCCACAAAAAGAGTTGACTGTCAAAAATTCAACACACAAAGTATAGATGAAATATACAATCTGTTTTTTTCATGTTTGAAAAATTACATTAATCCTTTTAGTGAATTTTTTAACGTGTGGAGTACATTAGTCTGGATTAACGGATGGTGTTTATCATACTTTGTATTGTGGTTTCAGGAAATAGTCTGGCAATGCTAGGTTTCTACAAATGGATTTAAAATTAATCAACATCTATTTATGAGAAAGTTTAAACCATTATTAATACACTGTAAATAGAGATCTCCTTAGAGCTGACCCCAAGTGTCTACCATCTGCTCAACTGTTGTAATCACATTTTTAAAGAGCATGGTCATACATAATGATTCTTCTCAGGAAAGAGCATCCTTAAGTACATCAGCAACATTTTAAATTCCACTTGTGTAATGCAGAAATTTCCTACTGCCCTTTGCTAAGGAAAAAAGCATATGGTGGTGACTAAAGGCCAATCAAGCAGCCCTTGGTTTGTTTTCAGGGCTGAAAGGATGATGCTTTTTAGTTATTTTTAGGAGAAACGACCAAAAAGTTTAACTCATAACTTTTTTTTAAAATTAAATGTGAGTATTCTTACTAGCTTAGCTAAAGCAGCCTTGATGGTAATACAGGCATAGATAATATTAACTCCAAACAGAAACCTTCTGCTAATGTGGGATTTATCGTATTATATTATATTATCTGCCTGAAGTAAAGCACACTTTCAGCAAAGGCAGCTGAACCAAACAATTTAATTTGGAGAAGCCCACAAAATCTCTTCTAATCCTCCCAGCATCGTTCCAAGTTCCCAAACAGGGCCTGAGGCACTGATCTGGAGCTGATCTGTGGGACAGGGGACAGCACATCCCACACTCCCGGCACTGACACACCCAGGACCAGCCATCAGCTCCTCTCAGACACTCTGATTTGTGGGATGAGTGGCACAGGGAGAGGAGGGAGAAGGTGCCCCCCATCAGCCTCCAGCTCCCATGGCCCTGTGGGCTCTCAGCTCAGGGACCACCACAGACTCCCCAAGTGGGAGAGGCCATCAGAGGCACGATCACCACTCTGTAACTTCAATAAAGAATTCCGTGTTCGTATTTTACTTTAAAAACATTTTTTATTGGAAGCAAATGATGCGTGAGGGTTATTAGACACTGTGATGCACATAGAGCAGCCAATATTGCTGCGTGGCACTTCCATCAGTGTTCTTCTACAGATCTTAATCTTAGGGATAAACTGAGTCTCTACTGTTAAACCAATTGAGAAATTATTTTGTGTTTAATGTGTTAAGCTTTCTCTGGCAGTTTTGGGTTGATGATTAGACTCAATGATCTCAGAGCACTTTCCCAACCTAAAAGATTCTGTGACTCTTCAAATGCTACTAGAAATAAAAATATTTTTAATTGTGTCAATTAAAGCAAAAAACCAACCAAGCAAAGCCTGAAAGTTACAATGAGTCCAGCAATTCCTAATGAGATGCAGAACTTTTCATCTGTGAGTCACAAGGTCAGATCCATCAGTAGCCAGTACTACTAAAAAATCATTCTCGCAGGGTGCTTTTATGAACAGCTCCACATGAAACAATTTTATTGTCACTGCAGATCTGCAGGGTTTACTGAGTTCACTTCAAATGAGCTTGACAGCCCCATGGTGATGGACGTGGTTTGATGTCACACAAACAAATGGACTCCTCCAATCCTCCACAGTATCCAAGATTCCCCAGGGTACACAGAGGAGGAATTTTCTAGAATGTGGAGCTGCTGCTGTGTGGACAAGTGACTCAGTAGAGACACCTGGGGCAATGTAACTCATAAGAAAACAGAAAAATGCTCACTTTGAGATCATTTGGGTGTTTGGACACATGAGAGGACGTGGAACAGTGCTGGAGAGGCTGCTCCACTGCCAGGAGCTGTCATTTCCTGCCAGGTTTGGGTTGATAAAGAGGGTTCTCTGCTCCCAGTGCTATCTCCAGCCTCCATTTACATCTTCACCTGCAGAACTGATCCAGGCCAGGAGTGAAACCAAGGCAGAGAACACCCTGAACACCCTGCCCTGGTCTCAGAGGCACAGATGTGTGACTGTACCCTAAAAGACTAAAAAGCCCAAGTCAATGATGCTGTCACACTGCAAACATTGAAGAACAGCTTTTCCAGGGTGATTTCACTGCCACACAAGGGAAGGTTTGGGTCCCATTTCAGCACTGACCCATTAAACTCCCCCTCTAGTAGAGGAGCAGCCTTCACCTCCTCACACTCTTCCAAACCATGGGCAGGTCCTGGTGGGTGGAAAGGTAATTCCTGCCAGTAATAAATACTGAATTCCATAATCCTCATGTTAAACACAAATTCTTGCAATAGAAAGCATTTCAGAAATTCTACCCCAGAATGTCACTGCAGTTCCATTGTCTCAGGCAGTTCTGCCTGGTAACAGCTGGGAACAGCTGCTGAGATAACGTCGTGTGAGCAAAGTAATTAAAATTAAAATACTGGTGCCAACCTTTCAGACAAACTTCTGGCATCACAAAAGTGGAAGTGTAAAATTTGATCCTTAAAAAACCTCCTCTTTACTCGACCTTATTTACTCAAGGTTGCATTTAACAGTCCTGGAAGACTGAAAACCAATGATGCAGAGAGCACTTGGTAATTTATTTTGCAAAAATCTTCTTAATGTTTTTTGGAAGGCACAGCTGGATATCCAGCAGAAATTAAAGGAAATTTGTACTTTATGACATGACTACATCAAGTTAGGAAGGACTGGAAATAGGTTATGGTACCTTTAAAAATGTCTCCAGCTGTCACATTGTTGATTCATACTTATTTTTCTGAAATGCTTTTAAGCATAATATTCAATATTTCACTATGAAATGCAATGTTTCTTTCTTAAAATAAGTCATGTTTTTATCTGTGATTTCTGCATTTCTGTGCATGATTTATCCTGCACTGCACAGATGAAAGAATTCCACACCCCTTTCCTGTACCAGATGGATTCAGTTCCAGTAATTGCTATTTCAGGCCAGTTACTCTTTTGCCTTCATTTTGCTGCAGGATAAATGAAAACACAGGGAATGTTGGAAAATGGAACTTGGCCTGCTGAGCCAAATATTTATTTACTGAGCATGATTCAGGAGGTGCTAACACATCACAAGAAGCTTTGCTAATGCATATCAAGAGCAAGAATTTAACATTACTTGAGAGGAGGCTGTGCCTGCCTGCAGGTTTAAAATGGGAGGTGGAGCTGTTTGAGAAGCAGAATGAATATTAACTGACGTGTCATTATTTGGGTATTTATTGATGGCAATGTGCCATTATTTGGGTGTTTATTGATTAGAATATACATTATTTGGGTATTGATGATAATGTGCCATTATTTTGGTATTTATTGATGATAATATGCCATTATTTGAGTATTTATTGATGATAATGTGCATTATTTGGATATTTATTGATGACAATTTGCCATTATTTGGGTATTGATGACAATGTGCAGTTATTCGGGTATTTATTGATTAGAATATGCATTATTTGGGTATTGATGATAATGTGCCATTATTTGGGTATTTATTGATGACAATTTGCCATTATTTGGGTATTGATGATAATGTGCCATTATTTGGGTATTTATTGATGACAATTTGCCATTATTTGGGTATTGATGACAATGTGCAGTTATTCGGGTATTTATTGATTAGAATATACATTATTTGGGTATTGATGATAATGTGCCATTATTTTGGTATTTATTGATGATAATATGCCATTATTTTGATATTTATTGATGATAATGTGCATTATTTGGGTATTTATTGATGATAACATGCCATTATTTGGGTATTTATTGATGACAATTTGCCATTATTTGGGTATTGATGATAATGTGCCATTATTTGGGTATTTATTGATGACAATTTGCCATTATTTGAAATCCAGCACAGCCTGGGCTCTTTGGAAGGCTCTGTTCCCTCCTGAAGCCTTTGAAAAGCTTTCCTGGCTGAAATGCTGAGGTTTTGCAGAGTATCTTCAAGCAGGAATTTTAAAAATGTCAAGAACAAATAATCCAAAGGTGAAATTCTGACTGTGGTGTTTTTCCTTGAGCTTTTTCATTAATTTTAATGAGCTCAGGATTTTGTTTTTATTTTGTTTTCGGTTTTATTTTGCCACACTTTCCATGCAGAGTCGTTATTGCTTCAAATTGAAACAAGAAAAGAGGGAAGTAGTAATTATTCATTAAAAATAGTCTCAAGAAACTGCTGGAAGTATGAATTAAAAATAAGGATAATTGCAAAAATATTAATTTGCATACATATTGAAAATATATTCCTTTTAAAATCCCAACCCCCAATACTCAGTAACTGGACAGGATGAAAAAGTTATCTTTTTTGTCACACACCAGTTATGCCTGAAATATCAGATGATACCAGATGAATTCCAGAAAGTAATTCCTCCTCCTGGAATTTAGAAATATAGTAAAATTATTAAAAGAAATTATGATTATTAAAACAAAAGGAGAGTACTGAATTCTTTCAAAATATTTCTTACTTGAAAATTCTGCTCTCAGAACAGAGCATGGAGGGAGCAAGGGCCATTTCTGTGTTCTGAAGAAGAAATAAAAATAAATTCTCCAGCTGCCTCCTGTGGTACATTTGTGATGTGCAAAAGCAAGTGACCAAAGAGACAAAATTCCTGAGGCTTTCTCCACCCTTCACAGTTCCTCATTCTTTCTTCCTCAGATCAGCACGGTTCAAAACTGGAAAGATAAGGCAAGCAATTAGTGGTTCCTGAAAGATATTTTTGGTGACAACACAAATGGTGAGTGCCCATTCAGCTGGGTGCTTTCCACTTCTTTTTGGCATGGCTGGCAACCCTCACCTGCCTCCTTCCCTCTTAAATATTTGCTTCTCCAAATATTTGGACATGAACTCCCCAAAAGCCTGCAGGAAAGTGAGGCTTTCAGCAGGAATGTGCCTGAGGAGCTGCACCAGGAGCTGCTGTTCATTTCCAGTCAGGGGAACATGAGCAGTGTTTGATCAGTGCAGACCCAGCTCTCCCCTTGTCTGGAGCACAGAGAGGGAGCTGCCTTTGCTCCACCACCCAAAAACCTGTGCCCACCCTGCCCAGGGAATGGGCTCTGGCTCCAGGGGAAGGGGGAAGAGCAGGGTCTTGTAGCTTGTGCTTTAATACCCACTGCAGGCTGAAGGGAACAAGAAAGCTTTGGGAATCTTTCCTTATCCCAAAGCCAATCAAGGAATTCTCCACGGCTGCTGAGGTTGTGTCTTGGGTGGTTTGGAGCATTCACCTCATGTTGAAATGTCCCAGAGTAGGTAAATAACGAGTTTACTGCAAACAATGTAAAGAGAACGCAAGACCCTGAAAAGCAGCACTGAGTAAAGCACAAAATTTATCCCAATTCTAATGCATGTATGAGCTGAATTAATTCTGTGATGGTTCCATGGTGACTCTCTCTGAAGGGATGTTTGAGTTGAGGGAGATGGAAAAGAAATAGATAAAAATACCAAATCATTGCTGCTCACTTCTGATTTTTAGGACTTGGCGAGCAAGTTTACCTCAGATATTAACTGGAGAGTGCGTAAGATTGCCTGCAAAATCTAATGAGACTTAAACGGTTGCAGGAATATATAAAGCAATAAGAAAATCTCCTTCATTTCCCAGCAAGTCTAGCTGGATGCTGTCTAGCTCTGCATGCTATAATTTTTGGGAAAATATTTTTTTGCAAATGATGGGAAGTCAGTAGTTACAGTCACTGCTTACTGTTGACATTAGGTGACTGTTCTTATGCCCAGAATACCACCTACCTCAGCTAAATGGTATCTTTATGAAATTAACAGAATGTGGTTACAACATGGCCATAAGAAAAAATATTAACATCAAATTTTGGATTATAATTGGAAAACTGACCTTTGGAAAATATGTTACCACTGGAACCCTGAACTGGACTGTAAAATGACAACTTTAAGGAGTGAAAGAATGGCTGCATTATGCAGTTTAGAAAACGCAGCAAAATACAAATAATTATACTCTTTATGCTTCGCTGGAATTCTAAATTAAAAAAACCTTGAGGCTCTCTATGGCCTTCCTCTTGTGAAGCCATTCACATACTTTTCAGTCTTCCAGCTTCTTGGAAGTGTCTGTCAAACACTCTGAAGCATTTTCAGCAAACCAGATCTGTCCATCATTGCAGGGGCACTCTCTGCAGGCCATTGTGACAGGAAAGGTAAACAAAGGTTTTCCTGGAAACATCTTCCAGCAAGATTATTCCAGAGCATGGGAATGTTTCTTTTTTGTTGTTGTTGTTGTTAAACAGAGAGATTTGATTGAAAACCTTGACATCAACAGCTCCAAAATGCATCGCAGCAGAACATTCTAAGATCCACTTTGGTACCTCCTGGTTTCTCTTGGCTCTGTTACTCTTTAGATTTTTGCCACTTGTACATTTTTGTCAGCAGTACAGCAATTTTCACTACTTTTGGTCCATTGCTGTCCTCCCCAGGTCAGCATTATTACATTAATTACATTATTTATTAATGTAATTGCTATATGCATCTGTAGCTTTATTTGCATTTCTCAACCACCAGGCCAGGCTTGTAGCAGTAATTTGAAGGGTATTTTCCAATAAAACCTCAAAGATGCATAGAAAAATGTCATCCTGTTGGGATTTTTTGTTCTGGATTAATCACAAATGTTCAATATCTGATTTTTTTCTGATGTGAATGCTCAGTTGTAGTTTTGCTCCTCACTGGATACATAAAAATTCCTTTTCCATTGAAAATTTTTTGATTGACGGATTAATAACCAGATTTCTACAGAGATAAGCACAATTACATTGCAGTTTAATGTGTATAACCCAGCTGTGCTGAACAGTCACCTGATGGAGAATGTAAAACTCAGAGCATTTAGCCAAGTATTTATGTCTAAGGCATTTGGTTCATTCTCAGTACAGAAAAAGGTAGCAAATTAGAAATACTGCGTCTTCCTCCATTTATCAGTGACTGACAATTGAAAATTAAATCCCAGAGGACTGAGAGAAGCAAGAGTGTTGGTAAAATACAATTTAAAGAATGCCAGCGCCAATATGGAATGCCTTAATGGGGAATATCCTCTTGGTTGTGTGAATGAAGCTGGCAAAACCCTTCCAAAATCTAAGCCAGACACAAGGATTGCCAAACTTAGGCAAGAGTTTGTGCCAAAAATAAACTTAAAAGCCTCCACAATTCTGAGGAGAAGAAAAAACCATTTTTATTCAAATACTATTGGTGTTTCAACATAATGTCTTTAGGCTTATTTAATTATGAATTAAATGCGAACAAAAAGTAATCAGGTTAAGTGTGTAATATTTTGAACTAAGCATTCTGGATTGGTTTGTTTCCAGTTTTTTGCTTAGTTTTTCATTTTGCTGGAAAAATGAAACAGGTCTCATTACACAGCAACTCAAAGTGATCCAACTCAGCCCAGAATTCCTGGAGTTGGCAAGAGAAATTAGAAGAATGAAGTGTTCACACATCTGTATTTTAGATACCTCTGGTGCAAACTGAAAGTCTGAGTCAAGGCTCACTTGCAGAACGATGAGTGAGAATCTTCTGGACAATCCTACAGCACTTTTCTCACCCTCTCTTTGACAGCCATGTAATAAAGGATGGAAATTTGTGGGTTTTGGTGCATGGCAGCCACTCACAGCCCAAACCTCTGGGGTTTGCTGCTCGTAGTGAAGGTGGTCCCCTGCAAAAGCATTTCTTGTGGCCCAGGAGGAAATGATACAATGACAAAACTGGTTATTTTTCACAGCTTTATGCTGATCATTACTGTTCCATCCGGAATCTATCCTTGCTCCATCATCCACCCCATCCCCTCAGGGATTTTTTTGCTACAGAACCATCTCTGCTCTGCTCACCTGCAGCACAACTCCCCTGCACTCCCATCTTAGCAGAGCAGCAATTTTTCTCTCCTCCTTTTAATTAAAATCCCCATGTCAGTAGCATGTATTAAATCAAGTTCCATTACAAGCCCAACTTTCAAGGGTGCATTTTTTTAAGCAGCTCATATTTTGTCAAGCCTAATTGCTTTAGTTCTAGGCAATATTAGCTGCAGAACAGCCAGTAATAACCTTTAGTCCTGGCAAATTTTCTCTCTACCAGAGCTCAATCACATAACATAAACAGCTATAAAAGGAGGCTTTTTAAAGCTTTATTCATAATGTGTAGCACATGCATGTGGCAATGTAGATCAGATCACAACACTGAAGGAAATATGAGATTTATCCATGATGTAAGTTATGCCAACATAGAGTAAGTCGAGAGCATTAATTTGAATTTAGCTACATTAGAAAAGAGGGGGGGAAATGACATGCTGCTTTATTAGTGCAGGCTTTCCCAATTTAATATTAAAAGCCATTTCTTGCTCTGTGAGTGTAGTTGCTCATGGCACCAGGCTTGGTGATGCAACTCAGAGCAGGAAAAGCACACCAAGCTGTGGACAGAGGTGGTCCATGAGAAGAAATGTGCTCTCTGTGGTCTGTGGGGAAGAAAAGAGATTTTAGCTTTTGGGTATGGGGGCAAGGAGAAATCTGTAAGGACTGAAAACTCAGGATGGAACTAAGGATGGTCCCCAGGGCAGCACATGCCCAGGGGCTGAGGTGCCCCAGCCCAGACATGCCTGGAGCATTCCCAAGGTGTTCAGGCAATGGAAAAGCCTCGTGCTGCCCATCCTGCCTGGCTGGGTGTCCCACTGCAGACTGGGCCTTTCCCAAAAACCCACGGGTGATTTATGGGCTGTATTTACAGAGCCTCTCTGCCTTAAGCCACTGAATTTGTTAATCCCCAGAGAGGAGGATACAGAATTCATGTGGCAAACACCCTGCAAGGACTTAATACCCATTTATTTAACACTTAATCTGGTGTATTTTAAGGCAGTCTATTAGAGGAACATGCCTTGCAGGCAGTTTCAGCCTGGCTGGGTGTCAGTCTCCTCAAACCCTCCACCACCACTGTCCTCTCCTAAACTGTCCAAACTGTCCTCTCCTAAAAGATGGCACAGGGGACAGAGGGAGAATTGATTCCATTCTGTTATTTCACTGATTTTGGTTTTATTCACATAATGAGTTACTGAGAGAACCAGAGTGAAATAACCTGAGAGGTCGCAGTGCACAAGGATGTTACTTTGAGAGCAGTAAGGTGAATGTGAAGCAGGTCCTTGAGTCTTTAAAAGAGAGAAAAGGCTGACAATGAGTTATATTTTGTAGTTTCATATAGTCCAACTCACCTAAGAGCACTATATAATAAAGAATCTGAAAGGTGTGATTTATAAACTCCTCTAAATCAAAAATACACAATTAATTTCTCAAGGCCTGGCTGGAGAGAGGCACCAAAGTGAAAAACTGCAGCACTTTGAGCACAAAAAGGCCAAGATCCTCCAGAAACAGAATCTTCTGCAGGACCGTTGCTTGTTTCACCAATAAGTTTGCACAGTTCAAGCTGAGTTTTTCCAAAAGGTAACACAATCCCTTTTCAAAGGATCCATTGCCAAATGCAATTATTTGTGAGCATTTGAGAAGTTCACAGAAACATCATCCATACAAATTCAATTTGAGGGGTTTTAGGAAGTCCAAATTCATTAGGGAAGGCTGATAACAACTGAAAAGCAATTTGTGACTCTGTCCAGCCAATTTATGATTGTTTTACAAACCTTGAAGTGAAATGCTTTCTTTAGTAGTTACAGGGATTGATCAGTACCCGGTGCCTTGGGGTTTGTATAAACTCCATATTTACTATAGTACTAAATTATTTACATGGAAGAAAAATATTATTACATCACTGAAAAAAGTTAAGAATCCAGGTTATTTACAAAATTAAATATGAGTTTGTCATTCTTGATCCAGAATGTTCCTCCTTGAAACACATTGTAGTAGATACAAGGTACGGTGTGTAAAAAAATAGGAAATAAAGTATTTTCTTTCTGGAAATCTTCCCAAAGAGTTGTCATGGAGACAAATTTAATTAAATTTCATATCTCTGTTAGGGACTTCCTTTTTGTTTGTGAGCTGTTATTTTTATTTGTAATTATTTCTGTTTTAGAAAGAAACACTGAATGTCATATAAAGATGAATATACAGCTAAATATAATTCTGTTAAAAATCCAAATATCCTTCTAAAGTATAGTTTTATATTACCTAGCGATACCAATTTCCTGCAGAAGAATGTCAGTAAATTTAGGATGTGTCTGCACAGCTGATAACAGGACCCCACAGAGCTCCACACTGTACAAAAAGGGGTGGCTTTATTTGTGTTATTTACACTGCACACTGCCTGAACCTGCAATTACAGAGAAGTTTTCTTTAGCAGAGACCACAGAAAGAGGAAACCACACTGAGCTGTGCCAAGAGAGCTGCTGCCTTCTCCAGTTAATTACTGGACGTGTTTCTCCAGCTCAATTTTATCTTTAAGGCCAATTTTCAAATTAACAACTCGGAGCTTTCCCAACACATCGCCCACATTATCGGCTGGGACAGACCTATAGTGCTGAGGGACAGGGACAGCACGAGGGAGGGGAAAGCAGGGCTTTGATCATTCCTGGCTGTTCCAAAGCAGAGTTCCTGACTCCCCAGGGTCTTCCTCACAAAGCCCAGTAACGCCCAGTAACTCCCAGTCAATCCCAGCAACCCCAGCTGGGCTCCTGGAGCGCAGGGACTGAGCTTTGGTGCTGCCAGGGGGTGCTGGATGTAAACACCACAATTTCCAAGGGTCTTTTACATTTCTCAGTGAATGCCGAGGGGATGTCCCCTGCTGTAGCTCCATTCTCTCTGCTGACATTGGCTCGCTTATTCCCACTCTCTTAGGGAGGGTCAATAATTCCAAGGTTTAGAGCAGCAAGATGCCTGAAAGAAGCAACTGAAGAAGCTGCAAATAAAGATAGACCTGGAAAAGAAGAAAAATGTATTAGCAAACACTGAGGATGTTCCAGTAGTGCAAAACTGGAACTCAGGTGTAGGCTTGGATATTAAAAAGCCCCAGGAAATGGAAATGCTTGGATCTGGGCAAGCCTGTTTTCTTATTTTCCTCTATAAAGTGTACCAGAAAAAGGACGGGTATTTTGTACAATCATGAAAGATATTGTGAGTACAGCACAGCAAAGTGTGCAAGTGCAGGTTTAAATCCCCTCAGCTGCTCACAGAATTTCCAATAGTACCAGACCCATTTGCTGGATCCACAGGATGAGGTTAGATTGATTGTTACAGCAAAACCTTATGTAATTCTGTTTCAAAACTGAAGTTTAATTTTGATTGCATTTTCCAAAATTGACAAACTGCACCTGCCTCCCTGCAATTCCAAATCTCAGCCTGTAAATTCCAGCAGGCACATGAACCCCACTTTGAATGCACCTGGACACTGCCATGGAAATACAGAAATAAATTGCAGTAACAGTGGGAAAACCTATCCTGGTGGAAGAAAAATCCAGAAGGGAATGCAGCTGGAAGATACAATTGCAGTAAGTACAAGTGAAATGGTTCTGTAAGGAGGTGTCATGTGGAAAACAAATTAGCAGAACTTGAAAACATCTGGAATAGATATCAACACAAAGCTCAGCAATGCATTTAAAAAGCAAACAAGATTCCAGCAGGAATATCATGGAAATTAAAGACTGGAAGCAGCACTCAAGCATTGAATCATGGAGGCCGCAGTTCAGTTAATAGATAGGATTTGTTATTTCTATTCCATTGTCAGTATCAGTTTGCTATCTATATTTTGTCTAATAAAGTGATATATGAAATCAGTTGCCACATTTGTACTGAAGCTTGAAAGACTGAGAAAAAAAAGGATCTTGATTTAAATAGTTTATTAGTTTTGAGTGTTTTGCCTGCTGTCTAAGGCTGCACATGTCCTTTTAGCAATAATAAGCATCACTGTCATTTTAACAATAACACATTGCTAAACAGGATATCAGAAAATAAGGTCAGTTCTTACAGGGCCTGGTCCAAAGTCCATTTGCCTCCTAGTCATGACAGGGAATAATAAATAGGGGGAAAACCCAAACGTTCCCTTTCCAGAATGAACTGTGCTCACTGTAAGGAAATTCAGCTGAAATGTGAAAAGCAGGCTGCATGCTGAGATACACAAAATGCAGAATATGGCATTGTTCTAGACCAGATGTTTTAAATATACAAGAAAATAGCCAGTTTGGGGTTAATTTAAATGTCTTCTTCCATTGATTCATATTTTTCATAATGCATAATACAACATATTGTCTGAGTATATAAACATCCATATATTCCTGCAGTCGGATTTATGCACCAATTGCATTACCAGGGCACTCTTTTAAATCCATTTACCATTTTGAAAAGGCAGAAAATCCCCTTGCACCACCACCTCTTCCCAGACGCATTTCTCAGCAAGTTCTTTACCTTTCCCTACCATTCCTTGCCCAGTTCCAGCTCAGGGGGATGGATTCAGAGGCTGAAGGATGCTGAGTGTTCCTCACTCAGGAGCTGCCAAAGCCATTGTGCAGACAGACCTCAGATCTCATTTCCCTTTTCTTTAGTTTGGGGGGCAGGATTTATCTCAAAGCCACATTTAGGCATACTGAGAAGTTGGCTCTCACTGCATTGAATGACACTGAAATGTCTCTGCTTCACTCCTGGTCTGGAAACTGTGTTTTCCATGGATATAAAGAACGTGATTATCCTGAGAATCCAGAGAACACAGAGCTGAGCTGAGCTGGGAGCTCTGAAGTGTTGGGAACTCACAGAAATGCCCTGAGGATTCTCCATGAGGGGAGGTCACGAGGACAGTAGTGCCCAGCACCGCCCATCTCCTCTTCCCAGAGTGGATATTCCACCTGGGAGCACCTTCCAGGAATTTCTGTTATCTCAGTCACTCTGAGCTTTACAAAAAAAAACCCTGCAATTTTAATTATAACAAATGATAGGAATAATTCTTTTCCTTTGGGCAGCAAAAAATCTCTGCTGTGTTTTCATTTAGGCTGCATAACCATCCCTTCTTCCATCCTAATTTTTATTGCGTAGTCAAAACGAACCATTCTTCAGAATCATAGAAGGGTTTGGGTTGGAGAAACCTTAAAGATCATTCTGGTTTTGGGGATTTCTGCTCCACTGATGTTTGTGCTCCTTAAAGCAGCTTTTCCTCCTGTAGCACTGAAGCTGCACGACCGTGGTTTGCACCTAAACCCCAGAAATTTCCCAGTGATTTGGCACTGACTCAGAGCTTTCCCAGTGTTTCTTTTACCACATCTTGGCATTTTCATCAGTTGTTTTCTCCATCACTACTGACTTTGTCCTACAATTTGAAATTAATTGCTTGCTCTTTAGAGCATGCCACAATTCCAAGTAATTTAGCATTAAATCAGAGGCTAATTGTACTTTGCAGCCCCATGAGGGGACTGTAACAGACCTCACAAGGAATCACCCATCTCATGGACCCAGCCGGGAAATACTTCCAGGTGAAACACTGAAATTTTGGCCAAGCAGGAAGCAAGGCCACTCTTTATCTCTCAGTATTATCTTAACACCAAATTAAGCTCATAAAACTGAGATTATGGGCCCACACTTTCAATGAGGAACTGCTTCAGTTGCCTGCAGGCTTTCCCAGCAGTTGATATCAAATAAATTGTCTCCAAACGGTCCAAGTTCTTTGTTTAAAGTGCTGTTTACTCAGCAGGGTTTTTGTGCAGGTATGGTTGCATCTGGCATAGAAAGCATCCCTCTAATGTTCTTCAGAGAGGGGAAACACGTCCTGCACTCTGCTCTAACCACAGCAGCTTTCATTCAAGCTGTGTTTGCTCCAGCTGTGTAACTTTTGGGGAGCGCAAAGATGTAAAACAGGGCAAGGAGCTGATGACACGATGGCTCTGTGTAATCCTGGAATTGTTCATTGCTAAAAATATCTCTGTGTCAAATCTCTGGGCATCATATTCATGGATATCTGAGAGAAAAGAATTATAGCTGATAAATAGAATAGCAAAATTCAGCCTAGCATTCTGCACTTGGCCTGCCTGGGCTGTAGGTGCAAGAGAACAGAGTCCAGTTTCTCCACAGAAAATCTTTTACTTCTGATGCTGCTTTATTTTGGTTTCACATGACAGACACCACTAATTCAGTGAAGGAGTGACCCTTAGACCCTGCTGCTTCTCCCCAGGGGAGCTCCAATCAGTCAGATTCTTCTTTGCCTTCCTTGCTACCAGTCTATTTCAACTGGTTTCCCTAATTTTTTTCTGCTAATTCCCATTTCCTTCATAATCACAGAATTTTATGTGACTTGCTGGCCAAGCCATTTTCAGGGGAGCTGTAATTGCCACAGGTCTTAAACATTAACCCTGCCAGGTGTCAGTGCTGGGGCTGCTTGTGCATTTGATTAATGATACCAGAGCAAAAAAATTGGTTTTTAATTGACTGTCGTGTTTTTCTTCTTGTCCAAGTGCTCCCAAAACAGCCAGATGATCTGGGACAAAGGCTCCTTGGGAGAAAACACCTGAGATGGCATGCTGAAATATAAGAAATATGAGCTAAAAGAATGAAAAGTGGAAGGTCTCAGAAGCCTGAGATGTATTGAGCATTTCACATGTGCAGAAATCTCAGCAAGCCTGAGCTGTTCCCAGCTTTGCTGCCCTGGGTGGATGTTACACCCAGGGACCAGAAAGTCTGAATGTGATCCCTCTCCTTCATAAATAAACATGCACAAAAATCAAATAACAGAACCACAGAATCTCAGAATCACAGAATGGTTTGGATTGGAAGGGACATTTTAAACCCGGTCTGGCTGCCCCTGCAATGAGCAGGGATATCCTCAACCAGACCAGGTCACTTTGATATTGCTCATAAAACTAATCCTGATTTATTCATTAATAGGAATGGTATTTTATCTGGTTGGGGAGAGCCACAGCACTGGCTTTGGCTCTGCCAAGGCTCTCTGGCACAGGAGGACAAGGAACTAATTTCCTAAATTATCTTTAATTTACTCGCTGGGAGGGCAGCACACATAGGGCTGAGCTCTCAAGCTGCACAAGTTTTAGGGTTTTTTTTGAGCCAATAGACAGGATGATCTGTATACCTGTTGCTCTTTTTCAGCCCTTTTATGATCAGAAAGTTCATTTTTTTATAAGCTGGTCAAGATGAGGTGTCCTCCTTCAAAAGTAGAAGTATCTGAGCACCCATCAGTTACAAGGAAACAGCTTTAGGAACTCTCCCAAAGCCTTCAGTTGTAAATAAAATACAAGGTTTAAGCACACACATCTCCATGAGCCACTGCTTGAATCACATAATTGAACAAAAGCTGTTGGAGCTGGATTTAAGTGAAGGTCTCCAGACAATCTTCGGGCAATCCCAGAAAAATCACTCAAAAGAGCAATGCTTTAAATCCATTAATGGTGAGGATTCTGTTGAAAACCTTACCAGCTTCTTTTCTTTGTCAGTTAAATATCTGGGATGTTTCCACCAAATTCCACTGTCCCATTGAAAGAGGAGTGGAGGAAAACAAGCCCAGGATGTTGCCCTTGGCCTTTCCACCCTCTTTTTTAGGTGCCTCAACTCTGCTAGGTCAGATGAATCAGCCAAGCCAACAAACACAGGCCCAAGCTCAGCTCCTGAAAGGTAAAAGCTGAATTAAATTAGCTCAGGTGAGGTTTCCTTGAAGTCTCCCCTTTCAGCACAGCAGCCCTTGGATTTTAAGTGCTTTAATGACATCTCCAACCTCTCTGCCTTCAGGAAGCACCAGCCCAGCTCCCACTCCTGGCCTGCCTTCAGTGCTGAGAATCCCTGTTTCTCAGGGGTTGTTTTTGGTGAAGATACAAAACTCAGTTTTGCTGCTGAAGTACAAACACTTGGGATAATTCTGGAACACATTTCAGGTTCTCGTTTATTTGCACTTGCAAATGCTTTGTTAACTTCTGGCTTTCCAAGACACAATTTCTTCAAAGTCCCTCTTATTGAAAAATCACCCTGCAGGTGACAGAAATCACTCTAGGGGTATGAAAAAAGCCCAGTAAAGCAAAACACAATTGGAAAAGAGGGGCTGGAATGGAAGCCAGAGCTCTGTTCCTTAATGATAGCGAGTGCTGGGAGTGATGGTTACAATAAGTGTTTGTTTGAGATACAGTTATTATGGATTGCCTAAATATTTAAGTTAGCCAAGCTCTGATCAGTTGAAACAGAACCCATAGAGGCCAAGGAGCTGGAGTTAAACTGTTGGGGGGATGTGGAGCTGGCATCAGCACTGAGGCAGCAACAGAGGTAGTGGGAGGCACACAAAACCACAAAAAGTGATCTCATGTCTTTAAACTGTCCAAAGAATCATAATAATAAAGCTCTAGATGAGTGTTGAGGGGACACATGCCATCTCAATGAAAATAGAAATAATGTTAAATGACGTTTTGAAACATTCCATGGAAATGTATTTGAAATGTAATATGAGGGCTCCAATAAAGAATATGCTTTTAATACATTACAGATTATATGTGATCATCAGTTTAAGACTTCCCCTCAACAAGCGGGATAATTCAAGTAGACATCCAGCCTGTCTCTACAGTTTGTATTGCCATCCTTTCAAATGCAAACTCTGGTGTTTCTCCATGGCTGGAGAAACACAGAGAAGGTATGGTTTTAATTTTTCAAACTCCTTTGCAAATAAACTTAAACATTTTACAGTTAAAAGGACAGAATTTACATTTGCTGTGTCTGGTCAGTTTTAAAATGGTATCTGTTATGAATCGTGTTCACTTTTAAAGTTCATTTAACATGGCTTATGGTTTACTTTAAAAAAAATGTTATGCATCATTTGGATCTGCACTCCCAGCCACTATTAGTAATAATAAAGGCGTGCAGGTTCCATCCTATGGCCTTTGTATAAACTTGGATTTCCATAGGAAAAAACAAACAGGATCCTCACAGGAGGTAATAAATCCCACAGGCTTTTGCCACCACTGGTGCCAGGAGTTTTCATCAAGGCACAGCCATTGTAGCTCTGTCTGCAGCCCCAATGGGGTGTCTGTGAGGATGGGATTAGGGACAAAAACCCCAATCTCATTATCCAGAACTGTTCTGTGATTTTTTTGCTTTTGGTGCGGATGAGCAAAGATGCCCTATAGGGTGAGATGGAGTCACAGAGTAACTTCAGTGGGACTAAAAACTCTCAGCATCCCCTTGTGCTGAGCTCTTGTCTCAACCTGCAGCTCCCCCCATGTTCACCCAGGTTACCTGGAACAGCTGGGTAACAGAACCTTCCAAAAAGAGCAAAAATGCAGGATTTATCAAACAACTTGCTACCAAGGTGGATTAAGGTCCCACAATTAGCACAGACAGCCTCACACAGTGGTGCCACCTCTTCACACCCATTTTTCTGTCTCTGAAGGAGATCCCAAGGGCAGTGGGAACCACCAGGCTGGAGCCCTAGTTGGTGTTTGAGGCCTCTGTGCTGCTCTACTCAGGTCCTGCCAGCATTGCCCCCCAAAGTCTTCGCCACCCCCCATTGTTTAAAAATGACCAGCAATTCACAGACAATGGATTTGACATTCTCACCCCCAGTGCTCCAATAAACACAGGAGGAGCCTCTGCCAAAATCAGAGGAACAGAAGGACCCACACTCACACTGTCTACATACCCTCATCTTGCAACTCCAATTAATGTCTTTTTCCCTCACCATTATGTGTTTCAAAAGAAGTAGAGGAAAAACCCCCACAGGTATTTGTCCACAAACACTGGTAACGATGCAAGCACTTGCCTTCCACTCAGGGATGTTCACTGGCAGTTTTGACACAAGCAAAACAGTTTTCTTGTAATTACATCTGTCTCCTAAATACAACAAAATATCCTTTCGAAAAGCCACCACAAGAAATCTAAACATGGTTGTAATGAATAACAAAAATCACTTTTTAGCACTGTAGCTTTTAACCGCAAAGAACAAACTGCATTTTCCTGATGATTTCCTGATGCCCAATTTGATACAGTCTGCAGAGCAGCTCCTTCTGGCTGCTATTGTGGTCTCAGCTTCTCTTTTTCCATCTCCTTTCCATCCTGCATGGATAAGGGACCTTGTCCTCACTGGAGTAAGACTGCCCTGCACTCCCCAGCCTTTCCAAGAGAAATGTTTCTACTCTTTAAAGTTCTTGACATCACAGCTACCTGTGCTGCTTAGTCCAGCTAAACAAGTCCATCTTAAAAATCCAGAAGTTCCATACAAAGGTCATTTAGGCAGAAAAGATGACAGTAAATCACCTAAAGAATGATATTAAGTCACCTAAAGGATCCCTTCTCTGGCACAGGGAGCAGCTATGCAAGCCCTGGGTCCTGTTCCTGGAGCAGAGGTTCTGTTAAGTCTCTCCAAGTCAATATGAACCTGCAAAGATCAGCCAGACTCAGAACATGATGAAAAGAAATCACAAAAAGAATCACAAAAAGTTTCTTAAGGTCTATGATCTGCTTGTTAACCTTTATAGAGATGCACCCCTACAGCACCCAGCCTTGGTCAGTGCTCCGAGGGGGATTGTTCACTGAGGGAATCTGTGATTCCACCTCTGCAACCAAATCCTGAATGAGAAACTGCCAGTGCCAGGCTGGTGAGCTCCTGGGAGCTGCTGGGGATGGACACAACCAGAGGCCATGGAGCTCAGCTCCACCAGGGACTGCAGCCCAGAGGCTGAGCACTTATTTGGACAAAAAGCCCCAGAAACCCACAAGGGCTGGGCATGGAGGAGAGCAGGGTGAGCCCAGCCATGCAGATGGACTTGGTTCAAGAGTTATCACTCAGCACCCTCTCCTCTGAAACACAATCAACCCAAAAACGAGAAATCTCCACTCCTCAGATGGCCAGGGCTGAAGTGTGAAGTGTTTCTCTGGTGCACAGTGGTATTTAATAGCAGCACAAATGTTTACCTCAATATTGCCTTTAATACCAAAAGTATCTGTGCACTCTGGAAAACAAACCAGAGAACAGGCAGTGCAATTAACTCCATTTACTGGGTACTACAAGGAATCTTGCCAGGCCTGCTGAGAAATCCAGAACTGTGATGGGAATTACCAGCAGTCACCTCATAGAAGTAGGTAATGGCTAATGAATAATCTATTCCATGCATTTAGTACTTCTTTCCATTTTAAAACTGTCCGTGAGTGTATTATTTACTGTCAAATCACTTCTAGAGTAGTCTCCTGAAAGCTTTTGCATGTGAAATACATTAGTGAGACATACACAGCCCTTGGAATTATTTTTTTGTACCACATTAAAAACAATAAGCTCAAATTTTTTCCCAGAAACAAAGAAATTGAAATATTTCATTAAAGTTTCCCAGTTTGTTGAATGTTCACACCTCAGTGAGCGTTCTCGCAAAGCAAATAGAGCAGGCAGGAGCCCCCACAACAAAAACCAGCTGAGCAAGTGTTGTTTACACCCCTCCCTTGTCGCTCTGGAGATGCCTCTGGTCTCTGCTTGGCCCATCCAAAGGGGATTAAGGTGGCAAACAAAGCCCTCTCACCTCTTTTCCTGTTCCAGAGCTGCTGGAGGAGTTCTGGGGCAGCTCCAGAATAACCAGGCAGTGCTGTCCCACCTGGACAAGTACAACCCAAATAAATTTGTAGAGGATGCTGGAAGTATGGCTGAGTTTGATATTTAATGTATCAAATATCAAAAGTAAAGGTGAAAACATTCCTTGCATGCACCTGAGGTAACCTTTGGATATGCAAATGAATACTTAATACTCCAAGTCCTTATGTGTTTCAAATAAAGACATTTTAACTGCAGCTTTTAGCATTTCCAACCCCCAGTTTATGTCAGTATATAAGCAGAAATAAAAATAGGATTATAATTGAATCAAAATAAATATATTGCAAACCTGAGAGATCAGAGATGTAAATGCATAAATTATTGAACTGTAGAGCCACAGATGTGCTCCTGGGGTTTGCAATCCGTTCCTAGAAGTGTGATCAGACACAGAACAATTCAGGGGATTAGCACAGGTCAAGTTTCTCCCTCCGCACTGCAGCCCCAATCCCCTGCAGAGAGGGGCACCTCAGACCACAGGCAAGCAGGAGTTTTCCTGGTGAAGCACTGAAGCTGTGCTTCATCTCCTGTGTGTCCCTTGCTGTCCCCAGAGGAGTGACATCCAAAAGGCACTCAGGAACTCAATGGTCACTTTGGACACTCAAGGTGCTCCTCCCCTGCCCTCCCAGTGCAATGAGGGTCACCAGATCCTCCTGCTGCCTGCAGAGCACGTTTGTGCTCCCCACTGTGACACCTGGATGTGTCCCTCAGCCCCACTCAGCCCCAGCCTCCCTTCCTAGGAATGACGTCAATGTTTTCATATCCCTCACAGTTCTGGGGCTACAGAACACATTTGTGTCCCCCAGCTCCACTCAGCCCCAGCCTCCCTTCCTGGGAATGACATGGATGTTTCCACATCCCTGACGTTTTTGCGGTCCCACCCGTGGCAGTGATGAGCACCTGGGAATGTCTGTAAGAACCAACTCCTGGTGCAGCTGCCTGCCCTGCAAGGAGCATGGATCAGGTGTTTGGTGCTGTCTGAGGTGCATCCACCTCACTGAGCAGAGATCTGAGCCAGTGAAGCCTTTCCCATATCAGGTTAAATCCACCCTCACCTGCTCGCACACACAACCACTGCAAATTCCTGACTAGTTGTTACTGGAGCATTCGAGAAACAAAAAGAGTGAATTAGGAGGAAGGTTTTAAATACAGAATCACGAATGGTTTGGGTTGGAAGGAGCCTTTAACACCACCCCTTTGCAGCTCCCCTGCCATGGGCAGTGAATCAAATCACACACACCTTATCTCTGCTCTGTTCTCCAAAATAAAGATTAGAGACACCAAGCACACTGAATGGACTTTTACACATATTTTATTTTCTAAAATCTTTCCGGACTGACCTCAACAAAATTCAATCAATCAGAAATAGAAAACCCACATTTTTCAGGATTTCCTTCTCAAAATAGCCAAAGCAATTTTTATTTCCAGTTTATTCACTTATCTCCTTGGCAGTCTAGCAACAATTTAAGCAGTCTAGTAAAAACCTCCAGTAGAGGACATAAAAATGTTAAGTCTGGGGATTAAATTCTCATCTTGCAGAAGCTGATGAGTGAAAATTTCTTGTGCATACACAAAGGTAAAAATTGAAAATGCTTTCTTGTAAGTACCATTTTATTTTAGAGCTCCCAGAAAAATAATATCTTTTTAGAGAAAAACTCCCTCAAGGCTTCCACTTTTGGAAGAAGCAGAAACATCTCACAGTGTTCCAAACATTACACATTGCTGCCTTCTGTGTTTATTGAAATCCACTGCTTTTGAGTTTGTTGGCACAAGGATGCTGCATTTTGTGGTTGGTAAATCACATCTTCTTGGCAACCAGAAACTGTTGTGAAAAAAAATTATTGAGGGAAAAAAAAGTAATTTGTCCTCAGATTTCCCACCAAAGTAATCCATCTTTGTTTAGGCACTGTAAGAAATCTCAGTGCATCTCCGTTAAATTTACTCCTGTATTAAAGTGAACGCAAGTACTTTCAATAATGTTTTATTAGGAATAGAAATCTAAGTCTTTCTTCCTTTTATAGTCCTCTATGGCTTGCATTTCAAGTCTTTCTTCCTTTTTTAGCACTCTATGGCAAATGAATGAGTAGCAGTGAAATGCAAATCCCCCCAATGCTGAATTATTGGTGTGCTTTTTATATGACGGAAAACAGGACACAAAGAAAGTCTCACCAAGTGTTGACCAGAGCCCAACTCCTGTGTTTATTCAGAGCCTCAGTGAGGGACCACACAGAGGGAAACCCAGCCCCTTCCCTCACACTTCACCAAGGGGCAAGGTGCTGCAGCCACTGGGAAATGCCAAAAGGGAAAAGCACAGCTCTCCTAATGCGGATAAGGGGTGAGAATAAGGCTAAATGTTCTGCTCCAATAAAGAATTTGGAGCAGAATAATCCAAGACACCCTTGAAAATGGGGAGGTTGAATTAGCAGGAAGGTTTGGGGTGGTTGAAACCATAAGTTTCAATAAGGAAGGTAGTGGCTGAAACCATAAGTACAATCAGGAGTGAGTGAGTGCCACAGCACCAGAGGGCTCCTGAGAAATTCCCAATTCCCAGGGGAGAGCTGAAGAGTCACACAGCCCACAAGGAGGTCCTGGAATAGAGACTTGGCTTCTATGGTTGGAGGTGCTGCTCATTTTACCTCCAGCAGGTGTGGAGACCCCAGGAGCACGGCAGGGACTGGATCCTACAAGAGACAAGTCCCTGGAGCTGCTGGAGCCACTTTAGGCACCCCATAGAGCCAGGGTGGGTGATCTCTGGGAGTCCCTTCCAGCTCAGCCTGTTCTGGGATTCTGTCTCTATGAAAATACTGAAGGGTTAAGGAGGTCTCATTTCTACATTAAAAATGCATCTGATTCGCATTCCTGTCTTCCCTTTAACCTTCAGTATTTGCCTTATTTTAAGCCCATTGCTCAGTAATCACAGGTTGAGGGAAGTCATCTACTGTGAGTTTGTCAAAACCACGAGCCAGATTTTCTATCAATCATCAGTTTCTCCCTGATTTTGGGGAAGATGAGTGGGTTTGGCACCAGCACAGGGTGAGGGTTCCCATGGGCTCTGTGACCTCAGGGTGAGCACAGGTGAGCACAGGACACCCAAAAACTGCCAGAACAGAGATCACTCAATGACAGGCTCCTGACATGACAGTCAGGCACCTAATTAAAGCTCCTCATTTGCAGAAGTGCTCAGCAGTCTCTAACTTGTCTCAAGTTCAACTTCACACCCCTATTTCTGATCTGGATTCAGCCATGCAATCTGACAGTGTTGGATTTGTACAACAAATTGTTTTTAATGAGAGGCCTGGAAGGATGCTCTAATTAATCACCAGCCCTGGGCAGGGGAGAAGGGGCTATTGAGAAGTCCCTGGGGCAGAGCAGCAGCCAGGGAACCCTGAGCTCCAGAACTTGCCTAAACCAAACCTTAAATGCAAATAAGCACAGAAACAGAACAGCACAAGAAATGAGGTGTCTGAAAGTGATCTCACAACTGTTAGAATTTATTTCAGATCTCCCTCACAACTGTGACATGAATCCATTTTCTTTTTAAAAAATCCTTCCCCTGATAGAGTGTAATTTTGCCTTTAAGAGATCCAAACAAGCCCCAAAGCAAACAAGACCCCACAATGGACCACTCAAGACCGTGTGACATGAAGAGTCTGAGGACTACAGGACCTGTACCCTCCTCCCTGTGGGGAATTTGTGGGCACTGTCTGTCCTGCTCAGTTTTACTGAGCATTACACAATCGCAAACACTGGTTTTTTTGGATCACTTAATGGATTAAAATCTGCCAGCTTTAAAAAAAAAAAAAAAAAAAAAAAAAAAAAAAAAAAAAAGGAAGAAAGGGGAAAGACAAGAAAAGGAGTCAAGTGACACATTAGAGGCACTGTACTGTAGCTAAGTACTTACAGCAGGTTCTCTCTGACAGTCTGTCACAACATAATGGGATGTTCTGTCACAGATGAATCACCCAACACCCCCCTGACAAAGGACAAGCACTGAATCCCAAGTAACATGACAAGCCATGATTTGCCTCAATCCTCCCAAACACGATGGGCTGGAATGCAGAGGAGAAAGCCAAGAAGGAAGAGATGAAAGTTTAAGGCAACAATGCAGTGGTTCAAGACAGCACGTGTTTTTCTCTGCTGTGCTTGATGGACATGGCATGACTAAATGGCTAAATATGAGGTTAATTAAAAACAAACAGTTCATTTTTTAAAAGTGTGTTATTGACCAAAAATATTATTTTCTCAGGAGCTTGTTACACGAGCATTATTGACTTGATTGAGCATTATTAGCACGCCAATCACTTACAGGCTATTTTTATAACCTTGTGCATGTTGTTTTATTGCAACATATACAGATAGAAAAGCAGATACACACCGAAAAGAGCACTGGAATTCATAATCTCTACCAACAATATCTGTCTTGTAGTGTCTGGGGCCACGAGCAGGCTACAGGAGGGCTGTTTCCACTGGAGCAAACACAGGAATTGGATAATCAGGTCTTTTAGCATTGCTGGGCTGCTCCCTCGCCCTCCCACAGCCAGGATTTTTTAGTCCTGAGCCCAAAGCTGTGCTTGGTGCCTCATCCGCCCTGCCCAGAGCTGGCTGTGGGCACTGCAGAGATCCTGGGAAAGGAAGTGCCCAGGGCTGCAGCAGCCCAGGTGCCAGCAGTGCCAGGACAGGTTTCACAGAATCACAGAATCACTGGGTTGAAAGAGACCTTCAAGATGATCAAGTCCAATCCATGCCCCAACACCTCCACTAAACCACGGCACCGAGTGCCATGTCCAATCTTTGTTTAAACACATCCAGGGATGGTGACTCCACCACCTCCCCAGGCAGACAATTCCAGTACTTTATCCACTCTTTCCATAAAAACTTTTCCCTTATATCCAGCCTGTACTTCCCTTGGCACAGCTCAAGGCTGTGTCCTCTCGTTGTGGCAGTCGCTGCCTGGAGAAAGAGCCTAACCCCCACCTGACCACAGCCACCTTTCAGGAAGTTGTAGAGAGTGTTAAGGGCGCCTCTGAGCCTCCTTTTCTCCAGGATGAACATCCCCAGTTCCCTCAGTCTTTCCTCACAGGGCTTGTGCTCCAAGCCCCTCACCAGCCTCATTTCTCCAGAGTCACCCCCAGGGAGTTCCTGGATCCCTCCTGTGTCACCCAGAGAGGAAGGGGCTCAGTGCTGCCAGGAGCAGGCTCAGAGAATTGGTGTGGAGGAATATTGGGCACCCCAACTGTTCCCATTCCCTACCTAGACAGGGTACAAAGAGTATAAACACCCTAAACCAGACTGTTCTCTGTGCACAGTGCAAATGAGTGCTGCTAATGGTGACTGCACAAAACATGTATTTTCATTATTTACTATTTGGAAGGCAAGAAGTCAGCAAATGTCTACACTGTAGGACGAGTCCTGGATCTGTTTCCAGGGCTGCCTGAATCTTTTTCCCATTCAAAACACCTTAGCACTGTTGTTCTTTTTCACTTTTACTGACGGAAATCAACTGTATTTTGTTCTTTCCTTTAGGCAGGCAAAAACCATCATTGGATTCAAAGTGCTGTGAAGAGCTGAAACCCTGAAAAGCACAAGGCAGCCCAAGGATATTTGCAAAGTGACACCCATCCATTATAATGCCCACTGGGCATTCACTGGCTCCGGAAAAAAAACAGAAAAGGAGATGCAAGCAACATGACTGTTTTCAATTTCAACATTGCTTTGTCTTTTGTCTGTCATGAAAAGGAATAAACCACAGCAAGCTGAGAGTTCCTTGAAACTCAGCATCACGTGGGACAGTAAATAAAGAAATCAGACAAATTATTTCCTTTCATGAAAACATCTAACCAGGAGATTTGTCAAGCCACCACCATGGTCACGAAGCTCTTGTTCCCTTTTGGCCCTGCATGAAGTTCAAACATCCTGTGCAGTTCCAATACTTTTCTGTGTCATGAAGCAAAACTTAAATATTCCTTTTATTTTAACTATTTTTCAGAGCTTGGTCTGAACAAGGTTAGAACTATTCTTAAAAACAAAACTGAAGGAGAAATATAAGAGGATCCTGAAAAAAATCCTAAAAAATACCACTCTGTATGAAAAAAAAAGAGAATTGTTACCTGAAAGCTTTACTTCAGCAGGTTTGTGTCAGTAAGTCCTCATAAAATCCTTCAAGTGAATTGACTGGATTAGTCAAAACAGACATACAATCCAGTTAATTTGTGGAGTATTTTTAATTTAAGGAACTTTCTATAAGTCATTTCCTGGGCTGCTTCCATCATAAACCCAGTAAGTCTCATGCTGTAAATATGTCTGAACTACAGGGTTTAGGGACTGTTCTTACATTAAAAAAGGGGGAAAGCCCGAAGTACAAATGAAAACATCTACAGATGACCTTGCAAGACAAGCACTGGCCAGTCATGTCTTTGGACACGTCAAGGGAAATTAAAAGACTAAAAAAAAAAATCTCATGACATTCACTCAAAACAAAATACATTTGCTTTTATGTGAGGGCAATATTCCCAGTTTTGCTCTCTGCAGCTCTGCCCCTCTCAGGTATCAAACCTGAGGTCACAAAGTTCTGTGTGTAGATAAAAGCACAAACAGCTGCTGGGTGTGGGGGCTCAAAAGACCCCAGCTCAGTGGTCCAGGATTCTCTGTTGTCACCAACATCCTGCAAAGCCACATCCCCTCATCCTGATACCAAAACTAGATTTCTGCATCAAAGAGAAAATGCAGGAAAAGGGAAGAAAATCATCTCGTGCCATTTAAGAGTAAACACCTTTGAAATGGCCTTTGTGATGCCAATCAGGGCAGAGCACTCATGCAAAAAAGACAGAAACAGAATTCAGAGGAAAGACATGGGCCTGCATCTGTCCATGCCTGTATTTTCCTGTTGGGTTTATACAACTCCTATAACTGAATGAAATTAATTTGAGGATCAAAACTCTGCTGTATTTTTAAAAAAGTAATAATAATAAACTGCAACTCCTATTTCTGCAGCCATTTCTAAGGTATCACTTTTTCATCATAAGCTTTTCAGCAGCTGTGACTCATAAACCACAAACAGGACCAAGAAATTCCCAATGACATTTGATTTATGATGTGTTTGTATCTCTCTCTATAAAAACATTCTTCCTTTACATGTAAGCTCAGTGTGTTGGACACTGCGAGCACAAGCCCTGTATGAAAGGAAATCAGTGATGCAACCAAGATACCTGGCCATGAACTCCAGCTGAACTGGCAGGACCTCTTTAGTGTCCTAATTAATGATTTAATACTGAATTTGAATCACGCTCTCGCCTCGAGGACAAAGGCTTTGATTTAAACAGTTTGCACTCATTTTTGTATGATACTGAGACACAATATTCCATGTTTGTGCTGTGTGTCAGATCATGTTAAATTCCAGAACTATTTTCTCAATGGAATATTTTCAAACTGAAGCACGTAGATTGGCTGCTGACAGCATCCCACATTTCCCCACAAAAGCAAAAGACAGAGCAGAGCACTTTTAACAACCGACATTATTCCTTGGATAACTTCAGATCATTGTTCCCTGTCATCACAGCTGTTAGTCTGGGGCATCTGTGGGGTTCATTTCACTGCAATATAAACAAGCACTAAATATAATGTGCATTTCACAGGCAAATGGTCGTGTGGGAGTACAAAACTTTTTTTTAAAAGGCTTTTATGTATTGAATAATTTGCTGTATTTGAAGCATGCTCAAGGAAATTATGCAGTTCCGAATATCATATGAAATTTAAAATTGTATTCTTTTGGGCACTTAAATGTTAGCCTGGAACACCGGCAAAGAAATGGCTGTGAAAGACCCTGGATTTCAACAGGCTACACTTTATTTGCAATAAGAAAATCTCACATTCTGTTTTATGCAATTTGTTTTATGCAATTTGTTCTATAATATAGCAAATCCCTGTGTTTTATAGTAACTGCAAGAAAACTGCAAGAAGTGGGGAAAAACTTGGCAAATTGTGACACAGAGTAGCAAACCACTGTTCCCTACCTCCTGTAACAGGAAAAGGATTGGAACATCAAAGGAAATCAGTGAGAAGCAGGTTTGAAACAACCAGAAAGCAGCAGGTCTGTGCATCGAGCTGCAGAAGAGCTGCTCCTGCGCTGCTGAGTACCAGAACTTGCCTGGATTCCAATGTGACTCCAAATTCTCAAAGCAGAATATTCATTGAGCAGCAAGAAGCCACCTCTGGCTCAGGAAGTCTTCAAAGTGCAGAAGGAGCAATATTCCAGGGCTGACAGGTTCCTGTGTCTTCCTGAAGTCTCTGCTGCTGAGCTCCTCAGAAACAGCTCCCAGGGCTGGAAGTGTCACCCTACAAGGGATGGGCTGCTCTGCCTCCTCTCCAGAGGGAGGGAGTTTGGAGGGCTTGGGGAAGCACTGTCAGTTCCTTTGCCTGCAGAATTATTGGCTCTGGTCCCTCCACTTCCAGAGCATTCACATCCAAGGCAAAATCCAAGGAATAGAAGTGTGAGCTGTAGCACGGTGATGTAGAAGAGTACATGTACAAAATTGGTGATAATGCATTTATTAATGCATTAATGCATTAAAAACGTAGAAAAATATTTATAAAACCCTCAAGCAATGGCTGGAATAAGCTTTCAGCAGAAACAGCAGAACAAAAACCCATTTTCAAGATAGGGGTTGATCATAAAAGAGGTCATGCACACAGCTCCCTGTGAAAGCAGCAGATTGGACACAATGAGGTAAAACAGACTTTGAAGACTTGCATTGCTAATTTGGCTTATTTGTCTGCAGCTAATCTGTCATCTCCCTTGGTTTAGAGGGAGCACAAATATTACCTTGTGCTCTGTGGTGCTGCACAGGCCAAGGGCCAAGGAGAAGTAATTGCTGTGGCACAGAAATGAGGGCAGGGACACTGTGGCTTTCCCTTTAGAACACACTTGCTGTAAAATACTTAGAAAAGGTTCATGCACAACACTTGTTTGCTGTCCTTTCCATCCCTCTTGCATTTGGAACACAAGTACAGGTGCACAGGTATGATTCCAGCTGGCAAAAAAGCAACTGCACAGATTAGAGCATTAGTTATAAATAAGGATATATTTCTTTGGTCTTAAAACTGGAATTCTTTCCAGGGGAAGACAGCAATTAGCATGACACGAGGGCTTTTAGCAGATGTGAAACCGGATAGATCGAGCTCTCCTATGAATAGCCTGAAATGAGGCCTGCCTTGCATGGTTTGCAGTAATGGGGTGGAAATTGAGCATTAAATACAAATCAACAATCATTCATTTGGCTGTGAGGGGCAACAGAGCCAGTGAAGTCACTCTTTTCAGCACCTTGCATCCTGCTGGACTTTATTTACAGCACGGGGCTCCCAGCCTGGGGACGGCCACCTACAGGCAGCTCAAACAAAGAGTGATGGAGGGAGAAAGCCATTTAAGGGCTGGTTTTGTAGACAAACATCAGAGAGGTGACGTTTTCTTTGCTTGCAATCCATGGTTGGCCTGTAGGTAAATTCATTAAGCTCTCACTCTCCCAGCCTGGGATGAGGTCAGCGTGGCCAGCACCACCAGCCTGGGAAGCAGTAGATATTGGCTGGATGCTCGTGCAAGAGGGGAAGGCAGAAGATTTATTGGCCTTCTAATCCACAGACTGACCTGACTCTCCGTTTAAAAGTTGAATAGGAAGTTGAAAATCCCCCCTAATGTTCCTGAGAGGTGTGAGGAGATGAGGAAAGCACCTGCAATGCATCACTCTGTTTAGATTGCAGGATGAAATGCGGGATTTGTTGGCTGCACTGGGCTCTCAGTAGAGGGAACAGACAACAACAATCAAGGAGTTCAGTGCTCATTATGTGTGAGGAGAAAAATGGAATGCTGTCCCCTGGAACACCAGGATGCTCTCGAGGTCAACAGCTCTGAAAAACTGCTGTAAAAAAAAATGTCAGATTTAAGCTCCAAACAGTTCAAGTTCATGCTAATGTTTGGCTGCAGTTCTTTGTAGAATTTTTAAAAAGCTGTTATTTGGCTATTTAGCTGCCATCTGTGAGGTACAGAGCAGCTCTAAGGTCCATGCCTTGGCTGCATGCACTGTAATTACTCTGCACAGCATTTTTGGGAGAGGAAAACACCAAAACCAGGTTGGGCTCGTGACAAATTGCATTCCCTCTTGTCAAAAGTTGCACCATTACCAAGGTGCCAATTCCATCAATATTCAATGCCCCATCAGTTTGATTCTCAAGCTGTCCCAGGAATTTGTAATAGCAGTGGGATAACACCTGTTACTCCTCTTTCCTTTCCCTATGGATGGAGTCTGTTCCCCACCCCAACCCTCCAAGGCTGTCCCAGCCCTGTCCCCCTGCCAAGGACTCTGCTGCTGCCACTGCCACAAGCTCCTGTGCAGGAGACACAAGCTGGAGGGATTTCAGGCTAAACCATGACATAAAATCCATCCTGGGAAGAGGAAGAGCCAACTCATCTCCTACTTAGCTAAATAATGTGGGAGAGGAAGGAAGGCTGTAGTTGTCCTTTGTTAACTCCAGGCCAACAAAGGCTCTGAAACCCAAACCATGGCACTGCACAGGGTGTTTCAGGAAAGTGAGGCTGCTGAACCAGTGAATGAAACATTTATTCATTATCACTCAGAAAGAATGTGGGTCTATGTTCAGTTACAGGGGATGCACCCAAAAAAATCTGCATCACTGTCTGCAGTGAAGAAAGACTCATACATATTGCTTCAACATTATGAACATCTGAAATTCAGTCTTTTTCCATATTTTTAAACCACTAAAAGAGACGTTCTCTTGATGACTGAATAAGTCATCAAGAGACATGAATAGGTTTCAACTTAGAAATTCCCTGAGCTGTCAGAAGCACAGCAAGTCTGCAAAGACCTTCCCCAGCATCAAACACAGGGGCAATGCTCCTACTCCGCCAAAATATCGCTTGGCAACCAAGAATCACTCGCACTTCTCCGTCCTTGGGGCTGTTGGGTTCTGCTGATAATTGAATAAATGGGCTTTGCTGAGGGCCCTGGGCAGCCTCTGCCAGGGACCCTTCCAGCAGCACAAGATGGGGCTGGGAAGGGAGGGGAGGGCACAGCTGGATGTGAAATGTGGGCAGGAGGATCCACATCAGCTGCACCACAGCAAAAATCCCATTGCAGAGGGTAAAAGCCAAATGCTTCAGTGTTCTTGCAGCTTTAACATCCCTGGGGGAACACAGAGCCTGGAGGATTTCTGGAGTGTTGAAGATTTCTAAATGGAGGGTTTCTATCAAGACAAAACACAGCCATGGGCTGACTTTTCCCTGGAAAACTGTGAATGCTTCTGACACTGATGGCTCAGGATATTCCCTGCAAACACTGCCAGCATCAAAGGCAGAATGAAATGAGCGCTGACAAAAGATGGCCAAAGTAACACTCAGCTCCCCTGCCCTCCTGTTCTGTGACAGCCTGACTGACTTTGGGAGCTGCACATCCCAGAAAAACAGTGCAAGGAGGAGTTCTCAATCCTTCAGACTTGTGCTGTATAAGTTGAATGAAAATTATAAATTTATGAGAGATATTGAGTGTTCAGAATGACAATGCTTAACACAGTCTACAATCTGAAAGGCTTCACACACTGGAAATCATCAGAGTTAACAAAATCAGATGATTTCAAGAAAAAATTGAAGTCACTTTTTCTGATGTCTTGCTGCCAGGTGCTTACATATTTTCTTGCAGTCCTGTTGTGTTTCTGCTGCCAAAGCACTGCTGAACCCCAGCTCTGGATCAGGCAGCGCACACACACAGAAATCCAGATGTCTCCATCAGCATTGGTGCTGCTGCTGCTGCCTGGGGGAGCTGAACCCTCACCAACCCCTCCTATGGGACCCTGGTGGCTCCTGTGTGGCTTTTGTGTTTGGCACACAAATCCTACTGGGCAAAAACATTTTTGATTCTCCTTTTCTGGACAGATTTAGAAAAAGAAATTACAAGTACTGCTCGTCCTGGAATGTGAGCAATAACAATCATTACGCTCAGCACTGACACCTTGTATAATATGAAAAATGATGTGACTTTTGGGTAAACATGAACATGCCATAAAGGAGGTGTTCTTACATTAATTAAAAAAATCAAGTCTACAGGCTGGGTAATGAGCCAGAAAAAGGCCTGATTTTTAAAACATGCACTACATGCATGAATTATGTCCGGAACTATTTGAAGGTATTTATTGCCTGTATTTTTTTTAAGCCTGTAGGATCAGAGACTGTCCTCAGGCAGCAAGAAAACATGGAATAGATACACTTTATCTACTTTAAAAAGCCATTCCTAAACCAGCAAATCAAATGGAACCACAGAAGAGCATTCCCAATGTCCCTTGCACACACAGTGAATGATCACTGATGAGCACGAGCAGCTTTAGCAATCAGGAAAACTTTTCTGTGGATTTCCATGAGCCACAAATGCCAGCAGAGCTGATGGGAGTTTTGCTGAGTAAGAACTCAGTGGAAATCTGAGGGTTTGTCCCTGATACAGGTGCACAGTGGAGCCCTCCACGGAGGCCTCAGAATTTGGTCAAACAGACGGAAATCACATCAGTTAAAATTCCCTGGAAATGCCATGAAATTGGATCCCACACATTACCATGCTCCAAACGCTGAGAGCCCATTTGTTTGATTTGGATGAGTTTTCAAATAACTCAGGACTAAAGTAATCTATGGTGGGCACAACAGCGTGCAGGAAATACTGAGGCTGGTCTGTCGTGAGCCCTCACTGTAGCTGTTGAAACAGGACTGTAAATGCATCCCAGGGGCCTGTGCCAGACCTGCCAAGGCAGGTTTTCTTAGCAAATGTTGCTCAGAGTTTGTGAAAAACCAATAAAAATGGAAATGACAATTTAAAAAATTAGACTAGAAGTAATTTTAGTATGAAGGGTGAAAACAAGGAGAAATAGCAAGGGTATAATGAAGCACTACTGTTATTTTTGAATGGTATAAAACTATAGACAAGTGTGAGCTCAAGTGTAGGACAGGCTGACTACAGA
Organism: Eopsaltria australis; assembly: GCA_034509425.1. Classification (NCBI taxonomy): domain Eukaryota; kingdom Metazoa; phylum Chordata; class Aves; order Passeriformes; family Petroicidae; genus Eopsaltria; species Eopsaltria australis. The sequence goes on along the minus strand of JAVTVJ010001119.1, from coordinate 91,888 downwards.
AGCATAACCAGGCTTGACTTCAAGTCAGCAATCACAGATTATTTATATTTTCACAGTCATCACTTTGCAGCACAATTCTTAGCCCTCACCTCATGAAAGAGCTCTTCAGCACCTGCAGGTCTCATCTGCCCCAGCAGCAGTGGAGCCGAGACAATTCACATCCTGTGAGGGTTTGGGTCAAGATGAAGGTGGAGATGAACAATCTTTCTCTGCCTGCTGAAAATATCCAAGCTGTCCACCACAGCTAGAACTGGTAACAAGTCCTGGCACTGTCAGTCAGCAGCAGGGAGCCTGTGGGAGCACAAGGTGGGGGAACAGGAGCAGCCCTACATTCCAGGAACACCCTGGAGCTGGCTGCTGGTCCTGCCAGGGCAGATCAGGGTCACCTCCCTGTGACAGCTCCAGAAACCCACAGAGCACAGGTGCTTCGCTGGCATCAGCAGCTCTTCAGCAGGGCTCCAGAGACACTGGATGCTTTAATTCAGTTTCACTGAGAACACCTCAGTACAGGCAAACTGGACTGTGCTAGCAGGAGCTTTTGGGAATCCTCCCCATGTTCAGGGAGTCTGACAGTCCCTCCCAAAGCACAAGGCACCCCTCTCATGGTCATGGTCACAAGAATGCCTGTACCCATTTTTTAATCATATTTTTGAAACAGTAACAGGTAATGCCACCATCTTCACCTACACTTTGTTCACTTCTACTTTCCTGTGGGCTGCACCACCTTGCTGATTTCCCCATGTCATGAGGTGGTTGTCCATGAATTTCTAACCCATCAAGGAGCTCCATCTAAACACAAATTCTAGGGACAAAGAAATCTAGAAAGCATTAGGACTATACACCGTTTTTTAGAGCTGCCAGAACCACAAAAAGGGGTTTGTATTTAGCACTGATGTGCACAAACATCTCAGAGCAGATCCTGTGCTCAGCTCTGGACCTGGCAGGTGGCACCTGCAGCATCAGTGCACACCAGCAGGAGTCTCTCAGTATCCAAATGTCCTCATTTCCAAATCTCCTCATTTCCAAACATCCTTGTTTCCAAATCTGAGCCACAATTCCGGTGAGCAGCATGTAACACATGCAGCCAGCTGTAACACACCTACCTGGGGCCACGAGGGGAGTTCTGAGTGAGAATGAACCTGGATGAGGATCACCAACGTGACAACAGCAGGGAGCAGGTGCCTGTAGGTCCTTGTTGTGCCCTGTTTGGGACGGCCCTGCAGCAGGCACTGCAACCCTGCCAGTGCCCACCTGGGAGAAGGGATCACATCACCCTCCCCTCACTCCCAAACAGCTGCTCCAGAGCACCCTGACTGATGCCCAAACCACCCCAAGCAAACCTTGGGGTGAGCAGTAAACACCTTGGGAAAGAAGAGCCGGGCTGCCCCATGCTTGGAGCAGGAGGTTCAGCTAAGACATGTGACCTGCAAATTTTCCGTTTCATCAAATCCTACCAGTAGAATTCTACAGTCTGATAGTTTGAGCTGTGTGTTAGAAAAAGCCAGGGAAACATTTGCTTTGGCACTGACAGGTTCTCAGATTTTTCCAGTTGGAACAATGATAAATGACTTAACCCTGATCATTTTTCTGAAACCTGATTTTTTTTGTTTGACATTTATTTACAGTTTCTATAAACACTAACACCTATAAAACATGGTTTACTGTTTGATTGCTTAGTGGACAAGCAAGCCTTAAATACATAAATTATGAGCACCTAGTTAATGAGTGACATGACAGACATGAAGTTTTATTTACTATTGGCATGAGCCTTCATATAAAATTAGTGGCATAAGAAAGCCAGGTTTTGTGAATGCACATAGTCATGCCTATTCATGGCCTGGCTCTTTTTTTTCCTTCTTCTTCTTCTTTTTTTTTGGGTTTTTTGGGGGGTTTTTTTTGGTTGGTTTTTTTTTTTGTTGTTTTTTTTAAAGACTTGACATAAGACTGTGGCCTATGTGTAATTTCATTGCCTGGAGCAAGGTTAGGGGAAAGCCGCTCCATCTGGCAATTTCCCTTTGACTGGCACATAGTTAAACAATGATGCAGTTTGACAAATTTCAAACCCTGCTTATGAAAAAATAACATAAACACAATAGTCACTCTGAGTAGATTGTCCACCTGTGCAAGCGGGCATGAAGTGTTAAGTAAAGACTGCTGGTAATGAATAAAGATGCAGTGCATGGCTGGATTAGGTCGTTCCAAATGTAAATCACTGTCAGATAAAGCACTTGTGTTTATGTGCAGCATTAATATTTTGATCAGTATGTTTAAGGGAATTAGCTTCTTAATGCAGATGTTCTCATTTGGACCTTCACACCCTTAGCTTCAGCCAACTCCTTAACCATCAGTTATGTCAACATGTCATAAATCTTCACTGCTTTAACTCGTATTTTAAACAAAGCTTTGTTGTAGAATTTGGAGGCGTGTTTCCTTCGGGCTTTATTTTTGGCAAATTTCTTGTTATTTTGTTGAAAACCTGACACATTAATGTCCAATTAACCATCTCTGAGTGTTTTACTGACAAGGATCCCAGCAGCAATCAAATACCTTTTCATTGTGAGGACCTCCCTGCCCCCTACCCAACCAGCTGTGTCCATTATGGGAACAAGAACTCTTTATATCTTGATGCACAAACAATAAAGGCATTACACTTGGGGGAAACAGGACATGTGTCCCAACAGCTCCACAGCCTAGGCCCTCCTGAGCAGCTTCTTGTGAAGGTAAATGGTCACTAAATGCTCACAAAAATTGGATACAGTGAAATTTCAACACAGAATACACAAACAGTCAGGGTTTTCTCTTTTAAACAAGGAAGATCTTTTAACCTCTCCAGGTTATTTTAACATCCCTGTCCTTCTCGTGGGAGGTTGGTGAGATGTGGGACATCACACCTGTGGCAAAACAGCCCCTATATGAGCCTGCAAATTCTCTCTCAGGTCATTATGAGTGTGGGGATGGTGTCACTTTGTAAACTGCACAGGGTCACCTTTCATGAGATGAACATTATCCCTTTTTAATTAGTGATTTTACACTCTCCCAAAAGTTCCCTAGGAACTTTTAAATGTTGAAAACAAAATGATAATTTAGTCTTAAATCAGTCATTTTTTGACAGGAAAATTAATTAATTTTTGCTTTGTGTAGCAAAGGGATGTCCCACAAATTCAGGGGTTTTTTTCAGAAATTCTGATTAAAATCATGAAAAAGAGAAACATTTGCATTCTGGAGGATTTACATTTCATAAACCCCACTTTGCACACCTCTGATAACCATGAAGTTTTAAACCTCAATGAATTTTTACTATTCTCTCTGGTTATTTATCTACAGTCTGTAAATGCTTGGCATTCTCCCATCAATCCTCCCTGGCACCCTGGGACTGTCTGGAAGCCCATCTTACCTTTCCAGAGCTTCTCTTCTTATTGTAACCAAGGTAGTGGGTTCAGGTTTTGAACAATCCCCTCTTTTGCTGAGTTTAGCAGCTCTTTTCAGTGTCTTGAGTTCAAACAAACCTGCAGGAGGAAGGAGCATTTTCGTTTAAACAGCTCAGGCTGAGGGAGACCCCACTCCTGGCTGGATGAGATGGACACAGCCCATTTCCCCAGGGAAAGAAGTGGAAGGTGAGAAGCCCTTTCTGTGCACAACCCTTCCACCACAGCCCATCAGCCTCACTGGACCTGGGAGTGAAGGAAAACGCTGTCATCTATGGATTTAAACTTAGTTACAGAACCAGAATATATTCTGTGTTGGAAGGCACCCACAAGGATGCTCACGTGCAGCTCGTGGCCATGCACAGACCCCCCCAGCTTGGGCACCAAACCCCTGCAGGAGCCACTGCCTGTTTGTACAGAGAAGGTGTCAAACCCACCAAGTTCTGTGGCATGGAAGGCACACTCAGTCCAGTCTGGCTCTGGTCTCCCCATGGAAACTTTTGAAAAAAGAAAAGCACAAGTGTGTTTTGACGAGTGGAATGTTCTCATTTAACTTCAGAAAGTCTTGATTAAAAAATGAGTGAAGAGCTGACTGATCTACTCAGGAACCATGACAATAAAGCTGGCATCAAAATTTGACTCCTGAAACATTCAGGAAAGAAAATCAAATCGCAAAACTGGTGGGATTTACCAGAAAGCCAGAGTGCTCCTCATACTCTCATTTTAATTCTATGGATTTACTAATGAAAGGCACTAAAAAAACCATTTTAACTTCCCAAACTGTCCCAACAAAGTGCAAGACGAAGCTGAGTGGTGCCTCACTGCTCCTTCCAGCCACCTGTATGCATCTTCCTTCAGATGCTCCCCCAGAGCCCCACTGGTCCTTTCTTCTCCCTCAGCCTCAGGACATCCATGGGAGAGGCCAGAGGACGAGGCTGGACTCTGGTGCAGTTGCACTGCCCCGAGGAGTAGGGGGAGAATCTTCACTCTGAAAACCTGCACTGATGCTTTTGTCATCAAATATCATCTATTTGATTTTCAAACTTCAATTTTCTGACCCTTCAGCTGCTCCATGGTCTCCCTCTCTCATTTTTGGAATGACACCACTACATATCTTTCTTGCTTTCTTCACTTGTTCTTTCAAGTTTTACTGCTTTGAAATCTGGTTTGAGATCTCAAATGTTTATACAAAAGATTGGATCCACTTTTACTCCTTGTCTGATCTTGGTGTTTCTAATGGTTAACTACTTCTCCTCCACTTCTATTCTAATTTAGTAAAGGTAAACCAATGAAAGGTCTTCCTTAAAAACACCAGGATATCCTCTTTAAATAACAGCACATGAAAATGTTTAATATAAAACCAAACCCAAAACCGTGCCTCAAGAACTCATACTCCAAAGGCTTCCAAATTAAAAATCAGATTGATATAAACATAATAAATATGCCCATATCTAGACAACATTATTAAAAGAGTATTTGGAAGAAATAAAGTCTTCTGTTGACTAAGGCTCAAAATACTGGTTCCTAAATATTGCCTGGAATGAAATCAAGTCCTTCAAACTTGTTGTTGGTTATGCTAATCCTTTAATATTACTATTTATTCCAACATAGAAAAAAGGGCTAAACCAGCTGTTCCAAACATCAGCATTTTAATGTTCTCAGTGTGGGTGTAATATTTTATCACCTGTTCTTTATGCTCTGTGTCTCCATTCATACATTAAATTATATGTCAGAGTTACTTATGGGGGCAGCCATCAGTTTATGCTGATTTAGGGCTGCAATAAAAATTGCACAGCAGTGTGAAAAGATATAAAATGCAGTGACGTGGCTATGCTCCCTTACACCTCTGCAGGGCCTGGGAAGAGCTGCAGAACCCAATCCCCAGGTGATTCTGGGACCAAACCTGAGCCCTGAGAGCTGCAGGGTTGTAGGAAAAGTTCTGCTTTTATCACTTGTCCATCTTAAAATTCTAAACTATATTCTTGCTAACTTCTCTATTCTTGCAATAAATAATTTTACAGCCAAAAATGACTTGGGCAACTCTTCAGAGAAGGAAGTATGACTGAAAAGAAATAAGATTATTTTTGTGGTATTGACTTATTTGGGGAAAAGCTGGGGGGGGAAATAAAAGCTTTTGTGTTACTGAGCTTTGAATTTCTTCTTTAATCACACAACAAAGGCACAGGATATCTCAATTCATTGATTTTCTTACAGATCATTTTTGCTCAAGGATCGTGTCAAGCCACATGTGGAAAATAATGGATTCTCAGGGGGAAAAGAATGGAAGATGTTACTGAGCTCTGCAAAAAAAACAGAAGAGTTTGTAAGGAAATGCAGGACCCTGCCCAGACTGTTCATTCTCACACAAGGCAGAACCTGGCACTGCTGCCCAATGGCTTTCTAGTGCCAAACCTGCAGGAATGTGGCATTTGGAGGGTCTGCTTTTGTTAGGAAAATTTGCCTGATTATATTTGATAATCTGAATTTTCCCAGATTTCTCAGATGAAGTGTATGAAATACAAAATCAAGTGATCATTAGGAGCACACAACAGTTCTGACCATGTGTAATTGTTTCCTGGATGCTTTGCAAGTTATGAGGACTTTCATTTCAAATGTAAAGCATGTTTAGCTGTTTACACTTTAAAAAAATCTGTTGAGGCAGTGAAGAGAATGGAAGTTCTCCAGGGGCATCACATCCCAGCATTTAAGGCAGCAACACTAAAAGATGGTTTAGAGAAAAAAAATTCTCATTAAGGTATAAATAAATAGTTGGCTCTTTAAATGTTTAACAATAAATTGATTGTACATGTAGAACACAGACTGGCTCTTTTCCAGCTCTGCAGAATCCTAATTAGTGGTGTTGGAACTGTGTATTTGTGTAAGTGATTGGACTATTACAGTGATCCACACAGAGCTAGGAAGCAGTGCAGATGATTACTGATTATGGAAATGTTTACAGGATCTGAATGAAGTGACCCACAGAGTTCTTTGGTATCCCCTTACCCCAGAGCTTTGCCAAACATCCCTGACAGCAGCCAACGTCCCCCCTTGGCTGCCCAGGGAAGCTGCTGCTGTTCCAGGCTGCTTCTAAAGCATTTCTAAAGTTTCTTTGAGGTCTTTTTCAGGATTTGCTGTGATATCAGATTTTCTTACAATCACGACCACTTCTGTAAACACATTTTCCCATTCTCAAAGCATTTTGTCTTGAATTTAAACATCAGAGATGAGGAGGCAGAAGGTCTACACAGCACTGGGAGCTGTGTGGACAGAGGGGCTTTGTGCTCTCCAGCTCCACCTCTCCCAGTTAAAGCAGGGTTGGAGACAGAGAACCCATCTAATCCTTAATTTGTGGTGGAGATTGAGGATGATCCATGGGCCCAGCCTCACCTCTGAAATGCACAGTTAAAGCTGCACAGAGTGTAAAGGGTTTTGGCCGTGCTCTCCTGGGCAGGAAGCTGTTCCTGCTCAGGGTTCCTGACAGTCAGACCTGCCCCTTGTTTCCTGTTTTAAGGAGAGCACCCTGTGGCTGCTCCTATTCCTGCTGATTTAGGACACTTTTTTGCAGAGTTCCATGGAAGTCAAGAAACACAGCGAGACCCAACTCAGCTTGTTCCCAGCTCTTGAGCAGCCACTGCCACATTTTGTATTGATGTGACTGAACACAACACAAACGAGACTGAGGAGGAACCTGGAGTCTGACTCAAACCACCATCGAAATACAGCCTCCACCAAAATTTCAGCTCCAGAGGTTTTCAGTTCCTGGGTTTTGGTTCTGGCCCATTTCCAGCAAGACCAGAGATCTGGCAAGGATTTTCAAAATCAGCACAGCCAAGAGCCCTGTTATGAGTCTTTCAAACTATCACATAACGTCCAACCCCGACAAACAGATCGCATGGGGAAAGAAAATGTAAGAGCATCCCACACTGATCTTATTCAAAATTATTCTCATAGCATCTGACAAATCCATGTTCCTCTAAATAAAATAAAGTGCTTCAAGGGAGATGTAACTGTAAAAATGAGCACCACACTTTATTTGTCCTTTCTGCCTTGGAAGGAAAGTGCACTTGACAGATAGATACAAATAATTTACCCAAAACTCAAATGAATTAAAATTTAACCAGCATATCTACTTTGAGCAAGACACTGAACTGCAAACTGGTGTGTTGAGATTCTGGAAGAGAATCAACATCTCACAGCCACAGAAAATCAGGTGATGACCAGGGAGTTCAATGGAATCCCTTCCATTGCCTGCAACAAACCCCCATTGTAAAATCACATCACTAGAAATTGTCTGGTTTACAGAGTGGTTAAAAAAATGGAGAGAACTCCAACATAATTTTTTAGGGCTCACTTAAGCAGACTCAGAATACTGAGGGCTTTCCTTCTGCGCTCCTCCAGTAATTGCTATTTAAAGATCATTTGAATGACCTTCTAGTACATCTTAGCCATCTTTTTATTTACTTGTCTGGTAAAACCCAATCCTTCATCAGGCCAAATAGTCAAAGAGATGGAAAATTTAAAACTTTCCAGCTCCTGAAGGAAAGTTTCTCCCAACAGCTGTCTTGCTTTATGAAAGCATGAAGTCAGTACATCCAATCTCATGCCATCAATCACCCTGGCTGACGTTTCCTGCAAACTGTGTCCACAAGACAAACGGGGAAAGAGAACCTAAAAGGAACAACAAATTGCCAAAAAGCAGATGGAATTACGTGCTCTTGTTTATAGTTGGCTGTTCAAATGAGCCTGGCCTAAATGCCTTCCCCCTCAGAATTATAGCACTAAGCAGTCATTTGCATCACTGCTGAAAACACCTGACACTCGTATTAAGAAATATTGGGTTTAATTGCAGTCCATTAAAATGTGGAAATGTCTTCAGTGAGGATTAATGATTTAAGTGAACTGTCGGCTTTCAGAGTATTTTTAGACCCTCCTCCTGCAGATGCAAACATCCTCTTGCTCCCCTCCTGCCCTGAACTTTCGCAAAAAAGGTCTGCCACATGTTTCTCATCTCCTGGCTTTAGGTAAGTAGCATTTAAAATGACTCTGAACATATAGCATCTATGATTTGTGACTTTCAGAAGAGTGTTTGTGTACACAAAGGGATGTTAAATTGTTATTTTGACTTTAATCTAAATAATTTTCATTTCCTCTTACGGTGAATATTTTCTGCACATACCAAAACAGGATTTTGGTTTTGTCAGTTCTTGTATATGCACAAGCATGGAGTCATAGGCTGGGTGGAAGGCACTGACCGCTGGTACTCCCTCTCTGAATTTCCTTTCCACACACAGTTACCTCTGGTCCCAGACAGAGCCTGCAGCTGGATTTCAGCTGCTCTGGCCTCTGCAGGCACGGACACAGAGAAAGAGCTGTTGGTGCTGACAATTCTGAAGCAACAGGAAAAAAATATTCATGGTCTTGGATCCAGAGCTTTGGATACTGTAAATGTAAATATAAATGTTTTTGTTATCTGGGGACAAAAAAAGATCTGCTTCTTGGGTGAAATCACCAGGACTAAACAATTGTGTGACATCCTAGGACACAACCACAGAGCTCCCAGTGTCCAGTGAGGGAGGGGTGAATTAAAACTGGTGGATTAAAATCTGTGCTGGAATTTACCCCAGTGAGAATCAGCAGCCCCACAACTTCTCTGGAGCTGTGAGGTTCTGACCCCACGCTGAGCACTGAGGTCCTGCTGGATCCAGGGTCCATGGGATGATGCTGGTCCATGGGATGATGCTGGTCCATGGAATGATGCTGGTCCATGGGATGGTGCTGGTCCATGGGATGGTGCTGGTCCATGGGATGGTGCTGATCCATGGGATGGTGCTGGTCCATGGGATGGTGCTGATCCATGGGATGGTGCTGGTCCATGGGATGGTGCTGGTCCATGGGATGGTGTTGGTCCATGGGATGGTGCTGGTCCATGGGATGATGCTGGTCCATGGGATGGTGCTGGTCCATGGGATGATGCTGGTCCATGGGATGATGCTGGTTCATGGAATGATGCTGGTCCATGGGATGGTGCTGGTCCATGGGATGGTGCTGGTCCATGGGATGGTGCTGGTCCATGGGATGGTGCTGGTCCATGGGATGGTGTTGGTCCCTGACCCATCCCAGGAACACCCCACCAAGGTTTGCAGTCTTTGCTGTCTGGCTCCCAGCTCCCAGCTGCTTCCCTGATGGTTCACTACTATGAACTGTGGCAGGTGAGGGCAGCCCAACAACCCCAGAGTGTGGAAATCAATCCTGTCCTGAACACCCTCCTCTGTCGGGAGTCTGGAGAGCACCGCCTGCTTTGTGTCCTACACTGGGGCTCCAGAGCCTGTATTTATTTATCATTGCCCTCGCTTTCCTCTCACAGCCCAAAAACCAGGAAATTCAGAATCATTCAGACATATAAATCTGCCTGGGGCAGCTCTGGAGCTCAGGGATGTGAGTGTGGACAGTGTGTAAATACAGGTGCCATGGCCGAGGCCTCCCACACCAGTCAATCAAAACCAAACCCAAATCCACCCTAAAAGCTGAACTTATATTTACTAAGGAAATGAAAGAAAAATTAGATATAACATTCAAACTCAGAAAAAAAGTTTCAAAACCTTCAGTTTCACCATGCAGCAAATTGGTCACGAATCTCGTGTCGTGTGTGACTGTAGGGGAAATTACAAAAAGTCAGACCATGTTTGCAGTCCAGAAAACGCCAGAAAAGTACAAATACTGTACATGGAGCTTGGGGTTTTGAAAGGTTAAAGCTGTGCCTTAAAAAGTGCAGATAAAACCTGGTTACTTGTTGTATATTTGACATTTAACTCTTAAGGAAATTAGTGTTTTACGTTTTAAGGAAAATATGAAAAATCTCTAATTATAGTCTCTATATGTCAAAAAATGTCCCATCATTTCCAGAAGGTGCCTTTTCTTATATTCTTTTCCCCACTACTCCCACAGACAGCCATAAAAAATATCTTAATTCTCCAATATCTGTTATTTGAAAGCAGGTCAGGAATGTCCTTGGCCTGCACCTGTGCACATTATTTATGGCACGTTCTGGATCATTAGCCTGCAGTTCCTAAAATGCAGTCACAGACCAGGCTTGGCTGCACTCTCTGCTTGTCGTTTTCCACCCTCCTCTATAAACATAAAGCCCAACGTTTAGTGGGCTTTACAACATCTTTTAAAATATTGGACTTACTTAAAATACTTTAGTCCCAGCTCTCTGGAAAGGCTGTGTTTATGAACAGCTGTGCCTGCAGAGAGGTGAGGTGTAATGAAATTGAAGCTGGGTTTAAAGCACTGCCATCCTTTTGGGACAGGTGCCTGCTCAAGTCCTTGCAGCATCTTTGAGGACCTACTTTCCTTTCAAGTAGGTGGAAGTATCTCAATTTCCTTCAATACTATTTAAAAAAAGCTGAAGAATTGCTGAACCACACCTTTTTCCCAGGCATTTTTCCGTGCTGAGTGCTGCTGACAATGCATTCACTTTAGCGTTGCCTGGCCATGTCTGACACCAGTTTCACGTTCCATAAGACAAGGCAGTACCTGAGCATGTGTTGCACTCCTGGGGCCTTCAGCAGGATGTTCCCTGGCTGTTGGGGATTTTCAGGTCCCTTTTTTCACCTCTCTGCCAGGGATTATCTCTGATTTCCATCAGCAAGAGCCATGCTCCAGGGAGCAGCCTGGTCTGTGGTACATGACTGGGGGTTCAGCCAATTGTTGCAAAAGATGTATGATTTTCCCAAAAGTCAGGTATTCAGAACAGGCAAAATTAAGACACAAATTTGTAGTAATTTCCTTTATATTTTTTCTTTTTAAACAGGCAGCCTACACATATTCTCTCCCTACCTAAGAATCTGAACCGAGTGGGAACATCCAGAGAATATTAAGGATTTGTGAAGAGGGCAAGTGCAGTTCAAGCAGTCAGAGAGAGCACACCTCCAATAAATGGCCATTTCCAGGGATTACATTACTTTTACAGCAGGGAAAGGACTCCTACAGCCCTTTGTGACAGGAACTCTGCAAGGCATTTGTGAAGAAAACAGTGTCCACCCACCTCAAGCTCACCCTTGCTTCTGCTGTCCAAGCTTTCAGCCCAGAGCTGGGAGAGGATTAGATGTCTCCAGGTCCTGGATTTGGAACCAGACCTCAAGGCACAGCAGGTGGAAGTGTCCTTGGGATGCAGTGGCAGCCGGGATCCAGACAAATGTCCCTGGGATCCCATGGCAAACAGGATCCAGCCAAGTGTCCCTGGGATCCCGTGGCAGCTGGGATGAGGGGAGAACAACAGGGACCCTGCAGACCTGGGTCTCACGACCTGGGTCTCCATCTGCTGGTGGCACATCCACAGCCCGGGGCAGGGGCTGCTGGCCCTGCAGGGTAACAGGCGGTGCCTGTGCTCACTGAACACAGCAAAGCTCACAAGGATCCTCTAAAACCCTCTAAAATATCCTCTAAAGTAGGGTAGATGTGATTCCTACCACATAAAGCTATTGTATGACCAAGAACAACCTGGAGAATGGGTGAAAACCATAGTAACCAACCCAAAAATTCCAGGCTGTATGAGGCAGAGACCTTTTATCTCCCTCTATCAGGAAGTTATAATTAGGAAATACTCTGACAAGGGGTTTCCTTGGAGTGCTGCTCACCTCTGCTCTTTCTCCTGACTTCACCTGCCAGATGTGCATTCTTCTAAAAGAATCAGTCCTTGAAGGAGATCCAACAGGACAGAAAGGGTTTGAATCAGAGAAACCAGAGAGGTCCAGAGACAGCTGACAGGGTCTTTTAGAACTGTTGATTAGGTCTCTCCTATCCAACCTTATATTCACCAAGAAGAGTTAACTGAATATAGAGATTGTTAGATAAGCCTGAATGAAATTTGTGGATCCTAGATTTTACAAATTGGTATTTTAAAAAGCAGAGACATTTTTAGTGTATTTGTTATGAAGTCCAAAACCGCAGGTACTTAAATCCTCTCAGCTGATAGCACCTCTTTTATCAGACATGTGCCCTCCAAACCTGTATCTTTTCCCCATCAGTCTTTGCTACTGCATCAAAACATGTGGAATCAGAGAACAAAAGAAGCACAGATGTGACATAAAATGCATGAGAAGAATGATAAGATGAACAAAATAAAAATTAAGGACATGATATTATGGGAAAATAAAAGATAAAGACTGAAAGCAACTTTCAAGCAACACTTAAAGGTTCGTAGCTGTGGAGAAGAAGAAATCATAGACAAAGTTCTAAAATGGATGTCACTGCCAGATGAACACCCAACAGGGAAAGAGCAAGGAAAAGACAGTACCAGCACCAGTGAGTTAAATCCTTCTGCTAACTACAAAAACCAGAGTGTAAGGTACTTAGAAAGGGAGTATTTTTGACAGGAATATTGGGGCTAATTAATGACATACTGTAATTAAACACCTTTTACAATCTGTGGACTTTATTCAGTGAGACTGAGCTTCCCTGACCAAAACTATTTGTATAAAACTGATTTAAATTTTGTTAGTCTCTTAAGCCCCAAGGCTGCACACAGACTGCACTCAGAGTATGTTCGAGGAACAAAAAAATCACGAAGGTAGAAATTTCATGAAGAAATAAAGGTGTTCACAGCCCTTGCTGCAGGAAAAGTATGCTCCACTCCAAAGACTGAAAATATTCCTACCAGAAAAAAATATGGGTATCCTGAAACCTTCCTTTTCAGGAAGCTCAGTCCTATCTCAATAGTCTAGGTTCCAACAAAAGGGAGTTTTGACTGGTGTTTTAATAATCAATAATTTAATTAAGAACCTACAGACTTGGCTGTGCCATAAGGAATGCAAGTCCTTTATGCAATACAATGTTTGCAGCATGAAGCGAGTAGAGTATTACATATAAACCCAGGTCTTATATGTAATAGAAAGAAATTTTTTAGAGAAAAAAAATCATTTGGCAATTCTATTTGAAACCTGCTGGTCATAGGAAAGAGTTGCTGTCCCTGCCATTGGGTCCTGCCCTTCCCTTCTAGCTCCCAGCGCTGCCCTGAGGGTATGAGGTTGGGACAGGCATTCACAGCTCAGCTCTCGAAACTCCTGTTGCTTTTCCCCCAGGGAATCCAAGGAAGGAGTGAAAAGGAGATGCCAATATATCAATATCAATATATCAATAGATCAATATAAATATATCAATATATCAATGTCAATATATCAATATCAATATTCTGCAGCTCTGTGGGAGCGTGGGAGAGTCCCCAGGTGTGAAATGGGCCCGGAACCAACAGCTGGCAGGGGACCCTGAAACCCACACTGAGTGTGGGCTTCAGCAGGGAGTGTCCCACCGGCCTGTGATGGGACAGGGATCTCACCCATGCAGAAACCTCTAAATTAACTTCTGTCAGCTGCCTTCTGTGCACTTAGGACGGTTTTTTTCTTTTGAGTCAAACCCCAAATTAGCTCTGGATCCCCTTTGCCTCCCGAGGTGCAAACACATTTCACGCCAACCACACCAGGAATGGGTTCCAGGTTATCCCCTCAGTATCTGAGTCCTACAGCTTTTACAGCCCCTGTGCTCTTTGTGGATTAACAAACTACCAGGATTATTAGGCAGCATTATAAGGTAATTGCCTTCACTTTGTAGAGCACAATTCTTCAAGCAATTATGCAAGCATAGGAAGCAATTGCTGATAACTTATTTTTACAGAAATAAGAGCCCAGATTCTCAGAAACAGCTTCCAATGTAATTGCTGTGAAACCTGAAGACCAAAACCAGCCACTCTGTAAATACACAGATTTTACAATTTAAATAAATGGTTATTTTTTCCTTATAAAATAAAGTGTTACCTGATGCCTCAGAGTTTCAGGTGGCATGAAAATTAGGCTTCAATTGCACAGAGAAAGTAACTACTTTGTACTGGTAATGGCTAAACACAGTAATGATCTGTAAATTAAACTGTGCTGTAATTGCTGTGCAGAGCTCTACAGTAAGTGAGAATATGGCAGCAGCAGGTTTATAAAATCGGGTGCCACGTATTGCATTGGGCTGCTTGAGATCCTGCAGCTGCTCTGAAATGATCTCCAGTCAATTATCCCAAATCTGCACCAGCACAAGGACACTGAGAAAAGTGTTACCCAAATTTCCAGCAATGACTTTGATCTCTGTGCTGAGAGCTATTCCCACCTTCTGCCCCACCTCCTCCTTCCCTAGACAAAAAGGGAGATTCAAACTCTCTGGGAAGTTTCTCTGCTGGGAAACCTGGGGGTTAATAGGGAAATTTTTGTCTTCTTGAACTGCCCAGTGTCATCCATGAGTCACACAGGGCGCCCTTGTGCCACAAACACATTAATTAATGACTTTGCTGTGGCACTATCAACTCTTTATAGAAGGAACTACATAATCACAATTTTTCTGGTTTGCCTTGGTGATTTCTGCTGGTTTAGGTCTATCACAGAGATTTGTCCAACACTTCCATCCCTTTTGTTTTCTCTCCATTTTCCCAGGTCTGTGCCTGACACAGTCACCTTTGCCTGGCTCACCTTTGCTCCTCTCTTTCCAAACCTCCCTTGTTCCAATCCTGGCATCATCAACACTGCAGAACTGTGAACTCTGCAGGTTCTGATGGCTTTGCTTTGCTCACACTCCTCCAGCTTCACCAGCTTCATTGTTCCTTTCTTTACTGTGTTAACTTCACGAAATCGAGCACGTTTCCAAACAAACCCAAGCACTGCTGTTAAAAACACACTAATGCCAACTGCATTCATTTTTATTTTGAGCATGCTGAACAACTGGAAGCAAAGAATAAAAGGATATTAAAAACCAAATTACATAACAAATCAAACAACTTAAGAAAAAAATAGCTAGCTAGAAAATTATTATCTGGACATGGTCTAGAAAACACTGCTACTATTTTGCAAAATTACAGAGTCAGAAGCTCAAATTTACTTAATGGAATATTTTTATGCAGCTTTACTGTATTAGAACAAGAACCTCATCATAGCCCTTATTTTATTCATGCAGCCACTTCAGCAGAGCGTATGTTGGATTGTCTGGCCTAATCAATGATAAAGTCTATAATTAGATCAGAATGCTGCCATTCAAACGTACTTAATTTGGAATATATGATAGATTTAAAAGCGTAAACAATGACAAGGAAATAGCAAGCTTAATGCAGCAATTAGAGCAAGGGTTTCATTAAGGGTCAGCCCAGCATATGGATTCCATTTCACACAAAATACCTGCCCCAGCCACACAGAACCACAGGGGTGATTGTGTTACCAGGGAGTGGGGTGGATGTGATGGGTCTGATCCCCCAGCCCTGCAGGGGAGGCTGTTTGCAAATCCTGCTCTCTGAGGGCAGGGGAGAGCTGCCACTGCAGCCCCTGCACAGGGAGGGCAGGAAGGAGATTTCAGGGTGTGTCACCTTGCAGAAGTGGCACCAGCTCCTCCTGGCCGTGGGGAGCAGCCCTGAGCTGCATCTGCCACCTGCCTGCCCCGAGAGCACCAGCAAATGGGTCATTTTTACAGTTTTTACAATTTTTACAATTTTTACAATTTTTATAGTTTTTACAATTTTTACAATTTTTACAATTTTGTACAATTTTTACCATTTGTGCAAATTTACAAGTTTTACAATTTTTACAATTTTCCCTTCACTGCTATTATTGAAAAACAACACACAGCACCTCGAGCCACACCCTGTGCAATGGCAGAACGTTGGTTTGTCTGCTGGTAGAAGGGACCTCAGGGTGGCACCTACATGCCATTTCACCAGATTAAATGTAAAAATCCACCAAGAAAATGAAAATTTCATTTAGATTACAGCCCACTGCAATGGTTCCCTTGCACCTCAAAAAATACATGGCCTTATGAAATTTTCCAAATCCCCTTTTAGAAGGATTGCCCACATGTCTGCAGGCACAGATTTTTGCTTTTTTATTATTTAAATAAAAATGGGAATATGGAAGCTCTAAAGTGTTGTAACATGCTTGGCTTCTTTATAAATCAATTAATACCTCTTTTAAAAAGGATACAGACCCCCAAATCAACTTCTTTCCACTGAAGCTACAACCCCTTCCCGATTTTGAGGGTAGCAGCTCTTCAGAATTTGCCTTGGTGTGGTTTACAAACACCACTTTCTCCTGTTTGAACACAGAATAATTGGTAAAAAATAGATGTATTTTTTTAAATGGCATATCCATACAAAGCAGTCATGAATCTGTTGCTTTATGCACTGTAAGATTTCCAAACCTTCCTTCCAATGCCAAGTTTCCCACCCCAGCAGAGCCATGCTCCCAATTCCAACCCAGCCCTAGACCTTGGCTTGAAGGGACAAGAGAGACACATGGATTGAGGAGAGCCAGAAGAGCAAAATCTGGGCTGGTATTTGACATGACATGATGTCCCTGTCCCTTTTCCTTGAAAAAGGGCCCTTTTCTCAAGATTTCTAGGCCAAGGTTTAGCAATTCATTTGGAAAAAAAGCTCCACCCTGGGCTGCAGCCCCAGCTCTGAGTCTTGCCCTGCGGGCACAGGGATTTATTTACCTGTGAGCAAACAGGGCAGTGTGCCTGCTCCTCCTTTGGAGGCTTGGGAGCCTCCAAAATCCTCCCACAGCCACTCCCCTGGGGCTGGGAACCCTCAATTACTATTTCCCTGGTCCTGGGACCCCTCAATCCCACACACGGGGAGCCCAAATACTGAATTCCCTCTGAGTAGCACTCACATTGGTTTGGAAGAGTGCTCGAAATGCAGAGACACTGGTGGATTAGAGGCTGTGCTTCCAGGATGTTTTGGGATTAGCAGTAAAAAGAAAAAGTCTCAGAAACAAGCTGGAGCAACTGCTGTCTATTAAAGCAGGATGGAAAAAGTTATTCTATTGATGCCAGCCACGTTAGTCCACTGGCTAAATGATTAATGTTGATAATTCCTCTCCAGCAGACTCTTTAAACCTGAACTTATTTTTCTTACAGGCCTTTGACATTTCCTACCTTCTTAATATCAGAGGTAATGACAGTGGCGTGATTATATACTTATTCCTTTCCACCTTCAAGCAGTTTTCTTTGGCAGGAGTCACTTTTTCAGCAGAAAACCCTCACACGAGTATTCATTCTTTCCCAAAAACTGTTACAGCTCCATTAGCAGCACTAAATGGCAGTGCCTTGGAGGAATGCACAACAACCCTTCTGAAAATTAAATAGTCGAGGTATTCAGAGCAGCACCATCAGAGATACTTTCTACAGAGCTGCAATTTATAATAGTAGGGGGGTCCCGCGCCCTCCCCCCACATTTCTTTTAGATCCTGTTGTCAAAAAATGTCCAAGTTAAACAAAGAAGAAATTACAGAACGAATCTGGAGCTTAGCCTTGAAGAATTAGGTTTCACTCTAATTGAGATCATACGCTGCATGTGCAGTTTTGGCACATAAGCCATATTAATCAGAAAGTCTTTAATCGTGGATAATTTCTCCTGTGTGTGCCAGATTGGGCATTATGCTGCTGGCCCAGCTTCTAAGCCTGGTTAAGAGCCCACCTTTGACTTCATAAACACCCGCTTACAAAATTGGGGTCAACTTCCTCCTATGAAGGTACGCTGCACTGGCGCTAACAAAATGCCCCTAATGATTAAATTGCATCTCATATGGAAATAAAAATGTGCAGATTCCAAAGGAGTGACTGTTCAGAGTGATTACAATTTGTGCTGGAAGCAGCCCTCGCTCAGGCCCGGCTCTGTGAAGTGCAGAGCAGATGAAAACCAGGGGAGAGGATCCAAGAGCCACAGGATGAAACCTGATGAGTGAGCGAGCATCATTTAATCTGTGTTATTCCACTACTGCCCAGACCAGCTCCAGAAATGGGACATTAAAATGTTTCCTGTGTTCAGGACTGAGTGGAGAGGGTGAGGAACCAGTGACGTGTAAGAACTGAAGGGATTTTCATCCTTTTTGGGTGGGGATGGAGCTGGAAGCACCGAGAAGACAGGGAAATGCAGTTCACAAGGAAATGCAGCTCACACAGGGAAATGCTGCTCATGCAGGTGAAAACCTGCTCCTGCCACAAATTCTGGGCCACCACGACTCCAGTGGAGGTCCCATCATTCCAAATCTGGGCTACATTTGGAGGTCAAAATGAGCAG
Organism: Eopsaltria australis; assembly: GCA_034509425.1. Classification (NCBI taxonomy): domain Eukaryota; kingdom Metazoa; phylum Chordata; class Aves; order Passeriformes; family Petroicidae; genus Eopsaltria; species Eopsaltria australis. Next base: position 73,366 of record JAVTVJ010001119.1, on the reverse strand, counting down.
CACTCTCTCACTGAGAGCAGTTATCGCTCACATGGTACATGCCTTTCATTATAATATTCACACCCTGAAATCTGTAATATGCACAGTGCATGCACAGAGCTCTAAAAGCAAGCTGAGGTTTGTCATAATGCTTAAACAGCCCCTTAGAATAAATGGATCTTTCTGCAAATTTCTGCACCTGTCGGTTCAAAATGAGCTTTTGTCCCCAGTGCTCCATTTGATATTCAAGGTAGTTGTCTTAGGTTCCAATGGTATGTATTCTATCCCCATCTTCATGGGATGTTGGGGCCGGGTGGGGCAGTGTTCCTGGCTCATCCCTGATGGCTCCAGGACATGTTCTCTAATGGGCCAGCCGTTAGAGCCAGGTGGGGCACTTTGCTTTGCTCATTCCTAATGGCTGCAGTTAATGGGCCATTGAGTCCCACTGATAAATTCCATCATCCCATTGGGAGATGCCCCGCCCAGGGGGAGGAACCAAACATTCCTATCTGGATAAAAACTGGAATTGGAAACACCACAAGTCATCTTTTCCACTGGATTCCCAGAGGAAGACCAGACCCTTCTACACCACCACTGGACCTTCAGAGGGGAACTACACCTTTCACAGGATCATTGCTTCAACAGAACCACATCTATCACTCCCAGAGGACTGCAGCCACCTTCCAAGTGGACTACTACCGACACCCTGACCGACAGGGTGTCAGGTTGTATTCTGACTCTGTCAGTGTTTTTGTACTATTGCATTTATTTTAATTTTTCTATTAAATTGTAGTTCTGACTTTGAGTCTCTCACTGATTTGCTTTCAAGCTACTACAGTAGTCAACAGCACGACACCTATGAAATATAAAATTACCACTGCAGAATTACCCTTGTTTGAGTTTTAAAATATTGAAGCAAAATCAACTGCAGCATAATACATAAACCTTTAAAAATTAACAGAAAAACATTCAGAAGGGAAGCCTCTTTGAGCTATGCCACTTCCTCTCACGTGCTGCTCTCATGTCCATAATTTATTTTAGTGATGACTGCTGGACTTTCCATTATAAAATTTCCAGTTTCAGACATCTCTCCTTGTTTCTACAAGTTCTCATTAAATAGCTCCAGCCTGCCCCACTCACCCTGTCTCTCTCCACTCCTCCATTCCTCCAAAACAAAATTTTGCCTCCTTTTTCTCTCTTTACACATTATTATCCACTTTCCCCATTTCATGTGAGAAGACCATTCAAAATATTATCTCTTCACCTAATTAATTCCAGGGATTTTTCTAATCTGTTTAAGTTAATACTTCCCTCCTTTGCCATAGATGCTGTAACATGGTCCCTTTCCCCTCTCAAACTGGGTTTACTGTATCATTTTCAAACATTTAGCACAGAGATAATCCTGCTCCTTGCCAGGTTTGCTGTGCCTTTCTAGAGGAGACACAGACCAATGGTGTGCGATAGTGAAAAACACTCTGCAGAGCAAAGAGTCCAACTTTTGTTTTACATTAAAATATTTTAAAAATTTAAAATTATATATTAAAAGTGTAATTTTTTCAAACTGTATAAAATATTTCTTATCTAGGAAAAAAGAAAAATATTTTTCTTGTATTGCATCAGCTAATGAAAGAATAAGAATCTACAGACTGATGGTTAAGAGAACTGATAAATATTAAAAAAATAAAGGTAACCAACCTTCCTATTTTTGAACTGGGTAAATTGGAAGCATGGGGGAGGAAATTAAGGGCCACCTCACTAGTTACAATCCACAGAAAATTGTTCTCAATGTCTTCTCTCCAAACTATCATTGCTTTTCCTTATCTGGATGTCCAGGTCTCACAGAAAAAGTGTAAAACAGCACAGATTGATGATGAGACTGTGTCAGCAGCAGCAGTTATCTCAGTTATTTCACTGCTCCTATGAGCAACACGCAGCACGAATGGGATGGGAACCTACAAACTGAGCAGCACACAGAGCATCAACCTCACCCTTCAGAACCCTCAATGTCCCAGGGCTGTTCTGCTGATTCACAGGGAACAGCTGCTGGAATTGCTGCAGGAGCTGAGCTCCCTGGATTTCACAGCAGGAGAGAACAGGGAGATCTCTGACTCACTGAAGTCCAGGGAAGCTCTGCCCCCATCCCAGTAGGGACAGGGTATCAGTGCCACAATTAGGGCAATAGATCCAGCAAACACAGCTCTGAAAGAATGTTCATTTCCCAGTGAGATAATGGCACCATCCACCAGCCAGAGTGACATGTTTAATCTGATGGACTGAGCATCCTTTAATCCTTCCAGCTATCCATTAAACTGTTTATTCCCAGTGTCAATTGTTCCAGCCATAAATTTACACAGCCTGAGCTGCCCATCATTCTGCTCTGTGCTCAGGCACAACCACAACCACAATTTCTGCATTTTCTGACACTCATCTATCGATTTTCAAAGCTTGTATTGTCTAAACTTAAAATCCCAAAGCAGGCCAACTGAAAGGCTGCATTTTCCAGCAAGAGTATTCCAACATTTAGGAAATACAATCTCCATACAAAAGGCATGCTTCTTAGATTGCAACCCAAATGCTTGTGTTCTATAGTCTCCAAATTGCAGGAACTTTGCCTAAAAAATCTCTTTATAAATGTTTTGCATCACTCTGGGCCCCAAGCACTGTTTGCTGGAGTTAGCACGATCCCTGCCCAAAGGATCTGGCCAGGGTTTGCAGTGCAGTCACCTTAATACCAGCACCCATTACAAGGTGAGAGGAAAAGCAAATGTGTTTCCTTAGTACAAACTCCTGGACACTTTTCTGGACTGGGAACAGTTTTCTTGGCTTCCCCCAGCCAGCCCTCCTCAGCCCACAGTTAACCTTTCCCTCTCTGGAGTACAGGGGGTTTTTAGGCCCTACAGGACACCCACATTCACTGTGGGGTGTGGGGTCAGGGTAAAGGTGAGCTGCACACAGACCTGCAGAGCCCCCAGCCTGGGGTGCCTGCAGGGAAAGCCAAGGATGCAATTATTCACAAAGGTAGGACAAAGAAATGGAGGCTTACACTAGTTAAAAACCCACACTTTTCCCTTTTTCTTCCTAAATTGTGACTAGTGATTCCCTTAGAAACAAGTCATTTATTATGGAATTACCTGTGCCAGGTTATCCAAAGGGAGGTGGCAGTAAAGAGGTCACTTTTCCTCTGGTTCTACAAATGCACAAGTGCAGGAGTTACCCAGGAGCTGTGGTTGAATGCAAAATTCCTGTTACAAGTTAGGCATTGGAAAGTAAGTTTAAGTGTACCCATAATGTAAATCCCTTAATCCTCAGGTAAACTAACAAGGAGGATTTGCATAGAGTAAGGATGAAAGGTTAAAAAAACCCCAGCATTGAGACAGCAGCTCAGAGCAGCCTGGTTTTCCAGGAAACTCATTTGAGTATAATTCAGTTGCTTACAAAAACATATAATGGAATTGTAGAACAATGGAATATCCTGAGCTGGAAGGATTATCCAAGCCCAGCTCCTAGCCCTGCAGAGCCATCCCAACAATCCCACCCTGTGCATGGGTGGCTTCTTGCATTGTGGTGTCCAAAATGCTCCCAGGGCTCGAGGCTGCACCAGTGCAGAGCAAAAGGGGACAGGCACAAAGATCACATACAGTGAACACTGCCAGGGTTACAGTTTTATATCTCTCTCCCACTTACAATTTGCATTTTTAGTATTATTTTTAGTAGGTCCAAGGGGTGTTTACCTGGTACAGGAGGCAGCAGGGCTGAGCACCCTTCTGTCCCAGAAAGAGCCACGGCTCGGGGCTGCTTGGCTGGAACACAGACAGGGGAAGGGAATGAAAGGCTCTGTGCGTGTGTGGGGAACATAAAGGGATATTAATTATTAATTTTGACAAGTCTGAATACCTTATTAATGTATTATTTTAAGCTGCAAGCTTTTTAGAAAGCCATTGAGGCTGAAAGGAGCCAGCTTTGTAGCTTGGGCTCTCATTCCTCAGCATACAGCAAAATGCACTGTGACAACAAAATGTGCTGTGACAGATCCTGGCCAGTGTGGTCTTGTTTTGTGTATTTAATAAAGAGGTGCTATGTTCACAGTGAAAGGGTTGGGATCTACCAACCGGAAAATGTGATGCATTAACCAACCTGTCAAGAGAGAAAAGACAATTTAATTTAATTTCATACTCGCACAAACTGACCCATGAACTGGTTCCCTCCTGCTGCAGAACTCTTCAGTGACAGGATACAGGTGCAGGTAACATAATTTCTGTAATAAACCAGATTATTTGTGCAGTCAAATGTACCATGAGCCAATCCTACTCTGTTCTGCAAACTACTGAGAGGGAAACAATGTCAGATTTCTACTCTGTATTTCAGAGTCACTTCTGGGCTCTTTACAACAAGAATTTCAGAAATTCTCAGGGAAGCCTCTCTTGTGACACCTCCTCCAACATCAATACCAAACACAGCTTTAAAACCCACTGTAAGCATTTCAAGTGCTTCCTACCTCTGGATCCCAGGACATTTTACAGCTCTTAATCAGAGAAAACCCCTCAGCATTCCCACAATTCTGTATTTCTGCCGTTATTAGGCGGATTTCAGAAGAGAAGAATCCATGAACTCGAACACAAAAGAATTCTCCCTCTTGGCATGGATAAACTGTGGCTCTATTTGAAAGTGCCAGGAAGTTGAAAGTCAAAAATTAAATAAAACACCAGAGTAATGATGGATATATTTTAAAAGTGAATTTAAGGGGTTTTTCCCCTACCACCCTATACAACTACAGAAAGATTTGCATATTTGATTAATCACACTTTTCATATTATAATTTCTAATGTGACCTCAGACGAAAGAGGAAGTTCTCTTACTCCTAAGGGCTGGCACAGCATTTCCTATCATCTTTTACCTTGAATCTCATGGTAATTAAGGTGTGGGGGACTTTTAGTTATGCATGAAATGAACTTGAGGCTTCACGTTTCCAACCCTCAGTGGTAGAGTGAAGAGTAAAGGCGCAGAAAGCTTTAAAAAACGCAATTTAAAAATCACAAGCAAAACAATTACAGTCTCATTGAGTTGTGTGATTCTTTTCAGACCAGTTTAATGGTACCCAGAGGCTTCACTCCTGGTTTTGAGATGGGCTTGATGGCTTTAAAACCAGTGGGAGACAACAGCTGGGTACCTTATATCAAGTCATGCCAGTCTGAAATTCAGTCTCTGATACTTAAAGAGGTTTTATTGAGTGTGATATCTGACTAGAAATGAAGAGACATATTTCAGGTTTGAGGAAACAGGAGGGAAAACAAATTCTCTTTCTTCTTAAATTTGCCATACACACACTTACCCACCCCCCAACCCTCTCAGGTTGGTCAACAATCTCATAAAATCTTGTTTTTTATATAATTTCCTCAGAAATCACTAATTATTCTTGTCAAAATCAGGGATTTTTGTAATAAACTCAAACTTTCATAGAATTGCTTGGTGCCATGTCCCAAACCCAGGACTAAAAACCTCAAAGACCAGTGCCCTGTACTTAAACTCCTTTGATTCACTGTTTTCTGAGTGGTGATTCTTAAAATATTAGCAGCAACAAAATACTTCATTAAGAAGATAAAGATTAATTTCTTCTGCATTAACTTGAAAGAAAGATTCAAGATATTAAAAAGTATTTAACATTTACAGCATTAAATCCTGATATTTTATTTACAGGGAGCCAAAGTGAGCAGGTAACAACCTTTGCATTACAGGAGGCTTGAAAGACAAAAGCCAAAACAATTTACCTGCCAGTATCAATAATATTTGTGCACCCAAAATCCTATTAAAATTCCCAGATTCAGGTAGGAAGTGGCTCATCATTTTTAAATGGTGCAAATTATTCCTCATTCTCTCCAACTTTGCAAAGAGTTTGTTTCAAGGGCAAAACATGTGGGGTTCTGAGTGTGATTGCCCCAAGTTGCAGTCAGGTGCCCAGGTGGGGATAACAGCACATCCACCAACCTGTGTGCACACGTAAATCCCATTTTCTGTGCCTAACTTGGAGTGCTACTGAATGAAAATGTACAAAATCAAAAGAAAAGCTGAAACTCAAACTCTTAAGACATGCAAAGATCATTTCTGAAAGAAAATGAAAGCCTCTTTCCCAGTACTTACAATAAACATTAACTCTTAAATTGTCTGGAACAGTAAGAAAAGCACAATAACCAGAATCTCCTGTTCTGGCGCTTTTCATTCAGCCTAAGTCACACATCTCACCCAGCTGTTATTCCATAAAGCCCAACCAGCTCTAAATGTCATCCTAAATCCTGTAAAGGCAAAAGGCTCAATCAACCTCACTGATGGCCCCAGTTCAGTAAAAACCATTCCTGAAACTTCCTCAGCCAAGCCCTGGAACTCGTGCAAACCCCTGAGTCCTGCTGAGTCCCCAAACCTGAGAGAGAGTGTGCTTTAAAATGGGATTTCTGCCAAAGGGTTTAACAGGAACAAAGCAACCTAACATTTAAGCAAATGCCTAAAAATAGCTGTTTCTTTTGTGAGGAACTGTATTGTTGGTTTCTTCCTGTGTGTTCAATTAATTAAAAAAAAAAAAAAAGCTTTTAAACAAGGATTAAATTGCAGTTACTACCAAGAAACCCTAGCAATATACACCATTTTAATGGATTTGGGACTAAATAAACTCTCTTGCCTCAGTGTTTTAACACAAGTATGAGCACACAAGGATGCATTTCCCAGTCGAGAGATGCATTGTGAAATGAGTATGAGTTCATCCTGGTGATGGTTTCAGTCATGCTGGGGGAAACTGTTCACCCCATAAAGTGAATGTGCTGGAGTGGGATTCTGCTTTACATTCACCACCCTGGCAGCACAGCAGGATCCCAGTGCGGGGTCTCACACTGAACAATTGCAGCTGGAGTGGAAAACCCCACTCGTGGAGCCCCGAAACAAAAGCAGCCATTCAGGTTCGGCCCTGCCAGCACATCAGTGCCCAAGATATTCCTTAATCAGGACAATTAACACCTGCATAGCAAATGGGGCGGTGTCTCCTGTGGTTAAAGTGATCACCGTGTGATCCTGTAACTCCTGTCCCCGTACCCACCAGGAGAGGAACCGAGGGGTACAAACCTTGCTCCTGTGAGGAACCGAGGGGTACAAATCCTGCTCCTGTGAGGAGCTCCAGCGGCAGCAGCTTCAGGGAACCCTCCAAGCCCTGCTCCTGCTGCTTCAGCATCTGCCGGGGTTCTCCCTGCTGGCCTGAGAGCCGATTCCGTGCTGCTCTCCAGCCTGTTCCACCATCTGTGGAGTAACTGCTGGTGCACCATGAGTCCCAGGCCATCCCAAAATTCGGGGAGTCACCACCACAGTCTCTGGAGTCCCCAGTTTTTCCTCAGCTGTGTCATGGCTGCGAATGGTCTCTCCCAGCCCCACCAAACGTGTGGATCAGCACACACAGCTTTCCAGGGGAGTCACAAAATAAAAAAAATGAAATAAAATAAAAAGCATAAAGCAGGGCACTGTTCCGTGTTAGACACCAGCAATGGCTCAGAAATCTGAATGAGCAGCTACTATACTGGGAAACAGACAATTCTCACCTGACTTAGGCAGAAACCCCACTTGAAAGGGGGCAAGTGCTGAGTAGTGACCACACAAAAAAGGAAAGCTCGGTCTAAGGTTTGATGTTGTCCTTGGGAATGACAGTGAGAGTCCAGGCAAGAAATAACTTCTTTTTCAGGTGGCCTACGGAACAAGTACCTATCTCCAGAGAACTTTGCAAATGCAGCTCTCTGGAGCCACCCCTCAAGTGCCACCCAGCTGGGCAGGCAGAGAGGGGAGCAGGTGACAGGGACAGCAGAACCCAGGGGTGAAGCTCACTGGCCAAAACCCTTGGGGAGCTTAGAGCCCCCACAGCCTCGCTGTTCTCGTTCTGCAGCCACGCAGACAAATTGTTCCTCCAAGGCTGCAAACCCCGTAGCTTTCATAGGCACTGGATTCAATTAAAAAACCAAATTTAACTATTAAAAGGCAGCTTCAGTGAAATGCTGACTGCTTGCATCACCGCTCCTAAGAGCTCGCTGTGGCTCCCGCTGCCAGAACTTCCAAATACATGAAGCAAACTTGCTTATAATAGCAGGAAGAAATCAGATCTTTCCAAGCACTGAGGCTCAGCCAAATGCATCCCAGAGACCTGTGTTGCCACGAACCATCTGAGCTGAGGCTGGGGCTGGTTTCCACATTGCTTTGTTTATATTGACTGCGTTTATGATGCCTCAGAAGTTGCCAGTAAAATATTTATTTAGCAGTTAAAACGTTCTGCAAATGATTTTGCTGTCCCAAAAGATAAATATTTCTCGGCATTCTGAAATGATACATTGATGTTTTTGTTAAGGAAATTGCATGTTGATAAAATTTTCTCAGATTACACTTTGTCGTTCCTTTGTATTTGAAGTGGCCACATTAATTTTTCGTGATATTTATTGTAATTGTAAATTGCACCGAGATTAGAAACATTAAACTTACCATAAAATGAAACACATTTCAAGTATTTCCGAGTCATCTATTTATGGGCTTGAGGACATTTTTGATCCTCCAGGTTACCAGAGTGCTTCAAGCTCACAGGACAAGGATCTAACACAAAACAGAATGGCACTTTAAATTCTTGGGGAGCTTTTTCTTCTTTTATATTTTCCCTCTCTCTCTCCTTCTTTTCTTCTACACCAATATTCAGCTCCACTTTGGGGTGTCCCTGCACTGCAAAATTTCACCCTGAATTATGTTTGCAGCAGATTTGAATCTTATGCAGGCTATTAAATAAAATTAAATAGGGCACTGCCACCTTTCCTGATTTCTTCTGCTTCCTTTAACCTCCCAGCAGTGCTCACACCCATGATTTGAGCTGAGCTTCCCGGTTCAGACACCAGAGGATTGTGTGCAAATGAATGAAGGCTGTCAGTGCCCAGACCACCAAAACTTCCATGGAACACCGTGATCTTGGAGCCTCCTCCCAGCCACGTGGGGTATCTGGAGTGGAGCTGCATCGCTGTGAAAAATTCCAGTTTTTCAAACACAGCCCGTGTGCAGCAGCCCAGCTCCCAAACACAGCTCCTGCCTCTGCTCTGCTGTGCAGCAGCCTCAGCCTTGCTGGCCAGCACTCTTCAAATGAAAAAAGGAAAGTGTTCTTCCTCAAAGTCAGCTCCTCAGTTACATCTTCTCAGAAAAACCAGTCTGGACAGATCACCTGAGAGCAGCCAGGGTGGATCTGTGCAGAGCACAGGGTCCTGCCAGACCCCCAAGTTTATTTTTCTCAGAACAGTGATGCTCTAAGCACTGAGCATGAAAAACTCCAATGGACTCCAATTTCCCATCTTCCTCGATGTCTTTTAGTGCATCATATTACCTAGGTTTAAAGTAAAGACTAAAAAGAAATATAAACATTTTTTTAAAAATTAAAAATTCAAATCAAATCACAACAACCCTCCCTCATTTTTTACACATTTGGAGGGAACATTTTTCACAGTTACCTATTCAATAAATTTTTTCCTTATTTTCTCCCTTTTGGTTGGTTTTCATGAGGGTTTTGTGCTGTTTGACTTTAGAGAACATCTCTGAATTCACAGGGAATCTTCAAGGGTAGGATGAAATATTGGACATATAGGAAAAAGCTCTCGTTCTTCTGTTTTCAGTCCAAATTTTTAAACAGTCTACAAACACTTTTCAATAACGAGCCCTGACATCTACGAATGCCAACTCTCAACATGTACAGTTAATTAAAAGAAATCAAACCCAGCTTTGTAAACGAACAGAGTTGCAACCACAATCTCCACGGAGGCTTCCATCTTTCCCTCTGCGCTGCACAGCTCCTCTGCCCATTCCAGAACCTCGTGGAATGAAACATTCAGGCCTCTTTCACGGGAATCAAAGTAAAATTCCTCGGGTCCTCAGAAAGCCTTAGTGCTCTGAGCAAACCATTAGAGGACAACCTGATGACACGAACTGGCACAAGGGCAGAGATTCACTCCAAAAACCTGCTAGAGAGAATTTAGGGTACCGTGGATGTTCATCCAGGACTCTGAAACAGCTCCTGATAAAAGATATGAAAGAACACTAGGCAGAAAGGAAGGTGCTGGGATCTGGTTCTAAAAACACTGCACGTGCCTGCAAAGAACCACAGAATCACTGGATGGATTGGGTTGGGAGGGACATGAAATCATCGCATTCCAACCCCTGCCATGGGCAGGGACGTCACTTATGCTCTGCAGTCAGAAATTAAACATTTATTGGTTAGAAATTAAACCTAAACCTCTGCAATAAAGGGCTCTCTCTCGCACCTGCCTGGGGACTCTGTGTTGTTCTGCTTCATTACATAAACCCAGCATGTTTTAACCCAAAGAGTGGAGTGAACCCAGCACAGCCCTGTGGGTGTCACCTGCAGCCAGGAAAACATTGAGGGAGTGATGGCAGAGCTCCAGGAAATAGAGATTTGCATGGGGGGAAAAAGAAGAGGCTGTTTATCCTTGTGACAACACTCAGGGTGAGTGCGACAAGTGAAATTAGCAGGTGGTAATTAGCAAAGCAAACAATGGGAAGCGGCTCTTGGGGCATTGCACACACAACAGAACTTGTTCGCAGACAATCTGGCACCTCGCCAAGGACAACTTGACTGAAAAGGACAAACAAACCCCAGAAATGCCTGCTAGAGCCTGATACAAGCGTCCACCTGTGCCTCGGGGAACCCTGAGCAACAGGGGGTGGAAAGCACAGGATTGAAGTGAGGAAAGGGGAGCGGAACGCAGGCTGTGAAATCTCCGGGGTTATCTCATTATTCATCCTCTAACCTGGAGTGGTTCTTCCTCACAATTCCTGAAGGTTGCACTGAAACAGAAACAAGAGGGATCCGAATATAATTAATGAGTTTGTGCCAGGCCCAGCTCAAGAACTTGGGCAGTGCAGGGGAAATCATTATGGTTGGAAAAGAACAGGGTGAAACCTGCATTCTCCAGAGCAAGCATTATCTCCAACCCTCCTGTCTCCTAATAAAAGCAGTTCATAGGAGGACTCGGGATTAAAGCACAGTTCATTCCGGGGAGGAGAAATTGCATCTCCCAGGTACAGCAGCTCTATTTATGAAATCTCTGACCCTGGAAATTGTGCTTGGCCTTGGAGCTTTCACCTGCACTGAATGGAGGAACAGAACTGGGGAGAATTTGTGGGCACTGAGGACATGCTGACCATGAATGCCAACAGCAAAAATATCATCAGGAAAACACCTGGAAATTGTGAGATCTGTAAACGCAAGGTCAAAGAAGAGAATTTTTGTAGAGTGCATCTATCCAAGCGCAAGAAAACACAGCGAGGTTTTTAAGGTTAATAGGGCAGAAAACTCAAATATATACCACGATGTTTGACCCAATGCTGGGTGCCACCAGTTCTGGGCTCTCTAGTTATAAAGGCAGCATTTTGTTATCCAACCCACATATAACTCTTCCAAATTCCTGCAGGGGTAACATCTCCTCTGGGGTTTGTCTCATCTAGGAGAAGACACTGGGAGGGATTGCAGAGAATTGAAAAATTTATGTACAAAGAAATACCTTTTCTTACTGCTTTTTTCCACATCCAGCCAACAGCTCACATATCAGTATGGTTACACAAAGGTCTGTAAGGATCCCAGCTGCCTTTATACATCCCTTCATAAAAGGAGCAAGGATGGCAACAGCATCAGGGAGACAGGCAAGAGATCAGCACAGAAATCTGTTGAAGTTTTGCCATCCAGATATTCCCTGGTGCAGCAAAAGGAGCAGAACTGACTGGAAATCGTGTGTATCAAGGCAGGCGCCAGGTGCCACGGCAGCCTCTGGAGCTCAATGCCCAGCAGGGCTTGCCCGGCTCCAAACCTCAGCAAACTGCACCCCTGTGGAACCAGGCGCTCCTTCTCGAGTCCTGATCATGCTGAAAACACAACATTTGGCTGAAAGGATGCTTTCTGAAAACCATTGCAGATCCCTGACCTTCCACCCAGTGCAGGAGCTCTCTGGAGCCTCAGGAAGAGCTCAGGTCTTCCAGGAGTCACCCCTGAGCAGCAGAGCCCTCTCTCAGCCTGTGCTGCTGCTCCTGCTGCCTGGGAAAAAAAGGGTTAAACACACATGGCTCACTTTCCAGCCGGGAGCCAGGGAAAGCTGCAGAGCACTGATGTGGGTGTTTATCTAAAGCTTCTGATGTTCTCTGGGCTTTCTTGGAGGGGTTTGTTTTAGGTTAATTTCATTCTGGGCTGTATTTTCCCCTTTAAATTAATAGGAGTTAAGTGCAGTGGGCTCAGCTGCAATTTTTTTGTAAAACATGTAAATTTTTTTTGTAAAGTATCCATCTGTTACATTTACAAACCTGTCCCCTTGCAGCATTGCATGCGCTGCAGCTCAGCCAAAAATTGTGAATATTCATTGAAATTCAGAAGCAAATTCATCCATATCTACAGCTGCTTCCAGGCACTCTCTGCAAATATTTGCACACTTGTACTTTACTGGTACAAATCCTGGTGAATGAGGAATTTTCATTTCAAACAGCCACGGAGCTCAGCGTGCTCTGCTCTGTTTTACACCAGGGTCTGCACACCAACACTTGCCTAGTGAGACATGCCAGGAAACAAGCAGCACTCTGTGACTGCTAAAATGAACACAGAATCTGAGTATGAAATATTTGCACACTCATTAACGTGGAAAGTTCACAGCACACCACAGGATTCTGAAAAACCCTGTGGGGCACTTTAAACCTTGCCTGTGGCAGCACCAAGCCTCAAAGAGCTGGAATGAGAGGAGGCTCTGAGCATCTGCAAGGACTGGCACAGACGTCCAGCATTTTGCACAGTCTGAACAGGCCCTCAGAGAATTTCTGTTCAGTAAATGGGAATATTCCACAACCCAGTTCTCACTTTTACAAAAAGGAGAAGAGGACAACACACAGAGATGATTTGTCTCTTTAAACATCTATTAAAGGCTATTTTCACACAGACAAGGTGTTATTCACTTCCATATTTCAGCCAGTTACACAATTAAGAGAGAATATAATTTGAAAATAGTAGGGATTTATATTCCTTGTGTTTAATCTTTGGTGAATACCTTAGAAAGTGTTTCTAGCAGCAGTAACAGCATGGGATCTCTCTAAGACCTTGTCAAGCAGCAGGAAAGGAAAAAGCCTGTTAGCTCAGAATGAGCAGCCAGCTTCTCCCTCGGAGAGCTCTCTGTGGGGAAAGATGCATTTTGGGAGCACCTTCCCTGCCAGCCCAGGGCAGACTTGTGCTTTGCTGACATCTCCTGCCATGAGGAGCCTTTTACCCAGAGCTCTTCTCTGACAAAACACTCGTTCTTCACAAAGCAAAAGCTTGAGAGCTGGAGAAGATAATTCATAATAAATTAATCTAATCCACATAAAAAGTCTGTGATTTATGTGAAGTGGCCCAGTGTAGTGTTTGAGGCTCTCCTCTCCAGTTATTGCTATCCCAGACAGACGTCAGAGTTCCCAGGACACACAGATTTCTGCTGCACATCTGCCTGTGCTGCTCTGGGCTATGTTTGCCATTTGCTCTGTCCTGGCAGGATGTCACTGAGGGCCAGGGATCCTGCACAGGTAGCTCCCAGCCTGGCAGTCCTGGAGCATCAGGCTGGGAACATAAATTCATGGGGTGTGTGTCACTTTCCCTGCAGGTCACACCTGAGCAGCTGTGGGGTGTGGATGAGCAGGGCCATGGTGCTGTGAGCACTTCTGCACTTGAACTCTACTGCTCTTCAGCATAACCCAGGGGTTTCCTCCTCCTGAGGTGTCCTTCCTTTAAATAAAACCCACTGGCTTCAGGGTCTTTTCAGAGAGCAAGTGAACTCTACCCAGTGCTCTCTGAACCCAATCTCTGAGGGGAAAACCATTTCGAGGGAGCAGAATCTTCTCATCCCAGCTAATACTGAAGCTCCAGGCGCAGCTCTGTCCCTTCCTCATTGGCCTCATGCACCATTTGAATTTCGGAAAGTTCCCACATTCCCGTCCTAAAAGGAAACACGTTCTGAAAACACCACAAGCTCATTCTGTGGTTTGCTAATATGGGTGCAGAATAAACAATGGATTTGGGGATCCTGCAGAGGAAGAGCCCATGCTGTACATGATCATGCTTTAATGGACTCTGTTTGTAAACGCATCAGGCCATACACGACCCTAGCTTTCCCATCCTCACAGAGCTGCGTGGGTTAGGGATGGATTTTAAACTTCTGCCATGCAAACTGCTGCCTGTTGACACAGTGGTCATCACCAGCCTCATCAGAGGTACCCATCCCTGTCCCTGAACTTTCCTTCTGGCACATTTCCTGCAGATTTCATGGCAAAGCTCAGCCAAGCAGACACAACAGCAGAGAGCTGTGTTAGCGTGGATAATGCAAACTCGCCCTGATCTTTATTTACACATTGCTGGGCCAAATTTCAGGGGATCAGGAGTTTAGCATTTAGATTTTATCTACTTTACAAATCAGCTGAAACAACCGAATTTAATGTGTGTGTAATGACCTCAACTCAACATTTAGGCTTAAGACAAACATGTAATAACAGGACATCACATGTTAGTTAATGAACTTTAGAGAATTTGACTGAACTCAGTAGGTCACATCAACCCCTTCCTTTGGTCCCTTTTGGACCAAAATCGTGAGGAAAAGTCCCAGATAGACCATAACTTTTTCTCCCCAAATCCCAGAAGGCCTGACCCACATCAACCTCAGCTCAGCCCTCACACGTGGTGCAGGTGATGTTTTCTCAGTACCTGGGGAGCGCAGGATCCAGCATCGCCCAACCTCCCCTCCATGCCCCACAAAACTCCCTGTACCCCTCCCTGACAACCCCACAATGTCCCTTGATATTTCCCCATCCACTCCACAAATACAACCTTGCATCCTCCCACCCCTCTCCATCTTCCCTACATCCCCTCAAACCTCCCATCTTCCTTCCCACCCTTCCATCCTCCCTGCATCCCCTCCAGGCTCCTCACCCCCCAGACCCACATCCCCCCCACACCCCTGCATCCCCCTCACGCCCCTCAAAATCACCCCCTCCACACACCCCTGCATCTTTCCATAGCCCCCTGCATGCCCACTCCTCCATCACCCCCACATCCCTCCACACACCTCACAGCCCCCCATATTCCCTCTCGAATCCCTCCACATCCTCCTCCACTCCCCACCAAACCCTCCCCATCTTACTGCATTCCCCCATCCACATCCTCGCTCCACCCCTCTGCAGTTTCCCACCCTCTGGAGGGGAAAAGGCAGCACCAAGTCTGTGCTTTGGGGGTTTTTATGAGAAGTGCCCATAAAACATTGGTCTAGGATCAATTTTTTCTCCCAGAAAGGCAGGGCACACCTCCCCTTGCCTGCAGGTGTGGAGCAGAGAGTCAGGGCAAGGCCACTGCCCCCAGCAGTGGGGCAGCCCCTCACAGCCCCGTCCTGGTGTCCATCTGCTCCTGGTAGAGCAAACACTGCTTCTGAATAAACACCCATGGCATCAATCTTCAAATACCCCGGCTCCGTGGAGCTATATTTAAATTGACATCGATGAAAAAGCAGAACTTTTCTCAGGTTTCTTTGAGATGCTTCATAAAAAGGGAATTTAGGATGTTTGAATTGGAAACTCACCTTAAATGGATTTTTGTTAAGGAAACCATCAAAACGTTTGCTGATTACCTGTGACCAGAGTGGCATTCAAACGTGGAAGGACCCACTTTTCCAGCCTTCAATCTACACCCTCCTGCTTTGTTTGCAGAGAAAACATGTGCTTTTCTGCCTATACTGGTGTAATTAAAATGTGGAGCTCCCCAGTGGGGATGCATTTCTGCCAGGATGAACGTGCATGGTAATGCAGCTTATTTACAGAGAAAGGAGAATAACCACCAGGTGTGTCAGCTACAAATATCCTTTACTGGCCCCAGAATTACACAGCAGTGGCAAACACCCTCGGGATGGGGGAGCAGCTTTTCCAGCAGCTTTGGGTTCTGCAGAGAGAGATCATTCCCGCAGGCAGAACAGGTCTGAGAGTTACACGGCTGAACAAAGTCATTCAGACCTCCCCCAGGTCCTGCTCGACATCTCGGGGTGTCTGGGCTGACCCAGCCCTGCTGTCGGCACACTGCGGGTATGGGCGTTACCCATCGCAGCCCAGCAGCACCGCAAGGTCTCATCACAGTTGTGAAAGGTAATTAGAGAGTGAAACGATTCTGCTGCACTGTCCAAAATTTTCCATCGGCACCGAACCTGCGTGCAGGTGAGGCCTGCTGTGATTTCCGTGTGGTCGCTCATGGCCGGGAAGGTTTATTGATGCTGGTCAGAGGGAGTCCCCAGCCCTGCTTTTAAATGCGCTGGGATATTATCAAACACATTTGGAAGGGCTGTCACTGGAGGCTGGTGGCATTTACCCTGGCTTTTCAAACAGAATCAGAATCTCAGAATGGTTTGGGCTGGAAGGGACATTAGAGATCATCTCTTTCCACCCCCCGAATGGGCAAGGACCCCCCATCCATCCGAGTGCCCCTCACTGGGTCCTTTCTACTCCTGGCTCCCAGCTGCTGCTGCTCCGGCCAACCCAGCAGGCAGCCCACCTGGAGAAGCTGTGGGAAATTAAATTTTCATGGAAAACAGTAGGTAAAATCGTTAAAAAATAATCTAAAAATATATATATGTGTGTGTGTAGTATATATGCACATTACAAGAAAACACAAAGTACAACCAACCAATTAAAAAATCCCATGAGCCAGGTATGTTGTCAGATAATTCCAGCAGGCTTCTTCCGTGCCTGAGAGGAGCCTGGGTGTCGTTGGCATCGCCGAGGTGGCGGGAGAGCTCCTCAGCCCGGCTCTCACCCGCTCGGGGCTGGACCCGGCTCCTCCCGAGGCACAAATTGGTCCTTAAAGCCGTGACCAAGCGCTGCTGGGCAGGGGCTCGGTCAGCCGGAGGAGCCGTGTGTTCATCCCCAGCACACCCATCCCGTTCCGTGCCCTCTCCCCGGCAGCGGGAGCCGCTCCCCGCCGTGCCCCAGGCGCTCCCGCCGGTGCCGCGGCTGTCCCGGCTCGGTCCTGCCGGAGGGACGCTCCGGCCACGGCTCAGCCCCACGCGAGACGAGGCTCTCGGCCATCTGCCAGAGCGAGAGACGCTTCGCCCGAGCCCCTCGGAGCTTTTCCTGCCTCGCTGCAACAAGAAAAAAGCGTACCTCAATGTCCTGAGGGGAAGCGCGGAGAGAGAGCCCTGCGCGGGTGCGCAGCTCCGGGAGCCGCGGGGCTCCGTGCGCAGAGAGAGAGGGGCGGCACAACCGCACCGGGACCCCAGATAGGACCGGACCCTGCTCGGCCCCTGCCCGGCAGAAACGCAGCTTCCCAGAGCAACCCAAACCCTCCCTCGCTGTCTAAGAGGGAGAAAAAAAGCAACAAGCAAACCCAAAACCACACCAAATTAAATGCCTTTGTGCGCTGTAAAAAGTTAATCGCCTTATGATCTGAGAAAAAATAATCACTTCTCCGTCACTTTCTCAGCTGTGAAAAGAAAATATTAACATTCTGTGGCGAAGGCGCCAGCACCGAGCGGAGCCCGGCTGTTCCAGCCCGCTGGCGGCACCGGGGACGGACACAGCCCGTCGTCCTGTTAACTTAGGTTAATGCGCCAGCCAATCTCCCTTTTAATTAAACCCTGCTGCTGCTCTCACGCTTACTGAAAGCGCCACAAGCAACAGCCAGAGGTGACAAAGCCACTCGCCCCCTGTGTCCTGCCCGCTCTGAAGGACTCCGCAACCCCCCGGCTCTGGCAGCCCCGCCGCCTTCCCTCTGCTCAGCACTCATCTTCGTACCCGGCTTAAATCAAACATTTCCACCCTGATGTTTGGTTAAATATCTAAGTCATTTCGATGTGAGAATACGAGGTTGTTTCCTGTTTACCCAGCACTGGTCGTGTCCTCCACCGCTCATCCTGGGAGCTGGTTTAATCCGGGATGGGGCCGGGGCACCGCCCGGGTCGGGCCGTGAGAGGCAGCGGGGTCGGAGCCGTAGAGGGAGAAACGAGGAAAGCTGGGAACGACCGGCAGGAATTCAGAGCAGATTCACCTCGAGGGCTCCGCCGGCGGCGATTCGGGGCTGGTTTGAGCTCAAGCCCGTCCGTGCAGTCTCTGTGCTCTGCCGTGTCCGTGCCTCGAGCAGGGGCTGGGGCCTCCCGGAGCCGCTGCCCGGGCACAGGGAGCCCCGCACCACCGCCCGGCCAGCCCTCAGAGCAGCCCGCAGGGCCAGGGAGCCACCGACCGGACCCGAGCCGCGGGCGCTAATTACTGCCGTTAATTGGGAGGCTGTCCCGCCGCTCCCCTGCCCTCTCGTCCTTCCCTGTCGTGCTGCCTTTTTTTTTTTTTTCCTTTTTTTCTTTCTTTTTTTTTTTTTTTAACAGAATAGCAGTAATTGCATGTCTCGATGGATTCTCTATAATTTAACATCCCAACGGAAAACGTGGAGAAATGACTCGGGGAAACAAGCGAAAAAATAAAATCAAGAAAAAAAAAATCCACCCGAACAACAAAGCGCCGGGATCTCGCGCTGCATCGTAGAAGCTCATGAAGAGCATTTTTTAAAAGTATCATTTAGGATGCGCAGTGCGAAAGTTAACGAGCCTTTGGTCAGCAACTAACGTATCTTTAAAATCCGAAAGCATCCGAATTTGACCAAGGCCAAGGGTCTGGCCTCTCCCGGCCACGGGCAGCCGAAGCGTCGCGGAAAACGGTGGGAGAATCTTCCCGGTACCCCTGCGCTTTGCACTTTCTCTGCAGATCTCCCTGGAACTTGGGTTTGAATCTCTAACCTGCCTCCGTGGGGGAAAAAATAACAAATTTTTTAAAAACCAACCCCAAAGCATTACTTTACTCAGAGCAATAGTTCATAAAATACTTTATTGAAATAAAGTAAATATCTTCGCATTAATAAAACTGATCATAAAATGCAGTTTTCGAATAACTAGGGGCACCACAGGGTTTTAGACAGCGAGTAGATGTGGAAGGTGGGATCCAGTGTCCTCCTGGCCCCTCGGGCCGTGGCACAGCACAGTGGCCGTGGCGCAGCGAGAGCTCCGCGGGAGCGGAGAGGGCGGCGGGGCGGGGGAGACCGGGATGCGCTCAAAGCGTCCGAACATCCCAAGGCCGAGGGCGGCCGCAGCCTCTGTCCGAGCTGCCGTCCAATCCTCTCGGGCCGGCCCGGCGGGGCCGTGAGGGCAGGGCCGGGGGCGGTGGGGCCGGGGCGGCGGCGGGGCCCTCTCACCTCACTCCTCCTGGCTGACCTCGGCCGGCGAGCCCAGGCTCTCGGGCGGCTTCTCGGCGTCCCGGGCGCGCTCCTGCTCCGAGAGCTGCTCGCTGCTAGGGATCGAGTTCTTCTTCGGGCGGCCCTTGGGCTTGGTGGGGGACTCCAGGCCGCCCCCCTGCAGCACCTGCGAGGCGGGGAGAGGGCGGAGGAGGGGGACACCCCGGTAAATCCGAGCTGCCATCAGCCCAGGCCACAGGAACCCCTCTCTCTCCCGTCCCCCGGAGCGCAGCTGCCGGTGCGGGTCCTCTCGGGCTGTGCCCGCCACTCCGGAGGCCGAGCGGGAGGGCTCGGACAGGACCGGGAGGGGTGTCCGTCCGGGGCCCGGGAGATGCTGGACCAGGGGTATGGTATTAAAGACCAGGGGTGTATTATTTTGTTATTATTAATAATAATATTATTAATAATAATATTATCATCATCATTATTATTATCCTTAATGTTTCCATTAACAGCCCAGGGCCGATGTGCCGAAGGACGAAGCCCGCAGGGCAGGGCTCGGTACCCCATGGAATGCGGACACGGCGAGCCCGAGGGCCGGCTTGTTAATAAGGGACACTTACTATTTTCTTCCATTTCATGCGCCTGTTCTGGTACCAGGTTTTCACCTGGAGCTGGCTGAGCCCCAGCGATTCGGCAAGGTCTATTCTGCGGGCGAGAGAGAGAGGAGGTCAGGCCGGCAGCTGTGGTCTCGGGTGGCAGCTTCCCGACTTTTCAAGCAAAAGGAGCCCCATCCCGCGGCGTCGCGTCACGCCCCGGGTCCGAGGTCGGCCACAGCCTACCTGTCGGGCGTGGAGAGGTATTTCTGCTTCTCGAAGCGCTTCTCCAGCCCCATGAGCTGCAGCTCGGTGAAGACGGTGCGGCTACGGCGGCCTTTCTTGGCCTTGCCCGGCTCCGGGGGGCCCGGCTCCAGCTTGCCGCGGAGGTGCAGCTCCAGCGGGAGGTGAGGCGTGGCGGAGCCGCCCTGCAGCCCCGAGCCGGCGGCCAGCAGCGCCGAGCCCAGCCCCGAGCAGCCCAGGGGAGCCAGCGGGAACTTGAACACGGCGGCTGGCTCCGCCTTCAGCACCGCTGCGGGAGAGAGCGGCGGTGAGCGGCGGGCAGCGCAGGGACCCCCGGGGCTGCGGGGCGCCTCGGCTTCCCCGGGAGCAGCCCCTGCCAGGGGCCCCGGCCGCTTCTCCTCCATTCTCTGCATCGCTGCGGGTCCTGAGCCCCGTCGGTTCCGCCACCTCCGCCGGACAGGAACATGTTTTGCCCTTCTACCAGCACATGCTGATCGCGGAATTACTTGGGGGTTACAAGTGAAAATAATTCAAACCAACCCAAAAGCGTTCCCCTCGGTGTCACCCGGCAGCCGCCGGGCCCGGCTGAGCTCGGCGATCAGCGGGGGCCGGGCACGGTCCCAGGATTCCCTTCCTAGGAGTTTTCAGGATGTTTTCGACCTGATAATAATTTCTATCCCACTCCTGAACCGTAGCCCATGAAGCGGAGCCCGGGGAGAGGACAGCGAGCCGTGCCCGAGGGTGCTGCACCCCGCGGGCTGGGGCCGCCCTCGGCCGGCTCCATTCACTTCTCCCCGATCCTGCCCGGCCCTGCTCCTCTCGGTTCCCTCGCCCGGCTCGGCCCGGCCGGATCCTTCCCAGCTCCACCGCTCCGCTCCCTGGCCTGGGCCGGGGGTTCCGGTCCTGCTTGGCCCGTCCTCCCCATCAGGACACAGGAGCGGCCTTGGCGGCGGGGAAGGACTTTAGGGGAGTCTCTGCGGGGGCTTCTCCTCGGCCTGCGCTGAAATCGCCTCCCTCCCTCCCTGCAGGGCCCAATCCTGTTCCTGCCTGTCCCTGCGGAACTGAGCCGTGAGGGGTGTAAGGAACCTTTTATCTGATCCGCTATTCCGAGCACTTAGGAACAGTTCATCTTGAAAATAATACTATTTTCTAGATAGTCTAACGCATGTTGCTCCTTTGACGCTTTCCTCCTTTTCTCTTAAACGCAGAAAAAGAAATTGGGATAGTCCTTTTCAGTTCAGGTCAATGGATAAAGTGCTATGGCTCTGCAGATGAAGATGGCTTGGGATGTGAAAGCTTTCGCCATCTCACATTTAAATATTGGCCTTTAAAATATATTAAGTAATGGCCTTCAAAATAAATTAAACACTAGCGTTAAAAAAACACCCAAAACACAAAAAAAGAAAATAAGAAAAAACCGCAAAAAACTCCCCGAAACAATAACAATAAAACCAATAACAATTTTTTAAAAGCCTCATTGAATATGTTAATAAACTGCATTTGTTCTGGATGCTATATCCGAGTGGACAGAGCATACTGGCACCCGTTTTAAAAAAGCCCCAAACATGTAAATATTATAATATGGACTAAATGTTATGTCTTCCATCTTCTATATTATTATTATATAAACATAGAGTATATTTATATACTATATATAATATCCCTTGATAGTATATATTTTTATCTTTACACGTAAGTCGGGTTTCCAGCTCGATCTGTGACCGCAGGGCCTCTTGCTGCCCCTCGAAGCCACGCACAGATCCCACAGCTTAGCTGTAGCAATTCTCACCTCATCCAAAAACACGGGGAAAAAAAACCCAAAACGAAACTACCAACAACAACTTTCTTCCCTGAAATTCAAAGACCATTCTGTGCAGGGGCCGCTGGAGCCGCCAAGCCGCTTTCTTCCGTTTTAGGCCCCAAACCCTCGGCTGCTCCCGGCTGGAGCGCCCGCGGCACTGCGGGGATGCGCATGGCCGGCTGAGCTCAGCAGAGATTTCTTTAGGCAGAATTCCCAAGTTTTTCTCCAAGGTACCCGGCTCCCAAAGGCTCTGGGGACCATGAGCGGGCGATTCCTCCCCGCCTGCCGCCCCCAGCCGCCCCCCAGCCGCGGGGAACCCTCGGCACGTACCGAGGTGGTTGTGATAGGGCCGGGCGGAGAGCAGCGCCTGCACCCCGAACTTGAGCAGCTCCCCGGCTGGCGCGGCCCCCTTGGCGTCCGGCGGGTCGGTGAGGATCTCCTCGATCATGAAGCTGCGGTAGCGGTGGGAGCGGTGGTCGGGGAAGGCTTCGGCCGGGAAGTAGCGCGCGGCGCCCAATTCCAGCGGGTGCTGCATCCTCGCTCCCCCCGGGGCGCGGGGGGACCCCCGGCCGCCGGGGCCGCCCTAGCGCAGCCCCCCGGCCGGCAGCCGGGCAGCGGGGCCTCTGCCCATCGCCCCGCCGCCCCTTCCCCTGGTCCTGAGCAGCGCGGGGCCCGGAGCCGTCCCCGCCGCCTGCACACGGGGCGCGGCACCGGGCAGCGCCGTCTCTCCGCCCCGGGACCGCGGCCGCCGCCTATTATACGGCCGGGCCCGGCGGGGCCGTCAGCGCGGCGGGGGAGGGCGCGGGAGGGGCTGCGGAGGAAGGAAGGGGCCGGGGCGGGCGAGTACCTGGAGCGGGGCTTACAGCCCAGCACTTGAACCCCCGCTATATAAAGCAAATTACCCGTTCTTCTCGCTGCGGGAGGGCAGACACCCAAACAACCGCTGGCCCCTTCGAAGCTCAGCCCCGGTCCCGGCGCAATCCTTATCGCCATCCCGGTCCCCGTCCCCGGCTCCAGCCCCATCCCCGTCCCCATACTCATCGCCATCCCTGTTCCCGTCCCCACACAGATCTTCTGTCCCTTTCCCATTCATGTCCCAGTCCCCCTTCCCATCCCCATCCCTTGACGGGGCACCCGCGGTTCTGGGGCGCCTCGGCGGACGAAGACCCGGAGCCACACGGACCCTCGGCCCTGACCTGCAGCAGCGGCGGCTCGGAGCCCTTAGGGCAGCCCCGGGGCGGTGGCCGGGGCTCGGAGGAGCCGAGGCAGCCCGAGGCCGGGGCTGCCCGTGCAGGGTCCCAGGCCCGGTGCCCTCAGCTCC
The DNA here is from genome assembly GCA_034509425.1 of Eopsaltria australis. Taxonomy (NCBI): domain Eukaryota; kingdom Metazoa; phylum Chordata; class Aves; order Passeriformes; family Petroicidae; genus Eopsaltria; species Eopsaltria australis. The sequence goes on along the minus strand of JAVTVJ010001119.1, from coordinate 50,174 downwards.
GGGCTCCCTCCCGGCCTCGGCCAAAGCGGGTAAACATCGAGAAGCATCTGCTCAAGGGAAAAGAACCCTGCACGAAGCGGAGCCTGTCCCTGGACTTTTAGATCATTTACACGAACATTTTGCTCGGCACAACGTGATTCATTCTGTTCCCTCTAGCCCGTGTCACGCACCACAGCAGAGACCCACGAGTCACCCCTGCTCGTTACTGACGCTCTCCGAGCCAGATCCGTGTGCGAGAGCCCGAAAGCCCGAATCCCTCCCGAAAATGTCGGCACCGGTGGATTACGGGGGATGGTTTCGGCAGCCCGCCCGGGGGTCCCGCGGCGTGGGGCGGGCTTGGCCACGCTCGGCCTCTGCCCACGGCCGGAGCTGCCCACGCGCGCCTGTGCCTGGGTGGTGATCACGGGAGGCACCCACGGGCTCGGCCCACGCAGAGGGACGTGCACCGGGCTCACCCCCAGGACAAGGGAAGCTCAGCCTCCTTCTTTACGGTTTTTGACCAAAAAAGGGGGTTCTGCCCGTTTTCCCGACTGCCGCGGGGGATGCGCAGAGGAGAGCGGAGCAGCCGCGGGGTCTTGCCCAGCTACGTTTCGGAAGCGCAGAGCGAGACGGGACAGCCACGGGAGTGACCCGCGGGTGCCGTCCGTGAGCGCAGCCCGCGGGGGACGAGTCACAGTGCTCGGCTGCCATAGGGGCCCGAGTGTCTGGCCAGCCTCCCCCGACTCTGGGCCGTCTCCATCGCTCCTCGTGGGTCCCCGCTCGGCTACACGCGTGGGGGCCCTGCAGCCACGGCCCCACAAAGGCACAGAATAGCTCTGGAGGCTCCGCATCTGGCGGCAGATGCGGCTGCAGGGACCCCCGGCCCATCGGGATCCCGGCCCGGTAACTTGAATTAAATATTGAGGCAGGGGAAGGTGGAGGCGTTCAGGGAACTGTGGAGAACACGAGGCTGCCCTGCCGCTCCTGTCAGCGCTATTTGAGTCCTGCTGCCGTTTCTCTGTACTGCTCACCCCTGCATGCGACAACAACGAATTAATTTATGCTCTGCACTTCACTGCCTGCCCACATAACCTGTTCCATATGGTTACTGCGACTCGTACGAAGCAGTTCCGCGCGGATTTGTTCTGCTTTCTCCACGTTTCTTCAATTTAAAATTACGCCACTCGCTCTGTGAAACGCTAACGGGTTGAACCCCCGTGAGCCGCCCGGGTGCTCCCTGCTGTTCGCAGGTTGTCATTTACTCACACATCATCTCGGTGTGCGCACCACCAACGAGTCGGTGACACGCGGCAGAGCGGGGCCGTGCCTGGGGGCCGCGGGCCCCTCCGGGGGTGGCAGCAGCGGGGACAGGCGGCACCGAGCCCACCGAGATGCGGGACTCGGGTCTGGACGCCTCCATCCCTCCCCGAATTCCTGCCGGGAATCTGGGGCAGCCGTGTCCCTATGCACACCTGCGCTCCGGGGAGCCCCGACCGAGACCAACGAGGCCCCCAAAATAATCAAAAATCCCAAATCGAAGCCATCTCTGTTTCCTGACGAATCTTTTCATCCGCCCATGCTTTGTTCATCTGCTCTGCTGAGATCACAAGGTGCTCCCATGCCAAGGTGTTGATTCCTTACGGCCGAGGCCAAAGAGGCTATTGGAGCCATTGTCGTGAAACGAAGGGAACAATTATGAGTAAAGTGAGTTGAATTTTGGACACATTCGAGCGAGTAGGCAAATCCACATCGGATTGTTTAAATAACCTCACCCCCGAGACCAGCGCGCTCATAAACAAATAGTGCACGGAAAAGAAATTACCCACACCTCCCCCGAGTTTTTTGTTTCCTTAAAATAAATCAAAATTCAAGAATAACTGTAAATAATAACACTTCCATCCCCACACCGGAGCAGGTTAGGATCAGAGCGGTACAGACCCGGTATCATTTCCCATCACACGGCGTCAACTTTGATAATTTAATTTTTATGTTCCCTGGGATCCATCAGCCCCGAGGCTGCTGATGAGAGCAGCCGCAGCCGGGAAGGCACGGACGGTCCCACATCCACCCCGGCAGCAGATCTGCAGCCCTCGAGGTCACCGAAAAAAATAAAATAAAAATTAATATTTCTGAAAAAGTTCCCATTGAAAGATTTCGATGCTGCACTGGAGAAAGAGAGGGTGAACTTCACCATCCGGTAGCATTCGCAGTCAGGAATTTAAAATCGTTGCAAAACAAATCCTGTAGTGAAAAGGACATCAGTCAATATTATTATTATTATTATTATTATTATTATTATTATTATTATTATTATTTTCACAGCGGCTGAAAATTGTCTAATTTCCTGTACTTTTACAGAGCACATAAACCCGTGCTTTTATTTCATATCGATTTGGGCGGTAGATTAATGTCAACACTTTTATATAAAGCAACATTTCAGAGTGGGAGTTCAGCAAAATACGTGGATTTTTAGGGTGCCACCACACGAACAATCTGCAGGCCCCAAATTTTATGCCCTTTTTCCCTCCCAGCAACCAGAATGGAGTCACCTTTACCAGCAAAATTGCTCCTCATTTACCTAGAGGCTTTTAAAAATTGTTGTTGTGTTGTTGTTTTGGGTTTTGCTTGTTTATTCGCTTTGTTTAGGATTGGGTTGTTTTATTGTTGTTTTTTCTTGCACCAGGTACTGACTTTATACAACCGTTAGAAACAGACTATTTCTAGAGTTAGCCTTTTATAAAAATAATTTTTATACAAATGTTCTTAACTGTTTTCAGAAACTATGGATGATCTATCCCGTTACGAGGCTCTTCTGATCTTCGTTTTACATAAAAGCAGACGCGTTTTTAAAGGCTCCTCTCGCTTCCTTTCACGCTGCAGGTATTTTGACATCTCAATTTCGGCAGAGTAACGCAGACAAGGATGACAGGATGACCCGTGAAAATTTTGCTACGAAAAAGGAAACTATTTTACCCTGTGATTCAAAGCTCTTCCCTGGGGTGGGAATTCTTTTGCTCCGCTGATTCATCCCCGATTTGACGGGAAGAGCAGTTTTACTGAATTCCCGTAGTTCTCCCGACTCCTACAACCGCAACGGGGAGAAGAGTGAAACGCAAACTCTTCGCCTCCTCGGGAAATATCCCAGCCGGGAAATATTGTGAATACCGAGGGCAGCACGGACCGCACCGGCACCGCTCCCGCAGGTTCGGAACCCCGCGGCTCCTGCGAGCGCCGGCTGCGGTGATCGGGGCTCTCCAGGAGCGGGGGCCCCCGGTGCCCGGTCCAGTCACATCCCGACCTGCTGACCGCAACCGGGATAGCGGCGGGGCCGCTCCGTAGCTCTGCTCAGAATAATTAAAAACTACTGTGGTTTTGGTTGTTTGGGGTATTTTTCTTTGTGTGTTTGGTTTTTTTTGGGGTTTTTTTTTTTTTTTTTTTTTTTTTTTAATTTGTATCAAGGCTCTCAATGAATTTTAAATACAATAAATTAGTTGTTTCCTCAACATCACCTCTTTTAAAACTCTTATAAATTGTCCCCGTCTCTCTCATAGCGCCTGGCGGAGCCCAGCGCCGGGGGACGCGGTGCCGGGAGCCCACGGGACAGGGCTGGTCCGGCTGCGGGGTTCTGCCCGTCCCCGCTGCGGGACCGTGCGGGGACCCCGGGACCGTGCGGGAACAGCCCCCCCGCAGCCCCTGCCCGTCCCACGGGGCCCGAGGAGGGGAGTCAGGCACAGCCACCTCCCCCACGCTCCCTCCTCACGGCACTTAATATTCAGGAAATCCACAAAGTGGTACGGAGAGAGTGGAAAACGTGACATCACGGGCTAATTGGGAAGGAGCGCTAGGGCTGAGGGAATAGCTCAGCCCTGAGTAATAAGTTGTGTTTAATGGCTGGGTAGAGCTTCATCGGCGGCCGTTAAACACGAATCCCTCCAAAAATTATTTTCTGCGAACACCTGGCCTCGTCAGAATGTCAGACTGTGGAATTGTCTTTGAGAGTCACGTTCAGAGGATGCAGTTGGGTTTGAATGAGGGCTGCAGCCCTTTTATTTCCCTGCCCCTCGAGGTCCGTCCTCCATCCTCCTCCTGCTACACGCACCCAACAGCTCTCACAAACTGGGTGTTCTCCGTTCCTGTCCAAGCATAAGGAGAGGAACGGAGCATCCCTGTAACTGCTATTGTCTGAGCACATTTCATTTATATCCATCAGAACAGCCAGCAGAATGAGAAGCTCCCCATCTGTGCCCTCTCTGTCCCCACCGCTGCCATCGGGTACCTCACCCGTACCCAACTGTGACACTCCTTCCCTGGTATCCTTTTGTTGTGCAGGGCACCAAACCAGCACAATCAATAAGGCACACGCTGTGAAAACTCCCTTCTCTCTTGCTTTTTTACACAAGGGATTTAAAAATTCTATTTATTTATTTTTACTTTTAGTTAGTTCACAGACAAGGGACGCAATGCTTGGAAATGCAAACCAGTAACAGCCACGCAGACTTCAGTCCAGGCAGCATTTTTGGGACAGCCTCTTCTCTGCAAACTGATTCCCGTGGAGAGATCTGTGGGTTCAGAGCTCCTTCCCCAGCCCTGCCAGGAGCTCAGTGGCTGCCCCTAAACCCGGGTCCCAGTAAGAGATGGGTGCAGTGACACCTGCCCTTGGTGACAGCTGTACCCCTGACCCTCTCTGCCCAGGGCTGCTGTGGACAGGCGGTGCCACGGCCTTGGACTGTGGTCAGTGGTCAGTGCTCAGCACCGAGCCCCCAGCCCAAACCTGGCCTGGTCACCCCCGGAGCGATGGCAGGAGCTGTGCAGGGGACACTGCAGGTGACACGTTCTGCAAACAATGGGACACACATAAAAGGGCGAGTTAAACACCAGTCACTAGTTCAGTGAATAATCACACTCCACCTGAAACAGCACCTCTGGCTGCACCTTTCCTTTCTAGGTGATAAACGAGTTTCAGGCAGAAAACAACGATTTGTCCTCATCACCCCTGTGCAAGTTGAGATCCAGCCAAGCCCTGGGTCTGTGCTGAGATCAGGGATGCTCTGCTGACACCCCTCTGTAACACCTGGACGCTGTAAACACTTGGTGTGTGCTGGGGCTGCTGCCTGTACTGACTGCACTGGGGCTGTTTATGGTTCATAAAATCAACTTAATGACTGCATCTGTGCAGAGCTGGGCCCTTCGCTGTTTGAAAATGAAGAAAGAGAACGAATTTCTTGCACTCTGCAGTTTTATGGTTTGCCTCCAGTCACTTTTGGTTCCCAGCTCTAGTGTGCTACATCAGATGTGGACGATTTGGGTTTATAGATCATCAGGGAGATGTTTAAGTCATTACACACAATAATAGCTAATTGAAACATTTTATTTCAAAAATAACAAGATGTTTTATACATATTAAAATCACATTAAAGCTGGCTTCCCTGTCCCTCACAAGCACCACTACAGGTAGTTAAACCCCCTAGGTTAGTGAGCTAGTAACATAAAATAGCTCTCACTATAGGCCAAACAATTAAATATTACAATAACACAAGACAATTAAGTGATGAAGGGTTCTTCCAAACCATTCCTTTCAGTGATTCTGCCATGTCCAGCAGGTCTTTTATTTTCCTTTCATACACAGACTGGGACTCTCACAAGGGTTTAAGGCCCCTGATCCTTCAGCAGGTATTTTAAATCCTAGGTGAGAAACCCTTGCTCACACTGAAGCCACCAGGAGGAGATCTGCCATCCACTTGAGGCAAGATGAGGCCTGAGTTTCACACTGCTTACACAGAAATCCTACATCTGATATGGCAAATTTCTATTTACTGTGCTCAGAACCACATTTCAAACCCATATATGGCCACGGCTGCTTAAGAAGTTTAAACAATTTCTCTTTCCATATGTATATTATGACACTTGCAAATTTTTGGACACTTACACGACATTCCAAGAGCCTCTGATAGTGATCTGCCGAGCTCCAGATGGGGCAATTTAATGCGATTTAACATGGCCCTGCTCATCCTGCCGGGCTCGGAGCCTCTTCCCCAGCCTCTCTCCTGGGCCGGGGTGATCCTGCACCCTGCATCCCATATCTCACACCCCTGTCCTGCATCCCCCATCCTGCATCCCACATTCTGCACCCCATACCCCCATCCTGCATCCCTCATCCCACATCCCCATCCTGCACCCTATCCTGTGCTCTGTATCCTGTACCCCCAACGCACTGCCCATCCCACACTCCTATCTTGCACTCTGTATCCCCCATTCCCGCACCCCCATTCCCATATCCCATTCCCATATCCACATTCCCATTCCCCCATCCTGTATCCCCCATTCCTGCACCCTGTATTCCATACCCCTCATTCCTGTATTCCCATTCCCACCCCGTGTCTCCCATTCTCTCCCCCGTGTCCTGGAAGCTGCATCCCATAGGCCCCATTTCCACATCCCATATTCTGTATCCACTATTCCCTCATCCCGTATCCCCCATCCCATATCCTCCATCCCCGTATCCCGTGTCCTCATTCCCGTGTCCCCTATATCCCCTGTCCCTATATCCCCTGTCCCCATATCCCCGTGTCCCGTATCCCCATTCCCCTCCCGTGTCCCGCGGCACCAGCGCCCCCTGGCGGCAGCGGGGCAGAGCGCAGGTGGCCCCGGCTGTCCCCAGGCCCCCAATGTCACCAGAGCGGGGGCTGAGGGGCGCCGCTCCCGGGGACACGGGCCCAGGGTGTGTTAGGGGGTCCCTGTTCCCAATGCCATGGGGTCAAGGTGTGTTAGGGGATTCCCAGTTCCCAGAGCAGCCTTGCCCAGCAGCGAGGGGTTGGTGGGACCGCAGGCAGAGCAAGATGGGAGGGCACTAGTTCGGTGTTTGTGTGTTAAATTCAAGCTGAGAGCGGCTCCCCGGCTTGCTGTGAAGACATCCACAAAAGGGAGCAGCAGAGCAGGAAGAACACGAGTGCAGAAGGCAGGAGGAAGAGGGAATATTGATAGGGAACACGACAGGCCCTGCCTCCCTTCCCAGTCCTGGGGATGCTGCCGGGTCCAGTGCTGAGCTCCTTGGGACAGGAGAGCTATGGAGCTCCTGGAGCGAGTTCCATGGGGGCTCTGGCGGGGACTGGAGGGTCGGTACCCGACTGGCAGCACCAGGACATCTGCACAGCCCAGTTCCTCTCTCTGTGACTAGGGCAGGACCCGAGGCACTGAACAGGCTCCCCAGGGAATGGGCACGGTCCAAAAACTCTCCCACCTCATTCATGACTGAGCATTGCCTTCCAGAACACACCTAGAGCTCCAAATAAAGAGCAGAGACATACAAAACCCTCTTTTAGAGATTTCTTGCTTGCCTCCCTGCCTGGGAAGAGTAGCTGGGACAGGGAGGTTCCTTTCAGCACCTTGCAGCCGCAGACCACTGCAGGATTGCCAAAGGCACAGTGTGGGAGCTGCTCCAGGGAGCTCCCGAGCAGAAACGCAGCACCAGAGTGATGGAAAACCTTGGGATCTTTTAAACCACGTCCAAATTTCCCTGTTCTCCCTTCAGCACTCTTGCTGCCCCTGCTCTGCTGAGGGATCTGAGCAGTAACTCAGGAGTGGAAAGTCAGGATTAGCTTCCCTCTCTGGAGGACTCTTGAATGACTGGCTCTGAGTCTTCACTGCGTGCAATCCTCCAACAACTCAGGGAAGAGCCTTGGAGTTTGACATTTTTATAAACACCGACCTTTTTATCCTCAGTGTTTGTTGTTCGAGGAAATCCCTTCTAGTTCTTACGCATGTATAACATCTAAAACAATTGAATTAATACCATATGAGGGTAGAGGGGTGAAAAATCACGTCTATAGCCAAAATAGTTCAGCAAAACTGTGCAGCTGAGGCTGCCTGTGGTGACTTTGTATTTTGTTTAAACATTGATGTTAATACTTCATATAGATATGAGCAGCACAGATTACAACAGTATGTGCTGTGTGTTGTATAATTTATGAACTATTAAACTTAATTCTTATGTTTTGAGGTTGTGAGTTATAACTAAACAGAATCTAAACTGCCAGCAAGTGAAGGGGTTTTTTAGATTGTTTTTTCTGGATTAAACTGTTTTGTGGGGCTGAGGGCTGACGGTCCCAGAGCCAAATACTTGCACACTCACCCTCAGCACACAGAGAGCTTTGGTTTTATAAATTTAAGTATCTTTTATGTTCTGCACATGTATAAGCCCTGCTGGAGGACTTCCAAAACACAGGTCATCCGGCTAGCTTCGTGCTGTGTGTGAGAGCAGGACCCTGACAACAGAGGAAAGCAGCAGGGAAACACTTCTGCTCCCCCTGAACTCCAGGGATGCTGGAAGAGGGGAGAGTGGCTGTGTGACATCGTGTCAGCCCATAAAATCTCCAGGAAGGTCAGCAGTGCTGACTGTGAGTCTGAACTGCCCTCAAAAAACGGAGTTCAAGCTCCTTGACTTTCTATTTTTCCCTTGCTCAGTGAGACCCCCAATGTCTCTGTGGGCAGCGTTGAGCTCAAGGTGAGCTGGGCTGGTGCTGTCCTGGCTCTGCTGCTCCCACAGGTGAGCACAGCCCCTCACCTGAGCCGCAAGGTCCTTGGCTGTGCCCCTGGGCACTGCAGAGTGGGAGCCAGCACCAACAGAGGCATCGGGGAGGGACATAAAGGCAAGGGCTGTGCAAGGAATTTAGGGAGGGAAGAATCACAGAACCTTTAAGGTTGGAAAAAGATCATTGAGACACACAGTTCACCCAGTGCTGCCACCAAACCACATCCCCAGTGCCACATCTACACAGGTTTGTCAACACCCCCACCACCACTGCCCTGGGCAGCCTGTTCCAAAGCCTGACAACCCTTTCAGTGAAGAAACTTTCTGTAATATCCAATCTAAACCTCCCCTGGTGCAGCCTGAGGGGCTTTGCCTTGTCCTGTCACTTGTTACCTGGGAGAGGAGGCTGACACCCGCCTCAGCAGAGCCTCCTTCCAGGCAGCTACAGAAAGTGATAAGGTTCCCCCAAGCCTCCTTTTCTTCAGCTAAATAACCCCAAAAATGTGTGGTGTGTCTCACTGCCAGGCCTGGAGCTCACACAGGAGCGTTTGAGCCAACAGCTTTATGGGGACTGGAAGGAGGAATCCACATACAGAGTGAACCTGGGAGTCCTGAGGAGCAAACAGGTGAGACCTCGGGGGAGCTGGGTGAACACCTCCTCCAGCTGTCACCAGCCACCATCCTTCCCTCGAGCTCACTCCTCCCTCCTGAGGGCTCAGAAACCACAGAGCCTTGGCCAAGGCAGCATGTTCCTCACAGCCACTCAGTCTGGGGCTCTATCCAGCAGCTGAATCACCAGCAGAGCTCTTGCAAATTACGCTTTTCAATAACTTGTGCTCCACTCTGACACGTCTTGCTGCTTGCAAGGTTTACTCGGGAGATGAAACACGAGTTAATTACACGGAGTGATGTGTCAGGAGGATGGATGGGTCTGCCCTCCCCTCCAGCTGGGCTGTGGGGGGCTGGCAGCAGGCACGGCACATCCTGCAGGAGAGAGGCGGGATACGGCAGGAAGGCACATTTGGGCCATCAGCCTGACACTTCTTTATTGCAGTGTATTTATTTTTTATCATGTGCTTTGACAGGAGTCTCATAAAGTGTTATGCTCCTTCTGTAAGGTCAGAATCTCGTGACCTTCCGTGATTTTAGAGAGAAGGAACATAATTTTCGAGGGCATGTTTATTATTTCTGTAAACAGTCTGTTTTTCATGCCAAGTGAACAGTTTTTCTGTATGTACTTAGATGACAGCTCAATTTTACTGGCTCGCTTTCCTGACCAAGTCTTGCCTGCCAAATGTTTTTGATCATGTTCTGGCAAACAAACCAATATTAATAGTAGAGCTGAGCAAATAATTGCCAGAAAACTGCTGATTTCTTTTAAATCTCTTTATTGCTTCCATAATATCCCCGAATCAAATGCAGTTTCCTCAAGTTCAATTGCAATTTTAAAGCACTGAATTTTTGTATTAAAAACAAAATCACTCTGTGGAATCAGAAAAGTCCTTTCCAGAGCAGTCGATTGTGACCAAGTGGGTCCTTCACACTGTGCTGCTCATGTCCCCATGTCCCCAAGTGTCCACGTTGTTTCAGCATGACTGCACAGGCTCCTCTGCCTTCCCTCTGCACAGACAGCTCCCACATCTGTTTCTTCTGGCACAGCGCTCCATGGAGGGTAGACAAGCCCACAGCCAAAACAAATCTGTTTCAAAATCTGAACACTCCACTTTTGCAGTACACACTGATTTCTGATAAATTATCAAATCCCAGAATGGTTTGGGCTGGAAGGGACCCTAAAGCTCATCTCATTCCAGTCCCCTGCCATGGGCAGGGACACCTTCCACCAGCCCAGGTGCACTGAAGGAACTTCCCATGGTGGAGATGTGTTCCAAATATGTTTCACACACAGCCTGATTAACACTCTGTTAACACTCCAGCACTTTGTTCTCTGATGGTCCATAACACTACAGCCACTTGATGCTGAAAATACTCAGATCTTTTCCCATTACTTTACCTGTGCTGTTATGGCATGATTAGCAGCTCATAATTGCAAAAACTGCTTTAATGGCAAGTGTGGGGAAGGTAAATTACAGAAACATCTCCCCTTTTGTGATAACAAACTCGTTTCGAACAACTTCTCACTTGACTTAGCCAATTACCAGAGCTGTAGAGGCTTTGAAGCTAACGAATGTGAATCATATAAGGACCAAAAAAGGTGAGCAAAAGGAAACTCAATACAAAGGCCCATAAAGAAAGGAAAGAAGGGGAAAAAAATAGGTAGTGAGAACAAGAAAATTCTACAGAATCAGGGCAAGACTGGTAAATTGGCAGAGACACACTTGCATATTTTTAGGAGAAATAGGAACCAAACCCACACAAAGCCAAATGGAAGGATACGAAATGGCCACTCCAGAAAGCAGAATTGCACCTGCTGACCCTGTGCTGCTCTGGCACTGCAGCCAGCGGGCAGGGAGGGTTTCCATCCTCACACTGCTGAGTGCCAACATCCTGCCCAGGCTAAACCCCTCAGAAAACCTATGGCAGTAGGGACAGTTCATCTCTGCCAGGAAAAGGTGAAGTTCCAACAGGTTACTCAGTTTCTAGATGATCCACCAGCTCCAGCTACTGCACACAAACCTGCTTTCCCTTGGGATCCTCTCCACGCTCACAACAACATTGCCACATCCCACTGAGGACATGGCCAGCCCCAGCAGCAGCCTCTCCAACTATTTTCTCCTGCTGCTGGCATTGTTTCATTACATCTGCTCATTATCCCTCAGAGCCGTTTGTTGCCTTCCCACCGCGCTGATGTTCATGGCAAACGAGAGAGATGCTGTACAATGCACCATGTGCCTGCATAAACACTGCAAATGAAAGGCTCCCAGAGAAAACCTGAATCATCTCTGCAAAGGCTGTGTTTATGCTGGAAAAGAGCGCTGCTATCCCCTGGGAGAAAGTGGGGTGGCAGGAAACAAAAAGGGGAATAAAGTGTTCAAATCACAGAATCACAGAATCACAGAATGGTTTGGGTTGGAAGGTACATTTAAAGCTCATCCAGTGCCAACCCTGCCTTGGCTGGGGACATCTTCCACTATTTCAGGGTGCTCCAAGCCTTGTCCAAGCTGGCCTTGGACACAGCCAGGGATGGGGCAGCCACAGCTTCTCTGGGAATCTGTGCTAGGGTCTCCCTCACAGGGAAGAATGTCTTCTTTATATCTGGCCTAAACCTCTTATCCCCTGTACTTTCACTGTCTGCCCATGTAAAAGGTCCCTCTCCCCCTTAAAGCACTGGAAAGCTGCCTGAGCAAGGGACGAAAGGACCCCAAGCAATTTGGATGAAAAAAATGATGACAAAATGCGAAGTGTTTCATATTCCACTTTATGGATTATCCCCATACAGTTACCTGCTTGGCTGGGATCGGGAAACGCTCAGAAAACCTGGCTGCAAGGCACACTTTGTGCTGGAATAACCTCACAGAGCACGAATAACCCCACCACGCTGAACCCGTGGTGTTCCCCAGGAGCTGCTGAGACAGACCTCAGGAACATCATCGCAGTGAAATCCATCCTGCCTCTCTGCCCCCAGCGAGCCGAGGAACAAAGGGGGCAGAACCTTAAAAAACAGGAGTGTTTCCGAGCTGGAGAGAGTAGTGCACGGTGCTCCTCTGCCACACGGTGGCACGGGCAGACGCGGGATCAGCTCCAGCCAGGAAAGGGCTGAGCAGAGCTGGGGCAGCAGGCTCGGCTTCCCTGGAGTTGTTCCTCCAGTCCGGCTCCAACTCGGCCCTACAGCATTCGAGAGTCTCCTCGTGCTCCCAGGATCATCACCCGACTCCAACTCACACTTCTCCCTGGAAAAGCAAGAAGTGTCCTTTCCCCCTTTTCACCCCTGGAGCTGCTCTCACCAAGGAAATGCTCCTTTTCCTGGCTGCACCTGGCAGCCTGTACCTCGTGGTCAGTCTCACTGAGTTCTCTGCTGCTTCTGGTTCATTCTCTCCCATATAATTCAAAATACAACATTTCTGAGCATTCCAGGAGCACAGGTTTCTCTGTGCCATGGTCTATGCTCAGCTTGTGACAGGAGCAGCCTTTTCCCCTCTGCAGCACTGCACAGGCACCAGTGTTTGTGCAGCCCAACCAAGGACACGGTGTGGTGAAAACCTCAGCTTTTTCCTTATTTCAGACAAAAAAGAGCAAAGCCAGCATTTATTTTCATGCCTTTGCGGTTGCATCTTTATAACGAAACAAAGAAAGCTTTGTGCTTTCTCCTGTGAATTTTACAAATTCTTTGTGAAGCATGCAGAAGATTGTTTATTCATGTAATTATGTAATGATAAACACAAATTTTGGGAACAGATCACATGGCGTGATCACAGCCATGCTCAGCATTCCAGCCCCAGGCCAGCCAAACCCAAACACATGAGAATGGTAATTGATGGCAAAGGCACAAATCTCACTCTGTGGGACCAAACACTTCATGTGTGCCCTGCAGTTCATTTAAAAATGAAACTTGGGAATTTTAATAACATTTTTAATAGGCAGACACAGGGAAACCCTGTTCCAATCTTTTAGAGGAACACAGAAGGAAGAGTCACACAGCCTTTTTTATTTTTTTTAGTTTATATTCCAGTATTATTGTAGGAATATGTTAAATTGCCAAAAATCAAGACACATTTAAGGCACTTCAGTACTAATGGGACTTACACATTTTAAGAAGAAAGTCCTGTGTCTCCTATGCTGACACCTCCTTCAGCTTAGCAGAAAGGAGGAACAGAATTCCTTTCAGCATTTCCATGAAGTTCCCAAACCTATCGTTACCTTTAAAAAATGTAAAAGTATGTAAAGCCTGCTAGTGTTTAAGTAATTGATATAGTAGGGATACTAATTCTAGATGCTAATGTACTAATGTGGCTCATGAGACAGAGAATACTGCCAAAAATCTGCGAGTACCTTGAAAACCACAGCACAGCTTTCCAAGTGTGTTTGCAGACACTCACTGCAAGAACATGCTGCTGACCCCTGGCCAGATGTGCCAGCCCAGATCACTGATGTGTGCAGGAACATGCTGCTGACCCCTGGACAGATGTTCAGCCCAGCTCACTGATGTGTGCAGCACTTTATGGCCTCACTCCTCCTTTAATCAGTGACTGTATATTCAACTCCAGTATTAAAATAAACCATTACAGACCTATTCTGCTCTGTGTCCAAGACCTAAATACCTTTCATGGCTATCAAAAAACTTCAGCTAAGCCTCTCAAAGCCCTGCCTCATGTCCGTGTGGCATCTCCTCGGTAAAATCCCTACTGAGATGTAACACATGGGTGGTGCAGGGGGATGAAGCCAAAACCTTTGGGGTGTCAGTGCGACCACACCTGCACCTCTAGACACCACTCACCTGGAAAACACGGTCATTTGGTATTTTCAATTAAATTCCTGACCTTTAACCACTAAAGCCCAATGACCCACGATTAAATATTAAACAGTGTCAGCAAAACGGTGTGAAAATATTCACACACACCCAAACATAGACACCCAAATACACAGACATGCAAACACACAGACATACGAACGCATACATCTATATACACACAGACACAGATATAGACACACAAACGCACACAAACACACAACCTGCCCCACACTCTCAGCTGCCGCCCTCTTTCCCCGATTCCCGGTCCCGCCTTTCCCCCATCCCGATCTCGCTCCCTTCTTGCCCTCGTCGCCTTTCCCCGATCCGATCCGATCCGTCCCCCGCATGCCGCTCCCTGCACCCCCTGCTCCTGCCTTCCCCGATCCCGCATGCGCGCTCTCCGCATCCCGCTATTTCCAATCCCGTTTATGCCAATCCCGCCGTTCCCGTATCCCTCTGTTCCCGATCCCTCTTTTCCCCGGTCCCGCTATTCCCGATCCCTCTGTTCCCTAATCCCGCTGTTCCCGATCCCGACCCCGTCTTTCCCCGATCCCGCTGTTCCCAATCCCGATCCCCCCGTTCCCCCATCCCGCCGCTCCCGGTCCCGCCTCCCCTGTCCCCGCTCCCTCCCCGCGCATGCGCAGCGGCGCGGGGCGGTGCCGGCGGAGCGGCGCGAGCGGCCCTGCAGGTGAGGTGCGTCTGTGCCCTGAGCCCTCATAGCGCCCCTCACAGCGCCCCTCACAGCGCCCGGAGCCTTCCATGGCGCCTCTCACAGCACCGCTGGCAGCGCCCGGAGCCCTCACGGCTCCCGGAGCTTCCACAGCGCCCCTCACAGCGCCCCTCACAGCGCCCGGAGCCTTCCATGGCGCCTCTCACAGCACCGCTGGCAGCGCCCGGAGCCCTCACGGCGCCCGGAGCTTCCACAGCGCCCCGAGCCCTCACAGCGCCCAAGCCCCGCCGGGCATTCCGGGCAGCCCCGCGCTCGCTGCTCGGCCCGGCCCCTCCATTAAGGATTCACCCCCGCAGACCCCGCGGGGCTCTGCGGGCTCCTCTTGCCGTGCCCGGCACCGGCTGTGCCCCAGAACGGCCCGTGGCCCCCGGGTCTGGGCGGGACGCAGCCCTTGTGCCCCCCACTGCTGATACCCACAGAATCGAATCACAGCAGCCCGGGCTGCTCCGGGGCTAAAGAGACATTAAAGTGCCACCATCCCGTGCCACCCCTTGCCGTGGGACACGTTCCGCTAGACCGGGGTGCTCCAAGTCCTGTCCAGCCTGGCCTTGGACACTGCCAGGGATGGGGCAGCCACCCCTGAATCACAGCCTGAAAACGCTTTCAATATAATAAATGATTTGTGTAGTTTTACCTTTGCAAAGGCCCACCGCTTGATCATGAATGACAGCAGGGGAGTGCAATGGAAACTGCTTTTCCGCTTCTCAGCCGTGTCTGCATGTTTTGTAGTGGTTGTACCCCGCCTCTCATCGCAGCTCAGCCAGTCCTGCTTGAGGGACCTCAGTGCAGCAATCCACACATTCAACAGTAACTTTTAGATGTAGCTATTACTGCTTTTGGCAACAGACTGTCACTATACCCTTCAGGAGAATAACAGAAAGATTAAAGCTTACGTGATATATTAATAATCTACACTTCAGTGTTTTCCCTTTGCACAGATCTTTTGCTTTTCTCAGAGTCATGTTTTTGGGAGTCCTTCACCCCACTTAGCAGCACCGAGCTCCACATCTGCGGAGGACTTAATCCCAAAATAATGTGTACAAAATAAATGTGTTTACACTTCTGTATTGCTTGAAAGCATTTTCAGGTTGTGATTCAGGTGTGGCCGCCCCTGGATCTCTGGCAGTGTCCGAGGCCAGGCTGGACAGGGCTTGAAGCAATCTGGGACAGTGGGAGGTGTCGTTGCCCATAGCGTGGGGTGGCACTGGATGAGCTTTAAGGTCCCTCCAACCCAAACCATTCTGGGAGCCTGTGATTTTTCCATCTTTTGTTTCCATCAGCAGTTTATGTGAGACACAGAGAGTACCTGTATGTCTAAGGTGAGATGAAGTGAGAGGGAGACAGTCTGCAGGGCTAGCTGCTGTGAGAGCATCACCTCAGAGATATAATTAGCAGTGTAATCCTCTCTTGGGATGTCCTTGCTTGGCTGGACACGTGAACTGACCTGAAAAGCATTTCCTCCACGTTTGGGTAAATGTTTCACTTCATCATAAATCCAGTTATACCGTTATGACTGTTATATGTTTGTAATAGTAGTAAAATTATAAGTGGGAGGAGTTATCTAGGAACTGGGAAATCTGACTTAGAGAAAGTAGTTGTCTCATAAATCAGAGCTTTCCTTTTTATAGCTACATCTAATTTAAGTGGTTCTACACTATTTTCCTAGGTTTGTAATCACCTTTTGCACTCTTAAGTCCATTGAATGATCTGTGAATAACACCTGATACAATTCTTCAGTTTTAGAACTGTCTTTTGAATTGGAATTTTTATATTACTCTGCTGCCTTTACCTAACATCTCACTACATTTTGTCCTTTACTGGCAATTTTAGGTAACAGTGGAACCAACAGGAAAAGAGAGGCTGTCAGAAGTAGAGATGATGAAAGAGGACAGGGATCACAGGTGGGCTGCTGCTGTGGGATCTCATTAAGCGGCTAAATGTGTACATTTCTCTCACAAGTGTAACACTGCTGGTTAAGTCAAGGTCTACCAAAGGCTTTGACTCTGCTTTTGTAATTGATTTGTGCTGTTGGTACAGCATTTTGCTTAATGGACAGAAAAAAATTATATATACATAATATCTAAAAGCAGAACTTACAGGAAGTCTTTAATAACATGTATACAGTTGTAAAGTTGCACAAAGCTAAAGCCTTTCCTGCAATGTTTCAATACAAGCTGAAAATAAAGCGGCATTAATTGATTTTTAGGATCCAAACTGTGAGAAGAGCAAAAAGCCAAAGGCGAAGCTGGAAATGCCCAAAGCCAGCTAGGAATCCAAACACACAGTTCGTATTAAATGAAAACAAATCTTAGGTTTTAGTCAGCTTTAAGTTTCAGGATAATGTGATGTTTTGATTCTGTGTACCCTGCAAACAGTGCGGGGTAGGCAGTGGTCAGACATTCTGATGAGGCAATTCAGCCATATTTCTCCTGCCTGATCTACTAAACCTGCACCTAAGGTCAAGGGACAGGGGATTTGCTACATCTCCTGTGAGGTAGCCAGGAGACAGCTCCTGCAGTGCAGGAGAAATAAGCTGCCAGAAGCCCAATGATCCTGTTCTACTTACCTAAAAAGCTCGTTAGTATCTTTAAATGGCAATCATAGTTCAGAATTTTCCAGAGGACATGGAATGCTTCATTTTGTTGAAACAGGAAAATGCCAAGCATAGAGACGTGAAGATTGCTAGTTTAGTCATTAGCATCCCACCTACTCTGTGTGTTCTTTCCTTGGAAATGGCAAATTATTTCAGCCTGTTGGTTAATTCTCCCAAAAAGTCCCACTCAGGTAGCAAAAAAACTTGTCTTGACTAAAACACAGTGACATGGCCTGTTGGAACAAACACGTTTGGCACTGCTGCCTGGAATTAGCCAAACTCTGCAAAGCACTAGGAAAAAATAGTGCCTCAGCTGAATAAAGTGTCATCAGTACTGAGGAGTACAAATGTAGGAACAGATAAAGGGGCAGCCAGCAGAGCTCTGACACCTACAAGTGGGTACAGCTAAGCACCAGGAATCCAAATCCTGCAAGGATTAACCCCCTCTGCAGTCAAACAGGTAAATTGTGTTAGATTAGCCATATGGAAATCAAACTCAGGGATGTCAGTGACAGCTTCTCAAATGTGAACATCCAGAATTTCCCTCAGAGTATGCTTATATTAAGAACTTAATTAATATTTATTAATTATCTGAAGCTGCTCTTTGTTCTTTAGTCAACTAAAATCCTGCCAACTTCCTCCAGTTCCTCCTACAAAATGTTTTGCCAGATGCTCCATTTGCTAACACATTTTTGTGTGCTGACACTTGGAAAATACATGGGTCCCTTTACTCATAATTCACAGATTCAGATTTCTAGGGGCACTTCTGCAGTGAGTGGACCATGTGAGACCAGGGAGTGCACCTGGGGGCCTGTTCCTGTTGTGTGAACTGACCCCGACAGGTGACCAAGGGCAGCCCTCAAACCATGACTGAAATGCAAAGAGCAGTTTTATTTCACTGTGTAATACTTCTTTCATTCTAGCTGAATGAGCCCCTTTGGAGTTGAAACTTGTACCAACCCACTAAAGAAAGGTGTGCCAAGGAGGATTTTAGGCTCCATAATCTGTTCAGGTTTTAAGTAGCTGAGGTACCTTAGTGGCTTTTCCCAAATTGTGTACAAACCTTATGAAGTCTCATTTTTTTTTATTTCTTTATTTTTTCCCGACAAACTTAGAATCACAGAATGGTTTGGATTTTAATTTTAAGGATACTTTGTTTCTAATAATTGAGAGGTATTTTTAATTGATCCCTAGCATCATTAATGGTAGGGGTTTTTTAACAAGACATGCAGGAAAGTGATGGGAATAGATGAAAGCTCTTTTTTTGTCAGCTAATATTTAGTGCTTGAAATTGATTTGGAGGTAAGATCTATTTTTGAGATAGAATAAGATATGGTATCCTATTTTATTTACATTTTTTATTTAGCTAGTATTTAGTTAAATCAACAAAATCTTTGGTTTTTAGTTGATTACATTTTTTAGTTGATAATGGTTGATTATATTTACATGAACTTATTTTTGTTATGCTTTTGAGATATTACTTTTAATGTAGTTAATAATTCAGTTATACTCACTGAAAGTATTTCAGTGACATTCTGTGCTTTTACTGGGTGAGAAAAAATGTTTTGTGCAGATAGAAATGACAAGTCCAGATAACAATGGAACATTTCTATCTAATTCTCTTTTCATGGCATTTCAAAATCAATGTATCAGTTGAACTGTAATTAACCCCACTTCACAGAATTATCTCTGTAGCTCTGTGTTTAGTTATGTGATGCACGTAGGCACAAATGAATATGTATTTACCTGTTGCTAACAGGTGAGCAGGAAGAGCAGAGCTGGGAGATTCAGTGATTATACCCCCAGCCTGGTGCGGCCTGTTTGTCTCAATCCCGTTAAAGGCCGGGCAGACAGAAAGCAGTTTAGGGGCGATTATCTGCAGTCCCCGAGGCACTCCCCGCACAGCCTTAGGTTAAGAAAAGATCGTTGCTGGCTCCTCCCGGATTACCGTCCGAAATCCGATTAGGCACAGGAAACACCAGGGGAATTCATTCAGCTTCTCCTCTGTAAAACATGACTCCCCTGCAGCGTGTTTCTTGTGTCTGATACTGCAGCAATGAAGGGATCAGCACTCACTCATTCTTTTTGCGGGGTAACAGGTAAGGTGTTACACTGAAATTACTAGAACTATTAAAACTCATAGGAATTTACTATGGTTTTGACTGTATTAGATTTAAAAAGAATTCTTCTAACTCGCAGAGATAATTTTTAAAGTTGCACTTCTGAGTGCTGTCAGAATGCTGACAATTACTGACAGTATTTCATTCTCCTGCTTGTAGTCAATGTTATGAGCCTGAGTTTCTTGGTAACATGATGTTCATGATCAAGGGTCTCAGAGGCACCAGTTTTGTTTGTAGAACAGTTAATATATTCACTTTATGCCATCTCCTTGATGAGTCTAGTAATTACTGCCTGCCAGCCTGTTCATAGTAGTTTAAAATACCTTCTGTTAACTCCTGGGTTAGCACTGCCACAGAAAGAAGTGATTTAAATAACATGACTCAAGTCAATTGAGAGACTTGTCCATCAGTTTAGCTTGCAGTATTTATGTCAAAAAATTTCTGAATAGCAAACACTGAATCACCAAACCAACACCTACATAATCTTTTAATGAATTATATTCTCGTTTCTTTTGTACATGAAAGCAGTTAGAGTCCTTTGTAAATATCAAACTTTATGATTAAATGACATTCACCTTTTGCTAAGACAGGTGGGGAATATTGTTTTCCCAAAGAGGATAAAACACATGTAGAAATAACAAATCCATTCTGGTTGTGGTTCCAGCGAAACCCCTGGAGTTCTACATTCTGCTGTGTAAATAGCGTATAACTAAGCTATATGAAAACTTGTTTAAATTTTTAACCAGTCTTCTCTCTGTCCTTTATCTGTAACTTCATTTGTTTTTCCAGTATTTTGGTGTTTGCTTACAGCTAGTAAACATTTCAAATTTCAAATAATTGAGCTTTTCAACACACCTTGGGAACTGAGGTGTGTGCCTACTGAAATATGTGTGCTCAGTGCTAAAACTGCCTTCCAGACTATGGTTAAATTGTAGCTTAAGCATTCGTGAAATATTTGTTCCCAGTGAGCTTTTCCACTGATATGGACATTGGGACAACCTTTGCTTCTTGTTTCATGAATCTTAATAATGAAGCTTAGCAAAAACCTCAGTTATCACCATTTTTTACAAACCTTTAGAAATGCTTTGTTATTCCTGGCAATGTTAAAATTAGATAGTCTGTGGTAATTTAAAACATAATTTCATTTACCAGTGCTTCCTGTACCAGTGACTGTCTCAGCCAATTTAGAAGATGTTTTGCTAGAAACTCTCATGATCTGCCAATCTTAAAGCACAGATTCAAAGCCTGAATTGAGAGACAAAGTTATAATTTAGCAGCTCTTAACCACTTCATTAAATATACCCAGTCCTCTCTACACTATCCTATTTTTACTTAGTCTTAGTCATCTAAGTTATCTTTAGTTATCTGCCTGAAACATCTCCATTAGTACAGTTTACAGGATTTTGCATTTTGGCAGTGAAACTTTATCCCATGTGATTTTATATTTAGACATTCTGTTGACTTTGTGGGACTGGTGACAAAAGCAAAGCTTCTCAAGTACTTGAAGAATTAGGCCACAGGAAATTTTAGAAGTGTTACCAGGCTTAGGTACTAAGCTACCCTGGCCCCTACCTGCAGTGAGCTGACTATGTTCCTTTAAAAATTTGGCTGCTAGGTACTTACTTACACATGACTGCAACAGAGGGGGAACAAATTCACTTTAGAAGACAAGAAAACAGTAAAAATAACCTCAGCATTTCATGTGACAAGCCTAAGCATCAGCATTGCCTCTGTTGTATGAAAGTATTTGAGGTTTAAAATAATTTTTCCCATCTATTGATATTTTAAAATGGAAAACTCACCAAAACTTTTTCATGGTAATACATAAAAGTAGTCTCTTTAGTGTGTGGTCTGCTGTGGAATTGTTGTTTAGCAGAGCCACAGGAATTAAAGATTTGGGCCCTCAGTGTTAGTGGATAGGTGCACAGGGTGTAGTGCAGAGCCTTACAATGGGATTACTGTCCCTGCTGGCAGCTCCACTGCCCTACCTGGAATCCTTCCAGCTGGGAGTGCCAGCTCCTCTCTCTGCTTTGGAAACTTGTTCTGAAGTAAAAGGCAGCAACTGCCTTAACCATCCTAATTGCCGTGATAGAGCGAGACCAGCATCTCCTTGTCTCCTCATTTTTGGCTGTAGAATTGTTTTCTGGCTGCTGCAATATTGGACATTGCTCCTCTCATTTCAGTCTGGAGCAGAAATTTGGCCCAGCCACTGGAAGCCACTGTTTTTCAGATGCCAAAATACCAGGAAGGAATGTTTATTGTGACAAGGCAGAGTTGTTCATTTGCAAACCCCACTGGTGGTTTGGTGGGTCCCTCCTGCAGCTGGCTCCTGAGAGCCAGTGAGGGATGCTGCAGCCTTTGGAAGGAGCACAGAGCTGATTCTTGGGATCCCCGATGTCCCAGCTGTCCTGCTGCCTGCATGGCACTTCTGCTCCAGCTGTGACCTTACAAAGAGCAGTGCCTTTATTCCAGAGGAGATGGCCGTGGACAGCAGCTTTACTGCTGAGGAGAAGGCTGATGAATGTGGTGGCACAAAGTGCCCATACCTTCCCCTGCAGGAAGGCAGCGAGTGGGACCTGGCAGCTGTTGTGTTACCAAGTGCAGCACGTGAATTGAGGGCAACAGGAAACAAAATTCCCTTGTGGTGGCAACTGTTCAGCTCAAAAGTGGGGGAAAGAAAAGGCAACTCCTGCACACAGACTTCAAAGCACAGATCAAACCCACGCCCGGAGGGGACCTCCTGAAATACCCTGAACGCTTGGCACCAGGACTCCAAGAAATTCCTTGGGCAGTGTGGTCCTACCCTTCCCTTCTGCCAGCCGACAGCACAGGCACATTTCCCGCTTTGTGGTGTAAGGAGCCGCGGTGTTCTGCTCGCTGGATGGCACCACCGCCGGTGCTGGGACAGGGATGGAACTGCACCGCAGGGAGACACCGGGACAGGGATGGAACTGCACCGCAGGGAGACACCGGGACAGGGATGGAACTGCACCGCAGGGAGACTCCGTTCTCTCCGCTGGCTCCCGGAGCCGGGATTAAGGGGCGGCCTCTTTGCTGTCATGGCAGTAGGAATGCACGGCAGAGATAAAGCAGCAGAGCTGATTAAGGCGATATCGTGACTGCCCCAAGGTACGTGACTCGATCCCTCAGGAGCTCAGGGGACCGTGGCCTGGAATAGCTCCTGGCTGTGTCTCCCGCAGCTGCACAGCGTACAGGGGATGAGCAAAACGCTGAAGAACGTCTTAAAACAACCAAGAATATCTGGTACAGAGACGAAGCAGGAGGGAGCTGATGCTTTTACCTAAGCACTATTTTTACTTCTAGCATCCTCTTTGTTTATTTTATTTACCCTTTTTTATTGCAGGAACGCAATGCCCCTCTCTAGGAACATCAGCACTGAGCTGTCCCAAATTACCACATTATGTCTGTCTGAGGGAGTGCAATGTAACTCAGCAAAGTCATTTGTCACAATATTACTGTTTTTTCAGAAGTAAATGTAAGGGAATTGCTCCCATTGGTCACACTGAGCAATTTAAAACAGCTGTCAGTCAAGTTTAGCAAACTGAAAGGCACAGACAAAATATTCAAGTCAGCTGGGCAGCACAGGAATTATGGATTTGGTGTATAAATGAAATAAAATTGGTTGGACAACAAAGAAACACGTAGCTCACCTCTGGTACTTAGAAGAATCTTGCTAGTATTTTGTCATACTCTAGGTATATTCTCTTCTGCATTAACCTCCATCTCATCCCTTTTCAGTTAAGAGTTCTTATCAGCCTGATTCCTGGCTAAAAAAAAAAAAAAAAAAGGAAAATAATTTTAGGTGTTAGAAATATCCCTGATATTTCATCTCTTTTTTTTTTTAAATCACTTGAGTACAAGGAAATAGGAGAACTAAATAGTCATAGTGGTGCTGATTCTGCTGCCCATATGATGAGATATCTTTTTCAAATGTTATCTGGACAAGCTATTAAGAATTTTTAACAGAACTTTCTGAGAAATAGAAACCAAAAATTTTTGTTAATTCAGCACTATTAACTCTAAAAAAGAAATTTGGGGATAAAATGAAGTTCTTTCTTCAGGTACAAAGTTTCCTCGGATAATGGAAGCCATCATTGATTTCAAAATCAATTGGAAAAAAAAAATAGAGGTTCTGGAGCTTCTCCAAATAGAATGCAATTATATGAAGGTACTTTATTAAAGGATTGACTTTTCAGAATACAGAGTTGGATGGTTAAGTAGCTGAGCAGAAAATGCTCCAGACACTCTTTTAATCTTTATTAAAAGCATTCTTAATTCATATTCTTCTTAATGTCCTTACATTAGAGCTGCATTTCTGAGCATCTCTGAAGTTTCAGAAGGCTTTTTGTCTTTCACTGCCAAATGTAATTCTCATCCCTTTGAGGGGACTGGTGCAGCTCTGTGAAAGGGTTCTTAATGTGGATCTGTGATCTGTTCCCACCATTAAGCATTTTGAAAAGAGCAGAGCTGCACTGGGTGACTTTGTGGAATAAGGTCCATTAGCATTGTTGGAAGAATAATTTAGTCAAGTATGCGGTAGATAATGTAATATCTGAATGAATAAATTCTATTTAAATATTTAATATAAAAATAATTATGCAGAATTAGAGATAAAATCTGGACAATGAACAGCAAGCATTTAGCACCACACAGGCCTGTTGTATCACCTCATCCCCACAGGACTCTTCTATTTTTATATTTTGTTTTTCAGCAAGTCTGTTTTTTAAAACCCAGTTTATGCTGCTGAATTGTAATACTGGTTTTGCAGATTTGGGAACCCAAGGTTTGTCTATTTAGCACAGTTTCTGTAGTTAACAATACAGCAGAGATGTGCTTAGTTTGGTATAAAAAATGCTTTTTTCATACTTGCAGCTATTTTCCTATAGAGATAAAATAAACAGAAGGGTGATCTTATACTGAGTAAGAATTTCCACTCAAGAGCCATGTAAAGGGTTTATTTAAACATCACAATGACTGATGCTGTGCTCATGTTTACAGCTTTCCTTTATCTTTCTGTCAGATAGAAGGTCTTCAGAGCAGGACCTACCCTGTAATAGAAATAACATTAGGGAAAAAATCTGTTTTCTGCCTGGAGAGACTGTTGGGTTCAGTTTTGTTAGAGGAGAATCATGACAGATGTGGTTCCAAAGCCCAGGAGTGGAGGGGAGAGAGCAGTGAGGGCACATGGATTGCAGACAATCTGCCTGTCAAGTACCATGCCTGACTGCCCAAACCTTCAACGACTCCATAGCCAGGAGTCCTTGGCTTCATTCTGCATTTTTTGAGCTTCTCTTGTAGATTGTCAGTGAATATTTTATTGTTTCAACAGGTACTGCAATGGCTGCAGGAGTTTTGCTGCAAAATGAACTGCCATATTCCTCGCTGATAGAGAGCAGTGTGTATCTGGCAAATATGAGTTCAGGTAAGAATTTGTCTCTGGTGTGCCATTCATAATAAATGTTTAGAACAATTCTGAAAAAAAAAATCCACGGAAAATTTTTAAACCCCCCCAGAAATATTGTGCATGTTTATAAACTGAAAATGTCTATAACAAAACCAAGCTGCATTATTTCATCAGCATATCCTGGTGATAATATGTTGATTTTTTTCTGTAATTTTCATTTTGTCAGCTCTCTTAATGGAAGAAACAGTGCCATTTTTGTGTTGAGCAACTGCCTAGCGCTCTGAAAATATAAACCTGCCTTCACAAAATTCCCCTTTCTAATTATTTAAACTTTTACAGGATGCAATTCTTTCTCGCTGTTTTGGGTGAGTGCTTGTTTGCAAACCTGCTAGATTCAGTAGGAGAATAATGATGTGCAGCATTTTATTTTCCTCATGTCCGTCTCCACAATCATTTGCTATATACTGAAAAGTTTCTGGGAAGAGAAAGAGAAAAATAATTAAATATAAGAAAGGAATTAAGTTAATTAGAAAATATTTTTCACATTTCTTGGATACAGGTAGCACTTGAAATAGGCTTTTTTCATCTCCTTTCTCTTCCACCCAACCCCCAAAAGAAAAGCATATTTGCATGTTTCCTCACCTGTTGATATCAGCTTCACTGATGAATGAAGAGCCAAGGTTTTGAGCATTCTCCTTTCCTCACATGATATCACTGCTGATGTTTCAGGCCTGGTACCCACAGCAAATGTTGCCACATCTCTGTAAGAGCTGGGGAGCAGCAGCCAAAGGTCAGGCCCTCAGTTCCTGGTCAGTGCCTGGAAGAAGCAGATTTTTGCCTGGTGCATTTGTCCCAGAAGGAAACTTTGTTATGCAAATTCCTCTCTATAAGTTAATGGTTTTGTGGTACCAAAAGAAACACATATGTATTTTAGGAAAATGCAATGGGATTGATTTGTTTATTGACAAAGTTAAAGTGGATTTTCTTGATTTCCCATCTTGACACTGGGATGATAGAGGCTTTTTACATCACTAGAATCCATTCTCCTCACCGTTGCTTTTCCAAGTGCTGCAGTCTTTCTGGCTACCTCATTCCCCTGCTCAGCATGCTGAAAGCAAAGTGGGAGGCAATTTGCCACCTCTTACCTACCTTCAGAAGCCTGAAGCACTCAGCTGACACACCTTCTCCTCCTCATGATCTGCTTTCTCTCAGGCTGCAGGGTTAACAGGTTTGCTTCATGACAAAGCTGTACCCTGAAAAAAAATCAGCCTTTTGTTTTGAAAAACAAATTGTGTTTTGTTAGAAGATGTGAATGGTTCATGCAAACAGTCTGCAATTCATCATGTGCTGAAGCATTTCAGCAGGAACACACTAATCTCAATCATTACACAGCTAATGATGCATTTTGGAGAAGTGGAGGAGGAGAGGTGGTTGTGGAATGAAGAACTGAGAGGTGGAGGAGTATAATGTGCTTCCTTACAGATCTCTCAGGAGGCAGAGCCTCCAGCTACATTTTGATTGTTCTGTTGAACTGAGTATTTTGTGTCTGAGCGAGTTCTGAATGTCTGTTATTGAGCAGGAACTAAATACTCCCATTGTTTATGACAAACATTTTGGTTGTTCCCAGCGCGTTTTGAAAATTACCTACTTGCCATGCAACTATTTCCATGGAGCGGCGGAACAGTTTGTCCCGAGCAGACGCAATCCCCGTGGAGGGGAGCAGCCCGGGGCCGGCTGCCAGCAGCGCCTGCATCCCGCGTTGCCGTGGCGACGGCTCAGCCCGGGGATCAGCTGCCAAGCGCGCTCGGGGATGCTCCGCTCCGCTCTGCTCCCGCAACTTCAGCGCTGAGCAACTTCCCCTGCGCTCAGAGCGCCGCGGGCAGCGGCGCCGGGCGGAGCAGCGGCCGCGCAGCCATGCAGGCTTCCCCCCGCCGTCGGTCGGCCGTCAGCATCTTCAGCCATTTCTTCCAGGGGCGGAGGCATTCCTCCTCCGATCCCCTTCTGCGCCTCAGCCAGCGCCGTCGCAGCTCCGTGGTGGAGCTGCTCTCCTCGTCCACGCAGCGGGTCATGGTGGCTCTGTCGTCTCTCAGCCCCGAGGAGCTGGATGCAACTTTTCCTGAGAATAAAAGTAAAGTACTTTTCATTGAGACTGGTGGCAGTTCTGTGTATTTTCTCAGTATTACTATACTCTTGTTCTGTTAACTGTATTTTTCATGTGTGGATAAAATAATGGGGTTTCATTTTCTTCCTGTATTTTGTGTTTGATATTTTGTTCATGGATTCCTTATTCAAGTGTTAATGCATGCTTTTTACTCTAGCTGCTCAGTTACAAACAACAGGTAAAACAGAAGCACACATTGATGCATTCACCAAGGATATGGTTAACTCTTTTGGATTTCAGGTTGACGAGGACCGTGACTTTTTTCCAGCTGCAAAGGATGCCATCAGAAAAAACAACTGGCAGTAATGCATGCAGTTTTCCCCCTCAGAATCCTTCCTTGAACAAGGAGCCTGATGTACTGTGTTTGTGGTACTAGTGCCATGTGGCTGAAGCCATCCCTTTTGGGTACAGGGGCTGTGTGGGCTTGTGGCTAACGAGGCTTTACCTGTCCCTGCAGGGAGCTCGCGGCGTCCCACGGCCAAGTACACCAAGGTGGGGGAGCGGCTGCGCCACGTCATCCCTGCACACATGCAGTGCTCCATGGCCTGCGGTGGCCGCGCCTGCAAGTACGAGAACCCCGCGCGCTGGGCTGAGCATGAGCAGGCCATCAAGGGGCTCTACTCCTCCTGGTGAGCAGCTGGGCTCTTTCTAAATCAGCTCTGAGTGTAAGACATAATGAGAATCTGATCAGGAATTAGAACCTGACGTAGTGGCCGTTGTACGCAGCCCAGGAAAGACGATGAAAGGGTTCTGTTGACTTGCAGTGAGTTTGGTTCAGATCCAAAAGAAGAAATGCCTCTCTGTCATGAATTATAGAAAAGCTGTTCAGGGCTACTAATGATTAGGATGAAAATTAATGGAACATGTTAATAATAGAATTGAAAAGTAAAAGCTCTTCCTGCAGATGAAATAATGTGGGCACGTGTTCAGAAGGATATTCGTGTGCAGCAAGAGTCACATGAAATGTATCTTGACATTTTTACTGAGGTTTTTCTAACAGCAAATGCTTAAACAGCATTTACAAACCTTAAAGGGACAAACAGGGATCTGGGTCCAGATTTCTATTCCAAGGAATTCTTACTTATGTCCTGGCATTTAAGCAGTTCCAGTAATTGTCTTTTGATAATGTTCTAGTTGTATCAGTTTAGTAAGATTTATCACTAACACTGTGAAACAGTAGAATTTTTAAGAAGTTATTTCTTATTAATCACCAAGGTATTCCTCTCTTTCTTGAATATAAGAGTATTCTTATTTTGGAAGACTCATACCCAGGTGATTATTCATGGTGACATTATTATTTACTTTCCTAACTTTTCAGGGTAACAGATAACATCCTGGCTATGGCTCGACCCTCAACAGAGATAATTGAAAAGTACAACATTCTTGAGCAGTTTGAAAGGTAATGAATTTAGCCATTATTTATTGTAAGTATTACTGGTGTAATTCCTGATCCATTTTCTTTTTCAACATAGATTTGGGTTGTTGATAAAGATCCTTTCATTTTAATGCTCTACAGGTAAAGATGTATTCTCCACTAAGAATAAATGCGTGTTTCAGAAAATAAGGGATAATGAGATTTTGGCTGCATGTAATACTTTGACTCATCTATTCCTTCCTTAAGATGTGGCATAAAAACCATAATTAACCTTCAGCGTCCTGGGGAGCACGCGAGCTGTGGGAACCCCCTGGAGCAGGAGAGTGGCTTCACCTACCTTCCTGAAACCTTCATGGAGGCTGGCAGTAAGTTCCCTCCTGCTGCTGTTCTCATTAATTATTGACTTAGGCATTTAAGGATGTTTTTACTTGCATTCCTGTGAGTTGAACGCAGCTATGTGGAAAACATTGCACAAAATGTGAAACCTGGCAAATACAATAAAGAGCAAATAACACATTACTGAGGATTGTGTATTATGCAGAGAGAGATGGAGGGTTTGTGTTCAGGTGTTTAGGAGAAAGGGAGGACAATGGTTCCCTTTTTCTCTTTTCTTCTGTGTACACAAATATCTGAGCCATTAACGATGTGTCAAATTCTGGTACACTCATGTTTTCTCATCTACACTGTAAAAGGTTATTTCCTGTGAGGACACTGCTGCTGACAGTATTTTTGTATTTTCGTGTTCTGGTGAGAAGAGAGAAAGTGCCTCTCTGTAAGAAGCAGCTGCTGACTGAAGAAGTGCTTTTATTTCTGAAAAGAAAAAATTGCCCTCTTTCTATATATAGCTGAGTAATTTTGCATGAATCACTGTTTTGTTACACCTTTTGCATTCTAGCTGAACTTGAGTTTGACAAATCTTTGCTAGCTTTGTGTATCTATCAAATTTCAATAGCAAGCATACACTGAAATGGGAAGAAAATCTCTTGCAAAGAAGATGTAGTCAGATTTTAGGCTCCATTATGCAATTTTAGTAATATAATTTCTTATTAGTAATCTCTTCTCTGCATATAGTACTAGACATTTCACATTCGGTGTGGCAGAAAATCACTGTCTCTCTTTCTATTTTAGTTTATTTCTATAATTTTGGCTGGAAGGATTATGGAGTGGCATCTCTCACAACTATCCTTGACATGGTGAAGGTGATGTCTTTCGCCCTGCAGGAGGGGAGGGTGGCTGTTCACTGCCACGCAGGGCTCGGCAGGACAGGTACGTGCAGCACGAGGATTCCTCCAGGAGCTCCAACGGTCTCTGGTTATAAACCAGTAATAACTGGGCTAGATCCTGTCTCACTGCAAGATGGGCCTTCATCAAAAAGTGCTAAACTATTTTGTCCAAATGTCCTCGGTGGCTAGAGAAGATCAGTTTTAGTATATTAAAACCAAAGACATGTGAGGTTAGAGAAGTTTTTCATCTGTATAATGGTTTCATTACATTCAAATATGACAGCTGCTTTTGAAGGGGAAAAATTCCCCTGGAACACTTTCATTGTCCAGTATTTATAACAGGTTCACAAACCTGCCACTCACGGTTGGATCAGGTAGATTTGGTGGAGCACCTAAAATTTCATTTTCTTCTTTGAAGTCCTTTTTGGTTGTGCCCTTCCCATAGAAACCCCCATTGTTCCCACGTTTGTGAATGGTGGAGCTCCTGGAGAGGCTGCGGTGAGCTCCCACTGCAGTGCAGTGAGCAGGGCTTCACTGTCTTGTGCTTCTTCACGTGCAATTACATTGAAGTAATAGAGGACACCATGTCTTCACCTCTATTAATTTCTATAATTACCCCTATTTCCACTGAGTATTTGTTTTAGTCTGACAGTTGCTTCACTAACCATGTCTCTGTATTTCCCAGGTGTTCTCATAGCCTGCTACCTAGTTTTTGCCACAAGAATGAGTGCAGACCAGGCGATTCTGTTTGTCAGGGCCAAGAGGCCCAACGCCATCCAGACGCGGGGGCAGCTGCTGTGTGTCAGGGAGTTCTCCCAGTTCCTGGTGCCCCTGCGGAATGTGTTTGCGTGCTGCGAGCCCAAGGCGCATGCCGTCACCCTGGCCCAGTACCTGACCCGCCAGAGGCACCTGCTCCATGGCTACGAGAGCAGGCACCTCAAGCATGTGCCAAAGCTCGTCCACCTGGTGTGCAAGCTGCTGCTGGACCTGGCTGAGAACAGGCAGGTGGTGGAGGCGGAGCTGCTGGACATCCCCGACCTCTCAGCTGAGATTGAGAAGACTGTGTCCCAGCTGGCACCCATGGAGCTTGAGCGGGAACTGACCGGGCAGGACAGTGACACCTCGGACTCGTCCCACGCCCACTCCTCCCCCCTCAACACCCAGGACTCGCACTCCTCCCTGGGACACGAGTGTGATTATTTCTGTAAAAGAAGGAATGTCGAATGCCTTCAGCCTCTTACTCGCCAGAGAAGGCGTCTGAGCTACAGTGAATCAGACCTGAGGAGAACTGCATTCCTTTTAGAACATGATGACACTGCCTGGACAGTGCCTGCTCAGATCTTAGCAAACAAACCCAAGCAGAGCAGTGGGGAGGAAAGTTCTTCCACAGATGAGGCAAATCCATGGCTGGAGTTAAACAAAGAAGCACTGGTGCGCAACACGTGCATGTTCTGGAGTCAAGGGAGGTTTAACTTGGATGGACGGAAGGATGGCTCCTATCGCAGAGGGAGCTTCAGCAGAGAAGTACAACGCAGCAGGACCTACTCCTCAGGCCTGGCGTCCCTCCACCGCCGCAAGGACGCCAGCATGCCAAGGCACAGCTTTGCCAAGGAGACTGCTCATAGGAAGGGCTACAAGACCAACATATATGGCAGGAGAGTCTATCTCTCTGAGGACTCTGACTCTTCTTCTTCCTCTTCTACAGCGACCTCTTCCGCTGGATATGATAGCCAGGATAGCAGAGATGTGTCAGAGACAATTCCACACATTGTTCTGCAGTCAGAATTAAGTTTGGAAGCCCGAAGAGTTTTGGCAGCCAAAGCACTTGCAGATATAAATGAATTTCTGGGAGAGGATGAAGTGAAGCAGAAGGTAGAAATGTGGCAGGTAATTTTTAACTCAATTCCATGCTATAGGCTCTGCATATTTCACTTCAGTGAATTCTTGGAATGGCAAAAATGCCATGTAGAGCTTTGAAGTGGCACGTTGGGATAGCAGTTTGTATGAGGTCCAGCAAATGGTTGTACTTGTCACTTATGGGTCATTCTTTCACAGACTGGCAAAATGCACCAACAAATTCTGGTCTCCGGCAGGAGGATGGAGGTTCTGGTTATGTTAATTTTCAATGGGGGGAATTGATGCCATTATCTCTGCTTGGAACATAGCTGCTGGTGGCACAGAAGTAGTACAGGTTTTAAGGGTTTGAGTTGATTTTCATCAGTGCTTACTCAGAACTAATCAGAGGATTCATAAGTAAAAGAAAAAGAATTTAGTAGAAACTTAATTGCTTATCCTCAAACCCAAATCCTC
The DNA here is from genome assembly GCA_034509425.1 of Eopsaltria australis. Classification (NCBI taxonomy): domain Eukaryota; kingdom Metazoa; phylum Chordata; class Aves; order Passeriformes; family Petroicidae; genus Eopsaltria; species Eopsaltria australis. The sequence continues at coordinate 18,324 of JAVTVJ010001119.1, read as the reverse complement.
TTAGCAACATTTGCTTTGAAGTTGGAATGCAAAGCTGGTTTATGTATTCCAGTGGAGTACTGGGAGGTTCTCAGCTGCACTGCTTATGTCATCCTTCTGTGTAAAGAATCACTTGTATTACTGCTGATTAATGTTGGTACGCTGGAAAAAATACTAATCTTTTTGATAACTCTTAAGTTTTTTTTTGTTGGGACATAAGCAACCAAGTACTGCTACAGTTAAAGAGAACACTGGCCAAAGATGATGCATTTTCAGTTTTGTTTTGTTTTGTTTTTGTTTTAAGAAAGAACTGAATTCTCAAGATGGAGCTTGGGATAAAATCTGCACTGAGAGAGATCCTTTTGTCCTCTGCAGCTTGATGTGGTCATGGATAGAGCAGCTGAAAGAACCTATTTTATCCAAAGATGATATTGACATGCTGGCAAAAAATTGCACAGAATCCCAGGATACACTGTACTTGCTGGGAAAGGTACATATTGGATCTGACAATTCATTCTTTCACTTTAGGCAAGAGAATTGCACTTTTAAAAAGCCACTTCAATCTCTTTGAAAATCAGAATGAGAACTCATTCTGTATCAAATTGTGTGAGTTGTCTGGATATCTCTGGATATCTTCCAGTCCAAGTGTCTTGCTCAAAACTGTTACCAAGAGCAGGCTGCTTGTGTGACAGATGCTCCAGCCCTTAATTAAACTGGAAAAGGGGTGGAAAGGAGCAGCCACAAAGATTTGTTCCTCCCTTTCTTCCTCCTTGCAAGCCCTGCTCAGGTGTCTCTCTGCCAGCTTCCAGTGGTGATGGGAAGGACAGAGAGATGTGCAGGATGGGGACAAGAGCCCTGAACATGCACAGCATTTCGGGCTGAAAAGATCGAATCTCACCTATCCTGTGCCAGTTCACAGGAACGGTACTGTTCCTGGAGGGGATCTTGACATTCCCAGAAATTCCAAGGAATTCCCAGAGCAGTTTGTGGTACTCAGGAGAAGAGTTTTCCCACTAACTGAAATAATTCTGCGGAGGCTCTTTAGGCTGGTGGGAATTCCCCACCAACTCCCGCACCTCAAGGTTTCCGTACAGGAAGGCATGACCTGATTAAACAGCAGTTAACAAAATCTGAGTGCTAAAATACTTTTAATGGAAATGTATCTTCTAATGAGCTGCTGTTCTTTTCCCCACCAGGAGCAATGTCAGACCATCCTTTGTATTTTGCATTGTGTGGTCAACCTGCAGGTGCTGCCAGCTGATGTGGAAGAGGCCTTACTTGCTCGTGCTATTAAAGCTTTCACCAAGGCAAGTAATCCCAAATAACTGTCCATGATGTTGTACTGACTTGGTTTAAATCATGAAGGGTGAATCAATCAACAGGGGAGGCCTCTGTGAGAAAGGCTACAGTAATTCCTTCACACTTCAGTCTGAAGCTTATTGATTTCAGAGTTTACATTTTATAATAATCACATACTTAAAGGGTTGGAAATATTCTCAACAAAAAAATTCTGTCACTACAGCCTTAATCCTGGAGTCTTATATTTCTACTTCTGGACCACTGCCAGTTCATGGACATCTTCAAATTAGGGAAAAGATCAATTTTAAGGGGTGACACTGACTAATCACTGGGAGTAGCTTACCAAAGGCTTTGGTAGAGTCTGTACCACCTGAAGTCTCTCCATCAGATTAAATCATTTTCTGAAATTACACTGCAAGTCATTTCTGTTCCAGCCCTGTAACCTGGGATGTGAATAACTAATTTCTGCTTTGGGTTCACTCAGTTACAGAGACAGGTGAAGCTGTTGCTCAGCTCAGACTTCTGCTCAGATTCAGCCAATGAAATCTGAGTTTGAACAGAATGTGCACCATGCTGCTTCTTCATCTCTTGTAAATCTGCCTGTTAAAACAATCACCACATTTCTCCTTCTTCTAGTTTATTTTAATGTCTAGTTAGCATAAAACTGAAAGTACTTAGCATTAAGCACTCCATCAAAAATACATCTCTTCTTTGATAAATCTCAAAGCTTTTCTCAGAAATGTGCATCTACTTTGCATTTTGCTGTATAGCATCTATTTAACTACTGAACTGAAACTTCTCTCTTTTATTAGACAAGCTTTGATTCCGAAAATGGGCCATATGTTTACAACACCTTGAAAACTGTATTTAAACAAGCACTGGATGAAAAAAGGAAAAATACTAAAGAAGGAACAGAGAATCCTTGATTTCTACGCAGCTCTGCCGAAGCTCTAGATGGGCCTACCAAATTATTCTGCATTTTCCAGCTACTGTATTTTGTGCTACCTGGCATGATCTACCTAACTTTAGGTAATAGAAGTTATTAACAAATAATTTTATTTTTTTAGAGGGAGTTTTAGTTGCAATTGTTCAGTCTGCATAGTTTGAAAGAACAGCTCCATGTGACCATTCTCTGTAGCATTTGGTTTCAGGTACTGTGCTTTTATATTGTGAAGGGTTCTCCTGTTCTCAGATGTGTTTATTGATTTAGAAACATCTGTTATTGACAAGAAACGTTATCTTCAAGTTACATGATTGCCATAAATTCAGTGCCATGATGCCCAAAGGTTTAATGGATTGACTTAATATTTATGTGTTATATATGTTTACATTCATGATATTTGATTTCACTTTGCAGAAAATAAATATTGACTGCACCTGTGAAACCACTTTTCCTTTCAGAAATTTTGAAATAAGACCAAGAGTAATAATGGACGGATTGACGGATCTTGAGATGTGTTACTGACAGCAGACAATATTTTCCTTCAGATCTCTCAAATAATTATAACCAATGTATTCCTACAGGGTGTTGCAGCAGAGAAATGCACTGTGTTGAGCAGTAGTCATAAAGCCCTAATTTAGACTTTTTTGGCTAAGAAAGCTTCAAACTGATTTTAACAGAAAATTGATTGAGGCATTTTAAGTACTTTGAATAAGAGTAAGATTTTACCTTATTTGCTAAACTTTTATTGTTCTTAAGTGAAAAAACACTTCATTATGAAATCTTAATAGGGATATGATTCTGTCCATACCTATATCCAGCAAATAGTTACATAAAGAAGTGTGATATAATAATACTGAAAAAATATTAATCAAAACCTTACTACCTGCAATACTCTTTGTAGAGGCATTTTTATCTAATAAAAGAGAAACAGCTGGGACATCACCTTAACCCAGTTTTGGATTACAGCCTTAGGATCTGGACTGGAATGCCAGTTTGCAGAATGAACAGTTCATCCCATTTGATAGATTTCAATACTTAAACAAGAATCTATTCTTTTCCGAAATATTTTTATTCATTTCTGTAAATTACTAACATGTTTGAAATACAGATAATTTATACATGCCTCAACTGTTGGATGATTTTATATCAAATTCAAATTAAAACAGCTACTTTGGCAGAATCATCCTAAAATAGGCACACTTGAATGGAAAATATCACATGTGAATGACAAACACAAATCCAGCTTTACAAAGAGGCAAGGCAACACGACAGGCAGTTCAGTGTTAACATCAGCAGTCAGGCTAAAGCAAATAACCATCTTCTAATCCACCAAGTGCCCCCTTCCTCAGTGCCTGCTCTGGTGCTCTGCCCTCTCACACGCTGGACTGTGATTCACACTCTGCAGCCCAGAGTTAGGTTTTTGCAACATTTAAATGGGTGTGGTCAGCAGGATTGCTGGGGATAAATTGCTACGGAGCCAAGCAAAATGTGAGCACCATGCCAGGCTGCACTTGAATAGGCCCAGGAATTTTGGAAAGATGAGGACAAGGTAGCAGAGTGAATAAAACAGTGTAAAAATCAGCTGAAAATAAAAGGAAGAAATGGTGCAGTTTTGGGGGTTTATTTATCTTGGGAAAAAGGAAATCAAAAGCTCCCAAATGCCCAAAAGATTGGAAATGTGGAATGTACTCCATAGCAAAGTGTCAGACCTTGGGATCCTTAAAACAATTTTATCATGGTGGGACAGTGACAGCTTGAGCTGGTGCCTCTGAAGGACCCTGAACCAAGAAGTCCCGGGCTTTTATACCCTTCCAGCTGAAGTGCGATAGTCTGGGGTGTTCTGAGTGTATGAGTGCCCAGCACTGGCTGGCACCACAGGTCCCTAGGCCCTCTGCTGAGCCGTCCCTCTCCTACAGCCACATTTAGTCTGTCGAATTTGGCTTTTCTCTCTGGTCAACTACCAGGAGCACAACAGCACATCGTCCTGAGGATGAAGAATTGCCTGTTCTTCCTGGAACACTCCTGTTGGGTGACACCCTCGAAGACAGAGCGGGCACCTGTAGCGATGCTGGCTCGTGTCCCCGTGCCCAGTTGTGCTGCTTTCATCCCAACTCCTGGGTGCTGGTGTCGCTGCGACACGGGGGGAGTGTCTGCAAGAAATCACCACACAATAAAACACACGATTTAGCCCTGGCTTTTAAATTGTTTCTCAGTTACTCTTTTAAAAGGCCTAAAGTCTCCTATGAATTGTTCCTCTCTGGTGAATTCAGTCCCGGCCCCAAGTACCTCTCAGCGTTCCCAAGGCAGGGGTAGGGCTGGGTGCTCCCTCAGCCCCGCTTCGAGGGGAGGGCGCGGCGCGGGAGCGCCCTCAGCCCCGCTCTGAGGGGAGGACGCGGCGCACAGCGAGCACGTCCCGCCCGGGATGGCCCCAGGCCCGGGAGAGCTGGGCGGGCAGCGCCTGCACCCTGCCTGGGCTCACCAAAGCTACTCCGGGTCGGCTCCGTGCACCCCGGGCGCTGCCCGTGCCCGGTCCCACCGCTCGGGCTGCGAGCTGTGCTCCCGGCCCCGATGGAGGCAGGGCGGGGGCCCGGGGCCGTGCAGCCGGGGCAGCGCCACCTCGGCCCTCGCCGCCGCGGATCCCAGCACTGCGGCTGTCCCAGAGTGCCCCTGGGAGTCCCTGGGTCGCGGCAGCCTCGCCAGACGGGGCCCGGGAGGGACCCTGGGAGGGAGCGCGGTCCCTGCGTGCCTCAGAAGAGACTCCAGTCCCGCTGCGTGCAGCAGCAGGGACCAAAGCACCGGCATGCTTGTGGGAGTCACAGCCCTCTCCACATCTGAGAGCACACCCCAAAACCCACTCATGAACCTCAGAGAGACCCTAGGAGAGTACACCTTGGGAGAAATCCCAAACCCCCTGCATACTAGTGGGGCTCACCAGGCCCTGCACACCTGACATGAGGCCCCAAAACCCCCTCATGTGTCTAAGCAGAGACCCCAGCCCCCTGCATGTCTGAGGAAGAACCCCAAGTCCCCTGCATGTCTTAGCAGCAAATCCAAGCCCCCACACAAGCCTCAGAGATATCTCTGCCCCCTGTATGCTGCGCAGGGGTCCCCAGTCACCTGCATACTTAATGGAGATCCCAAACCTCCTGCATGCCTCACACAGGATTCCAAATCCCTTGCACAACTCACAGGGGACTCCAGTGCCCTCCATACCTCCGAGGGAACTTAAAGCATGCTTGCGTGTCTCATGAGAGACCCCAGCTGCCCAGTGCACCTTACATGGGACTCCAAAGCCCCCACTTGCCTTACAGGGAACCCCAGCCCAGTGTTTTGAGCTGAAGGAGCCCCATAACCACATGGCCCTTCCCCACAGAGCCCTCACCCAGAGGAGCAGAGCCCTGCAGCACCCTGGATTGGTGATGGCCCATCAGTTCAGTCCCATCAAGTGTGTGTTAATTATGGAGGACCTTTGTTTTGCCTGCTGACATTGCAGGTCAGTTTGTGTCCCAGGACATGCTCTTGATGGCTTCCCTCTTTTCCTGCCCATGCCACTGGAGGAGGTGCAGGTGCAGCTGATGGCAGTGAAGGAAATGTGCCCTCAGCCCAGGGACGCTCAGCATGGGCTCCCCCGGCCCCTCGGGCCCCGCCGCTGGTCACAGCAGCCCCTCCCTGCCTGCCTCCTGCCTGCCCACACCGTGGGCATCCACGGCTGCTGCCGGACATGGAGCTCAGCCAGGGCTGGTGCCGTGTGGCCTTTGCTGGGGGTACCACCCAGACACTGGTGTAACAACTGCATTTCTTTATTTGAACAGAAGAAGGGGCCATCGCCTATCCTGGCAGAGGGGGGCGGTCCACCGTCAGTGTTGTTGGGGGGGCAGAGGAGGGGCTGTGTTGGTCTCAACTGGGACTGGAGGGTGCTGGGCTGGTCCTGGGGTCTCTAGAACTTGGAAATGGGCTGGGACAGGGCAACGGGAGATCAAAAAAGGGAGTAAAGATGGCTTGGGGACTGGAGGGTGCTGGGCTGGTCCTGGGGTCTCTAGAACTTGGAAATGGGCTGGGACAGGGCAAAGGGAGATCAAAAAAGGGAGAAAAGATGGGCTTGGGGAGAAGAGTGGCAGTGGGATCTACACAGTCATAGGAGGTTTCCTCATGAATCGCTGTTCTGGGATCCTCTTCTCAGAGCTCTTCAGAGGGCTGCCCACGCTGTTGTGACCTGTGGAGGAGCTGCTCAAGCTGTCTGGGTGTGAGGTGCAGCCACTGTCCTTCAGCTGCTGTCCAGAGGTGCTCCTGTGGAGAGAGGAGTGGCTGAGGCGCCCAGGTGCACCTGGCACACAGGGACCCTCCTGCACAGCAGGCCCTGACCTGGCAAGGCTCCCCAGCACGGCTGGAGCTGCTGGCACAGCCTGGCCCAGCTGCACAGCTGCCCCTCAAGGCCCCAGCCAGCAGGGCATGGCTCTGGGCAACTTAAGAGGCCACTTAAAGCACTGGGCAGCAGCAGAAGCCTCAGCAGAGTTATCTGGACAACCAGTGACTCTCCACAGCTCCTGGAGCAGCCTCACTGGGAATGCTTCCTGTCTACAAACAGCCATCAAATGGAGCTGTTTGAGATCGAGAGCAGCAAAACATTCACCGTTTTTTCTTCCAACAACTGATTCCGACACAGTACAACATGAAGATGAGCTCCAAAGAAAGCAGGCCTGCTATTATCACTAGGAAATAGTGTGCTCCCTGGCAGAAACCTCCTCCGATGCCCTTCTGGGAATCAGGAACATGTGCTGTAGTCTCGGCTGCATCTGTGGGATCAGAGGGGAGCGTGAGCCCGTGCTGTGCTGCACTGCTGAGCTGGCAGCACGGTGCCTACGGCCAGGACGTTCTCTGTTGCCCCAGAGCTGGGGCCTGCAGGCACCTTGCTGCCCCTTGGCACAGAAGTGCTCAGTACCCAAGTCTCCTGAGCCTGCTTGGGGTAATTAAACTCTGTTGTGCTGGTCTTCTCCAGGGGATACTTGTCTAAGACATGGATAAGGACAAGGAACATGCCCAATGTTTTGGAGCATGGGAGGGCCCTCCCTCCTCCCAGCAGCTGCCTCTCCAGATCCACCCCAAGACTGGGAAATTGCAGGGGATCTCAGGGTGTGCCTGGCCCATGGTGCAGTTTGGGCACCCTGGCAGCTGATGCCAAATGCCTTCCTGCAGAGGCTGGGGAGAAGCTGCAGCTGGGCCAGGCTGGCAAACAGCCCTGCAGGGCGTGGAAGCAGCAGCGGGGCAGCCAGGCTGCCATGGATCCCTTCCCGCTGTGCTGGGCACGGCGTGTCCAGATGTGCAGCAAAAGCCCCGGGCTGCTGAGTGCCAGGAGAAGGCTCAGGGACATGGACCCACCTTGTCCTTTGTGCAGTTCCTTCACAGTTTGTTTCAGGATGTCATTTGAGTCAAGGAATTCGTTTTCTCCAGTGGGTTTGTTCTTTTCTGTTGGAGGTCCTTAAGATAAAGTATTTCCATTTCAGATGAATGGATCCCACAGAATCAGTGCTCAGCCTGTGGGGTCAGCAGGGACACATGACTCACCCCTGTGATGGGAGCCAGGCTGCTGCACAGACACCAGCAAAGGAGCTGGAAATGTCTTCTCTGCAGACACATCTGTAAAACAACATCCACAGAAGATTCTGTTACCTGGTTCCTGCTAAATTGTCAATGATTATTGCTTGCTGGGACAATGAGGACATACCTGCAGGGGGCTCCAAGGGCTTTAAAACTTTATGGAGCCAATCTAATGGAGAAGCCTGTTCAGGAACCTCATCTAAAAGGGAGCACAAATCAGAACCATTTCCATGGAGGGCTGGGATCCCTTCTTACTTAGGGACCTTAGCACTGCAAGGGGGTCAGGTAAGGCTGTGGGAGCCAGATGTCAATGGACACGGCCAAAGCTGCAGAGGGGCCTGGGGAGATTGCAGCTGGCTCCTGGTCACTCTCCACCCTCTCTGCAGGGTGTGTGCCATCTCCCTGGAGGAGGAGGAACAGCCCAGGCCCTCTCCGGTCGCTCTAATTTCCACAGCGGAAACTCTCCCCAAAGCCCTGGGAAAAACTACAGAAGGCAGTGCCACAAGAATTCTTCATTTCACTCCTGCCTCTGCCCCGCCACAGCTGCCCCAGCCCGAGGGGACAGAGCCGGGCCCTGTCAGGAGCCCGTGCAGCCCCTGCCCAGAGTGGGAGCCAGGGCTGGCTCTGGCCCTGGGCCCGTGGCAGGGCTCCTGCTCGGGGCTGCTCCTGTGCCTTGGGCCTCTGGGCACTCAGGGCAGCTCCGGGAGCAGCTGCAGCGGGAGGGACGCTGGTGCCCCAGTCCCTTTGCCACGGGCTCTGAACGTGCTCCAGAGGCCTCGAGGCTGAGGCGCCTCCAGCTTTGGCTGCTGCCGGGCCCGTGCAAGGGCGGGCCCTGGGGGAAGAGCTGCTGCCACACAGCCCTGCTCAGGGCCCAGAGGCACAGCAATTACCTCCTGTGCCTGTGCCCGTGCCAGGCATCGAATTCCTTCCTGCAGTAGAGGTTGACGCTGAGCCACTGCTTACTCCAGGAAGTGCCTCCTTCTGTGCAGTCTTTTGATCAATCACTTGAGAACGAAAGAGGGAAAGCTGGATCAGATGGAACCATTCCCTGTTTGGGTGGTGGCATCTTCAGGAGGCAGTACTGGCAAAAGTCTCAGGTAAAGATAAGGAAAATGGCCAGGTTATTAGGGCTGGGCCAGAGCCCTTCCTCCTCCAAACTGCTGCCCCTCCTGATCTCCCCAGACACTGGGAAATTGCAGGGAATCTCAGGGTGTGCCTGGCCCGTGGTGCAGTTTGGGCACCCTGGCAGCTGATGCCAAATGTCTTCCTACAGAGGCTGGGGAGAAGCTGCAGCTGGGCCAGGCAGGGAAACAGCCCTGCAGGGCATGGAAGCAGCAGCGGGGCAGCCAGGCTGCCATGGATCCCTTCCTGCAGTGCCGGGCACGGCGTGTCCAGATGTGCAGCAAAAGCCCCCGGCTGCTGAGTGCCAGGAGAAGGCTCAGGGACATGGACCCACCTTGTCCTCCCTGCAGTTCCTGCAGCATTTGCCTCATGTGTTCCGATGGCTCATGGAGCTTCTTGTGTCCTGTAGCTTTGTTCTTTCCCATTGGAGGACCTGAGGGCAAAACAACTCCATTTCAGATGAATGGATCCCCCAGAACCAGAGCTCAGCCTGTGGGGTCAGCAGGGACACACTACTCACCCCTGTGATGGGAGCTGGGCTTGTGTGCTGTAACCTGCAAAGGAGCTGGAGAAATCCTCCCTGCAGACACACCTGTAACTCAACAGCCAGAGAAGCTTCTGTCATCTCTGCCCTGCTGTTCAGGCTTTGGGCTCTGAGCTGGCAGCTCTCCCTTAGCCCAGCCTTGACCTACCCTCAGCATCTGCCAGAGGCTCAGACCTGGCCGTGGGTTGGGAAGGCAGATCACCTTCAGCAGCAGGCTTGTCTGCAAAGAAAGGCAGGACAGAAGAGCTGCCGTGGCACTGCTGGAGATGCTCAGGCTGCCTGGGGCCGGCAAAGGAGCCACTGCGCAAGGCACAGCCCCGGGCCACAGCCCTGGGCACGGCCCCTTCCCTCTCTGCTCTTCTCCGTGGCTGCACAGAGCACACGGAAGGCAAGGAGCAACTGGCATTGCACAGGGGGAGAGGATTGACAGCTAAATGCTCCTTGCTCCCACTGGCAGCGATCCTGTGGGACCACTCAGGGCTCCACAAGGGAGCAGGGCAAGGTTTCCAGAATCCATCAACCCTGGAATGGCCTTAAGGGAAATGGCACCTGAGTGAGCTCTTGCCACAGTGACACTGATTATTCTGTCAGTAAATAGGCACATTGAGAACTTTACCTCCAGCATTATCCAAGAATTTCAAGCCATCGATCAGCAGGGCATCCAGACAATCCATGTCCTGAGCCCAGTCTAGAGGGGAGCACAAATCAGAACCATTCCATGGTGTCCACTGCCCAGCAGCAGAGATGGCAGCTGAAGCCTCAGCAGGGCTCAGGCCCAGGGGCACAGCAATTACCTCCTGTCACTGTGCCTGGCATCGCCTCCTTTCCTGCAGCAGAGGCTGCCAATGGGCCATTGCCTTCTCCAGGAAGTTCTGCTTTCAGCACAGCCTCTGCATCCAGCTCTGGAGAACGGAAGATGTAGGGTTACACTATGTGTGTTATAGAAAAGCAGGCCTGGAAGGCTGAGCCTCTTCCCTAGGCCCAGAGGTGACCAGGAAGCATATCCAGGTTACCAGGGATGGACATGGGGAAGAGGATTATGGGTTCATGGCCTTCTAGACCTTGTGTGTGAGTATTGTACTTTGTGACCTTACAGGGTATTGTTTACCTGTTACCATATTAGGTAACAGCCATGAAATAACCCAGGTGATTGGGGGACACTGTGGTGAACATCTTTCCTGTTTATATGATGACATCTCGTCTGGGGGATGGTACAAAAGGGAATTTTCACTGCGTGGTAGGACGCAGTAGCCATAGAGTAGTCATAGGAGTAATCTTAGCAAGTGGTCTGTAGTAGTCATAGTCTCTGTCTGTATAATAAAGGACTTTGCACATCTCCATCTCGTCACAGAAGTCCATGTGCCTGTGTCAAATATTGCAGAAGAGGCACAGCAGGATCAGATGGAACAGTTCCTCATTGGGGATGGCATCTTCAGGAGGCAATACTTGCCAAAGACATTGATAAGGAACAGGAAATGGCCCAGGTTCTTGAGACTGGGCCAGGGCCCTCCCTCCTGCAAATAGCCAGCCCTCCTGATCTCCCCATAGACTGGGAAATTGCAGGGGATCTCAGGGTGTGCCTGGCCCGTGGTGCAGTTTGGGCACCCTGGCAGCTGATGCCAAATGCCTTCCTGCAGAGGCTGGGGAGAAGCTGCAGCCAGGCCAGGCTGGCAAACAGCCCTGCAGGGTGTGAAAGCAGCAGCGGGGCAGCCAGGCTGCCATGGATCCCTTCCTGCAGTGCCGGGCACGGCGTGTCCAGATGTGCAGCAAAAGCCCCCGGCTGCTGAGTGCCAGGAGAAGGCTCAGGGACATGGACCCACCTTGTCCTCCCTGCAGCAGTTCCTTCAACAATTGCCTCATGACTTGAAGTGGTTTCAGAGATTTGTTGTCTGCTGTGTGTTGAGTCTTTCCTGTTGGAGGACCTTAAGAGAAAGTATTTCCATTTCCCAGGAATGGATCCCACAGAAGCAGTGCTCAGCCTGTGGGATCAGCAGGGACACACTACTCACCCCTGTGATGGGAGCTGGGCTTGTGTGTAGTAACCAGCAAAGGAGCTGGAGAAGTCCTCCCTGCAGACACACCTGTAACTCAACAGCCAGAGAAGATTCTGTCACCTGGTTCCTGACAGATTGTCAATGATGATTCCTTGGTGGGACATTGAGAAAATACCTGCAGGAGGCCCAGTGGGCTTCAAAACTTCATACCCAGCAACTTCATCTAGAAGCAAAGCGAGATAAGAACCATTTCCATTGTGGGCCAGGGCTGGCTCTGGCCCTGGGCCCGTGGCAGGGCTCCTGCTCGCGGCTGCTCCTGTGCCTTGGGCCTCTGGGCACTCAGGGCAGCTCCGGGAGCAGCTGCAGTGGGAGGGACGCTGGTGCCCCAGTCCCTTTGCCACAGGCTCTGAACGTGCTCCAGAGAGGGAAGAGCTGTTGCCACACAGCTCCTTGAGGGCTGAGCCCAGCTCAGTCTGGCACAGCAATTACCTCCTGTGTCTGTGCCCATGCCTGTGCCTGGCATTGCCTTCCTTCCTTCAGCAGCGGCTGCCAATGACCCATGGCTTTCTTTGGGAAACGCCACAATCCACAGAGCCTCTATGTCCATCTCTTGAGAAAGGAAGCAAGACAGCTGGATCAGATAGAACCATTTCTCATTTGGGTGGTGGCATCTTCAGGAGGCAGTACTTGTGAAAGGCATGGATAAGAATCAGGAAAATGGCCAGGTTATTAGGGCTGGGCCAGAGCCCTTCCTCCTCCAAACAGCCTCCCCTCCTGATCTCCCCAGAGACTGGGAAATTGCAGGGGATCTCAGGGTGTGCATGGCCCGTGGTGCAGTTTGGGCACCCTGGCAGCTGATGCCAAATGCCTTCCTGCAGAGGCTGGGGAGAAGCTGCAGCCAGGCCAGGCTGGGAAACAGCCCTGCAGGGCGTGGAAGCAGCAGCGGGGCAGCCAGGCTGCCATGGATCCCTTCCCGCTTTGCCTTGGCATTCTGAGTGTCAGGAGAAGGCTCAGGGACATGGACCCACCTTGTCCTCCCTGCAGTTCCTTTACAACTTGTTTCATGATGTCGTTTGATTCAGGTGATTCCTTCTCTTCTGTGGGTTTGTTCTTCCCTCTTGGAAGACCTTAACAAAAAGTATTTTCATTTCCATTGGAATGCATCCCACAGAACCAGAGCTCAGCCTGTGGGGTCAGCAGGGACAAACTACTCACCCCTGTGATGAGAGGCTGACTTCTTAACACCCACCAGCAAAGGAGCTGGAAATGCCCTCTCTGCAGATATATCTGTAAAACAACAGCCAGAGAAGATTCTGTCTCCTGGTTCCTGTCAGGTTGTCAATGATTATCTCTTAGTGGGGAAATGAGAACATACCTGCAGGAGGCTCCAAGGGCTTTAAAACTTTATGCAGCCAAGTCAATGGGGGAGCCTTCCCAGGAACCCAGTCTAGAAGGGAGCACAGATCAGAACCATTCCATGCTGTGCTGGGATCCCCTTGTGCCTTGGGGACCTGGGCACTGCAAGGGGCTCGGCTAAGGCCGTGGGAGCCAGATGTCAGTGGACATGGCCAAAGGTGCAGAGGGGCCTGGGCAGCTCTGGGCTGGCTCCTGGTCACTCTGCACCCTCTTTGCAGGCCCTGGGCAGCATCCCTGGAGGGGCAGCTGGAGCAATCCATGGGCCCCTGGGGGCTCTGTCCCTCCCACAGAGGAAACCCTCCCTAAAGCTCCAAGGAAAACTGCACCAGGCAGAGCCACAATCATCCCTCTCTCCCTCCGTCTCCTGGAAGAGCTCCCCCAGCCCATGGAGAAACAGCCAGGCCCTGTCAGGACACACTGGAGCCCAGCTCTCCCCCTCTGCCCTTTCCCCACCATGGGCAGCCCCTGCAGCCAATCCCAGGCTTGGGGCCGTGTCTCCCACGCAGGGACCCCAGCAGGACTGCTCAGCACGCGAGTGCCCTGAGCCTGCTCGGGATAATTCCTGTGTGCTGTGCCGGCCTTGTCCGGGCTGTGCCCGCACTGCCCAGCAGCAGAGATGGCAGCTGAAGCCTCAGCAGGGCTCAGGCCCAGAGGCACAGCAATTACCTCCTGCCACTGTGCCTGGCATCGCCTCCCTTCCTGCAGCAGAGGCTGCCAATGGGCCATTGCTTCCCCCTGAAAGTTCTGCTTTCAGCACAGCCTCTGCATCCAGCTCTGGAGAAAGGAAGAGGCACAGCTGGATCAGATGGAACTCTTCCCCATGGGAAGGTGGTATCTTCAGGAGGTAATACTTGTGAAAGACATGGATAAGGACCCGGTAATCAGATGGGCTTTGGGGTCTCTCTCTAAGGCCCTCCCTTCTCCAAACTGTTGCCCCTCCTGATCTCCCCAGACACTGGGAAATTGCAGGGGATCTCAGGGTGTGCCTGGCCCGTGGTGCAGTTTGGGCACCCTGGCAGCTGATGCCAAATGCCTTCATGCAGAGGCTGGGGAGAAGCTGCAGCCAGGCCAGGCTGGGAAACAGCCCTGCAGGGCGTGGAAGCAGCAGCGGGGCAGCCAGGCTGCCATGGATCCCTTCCTGCAGTGCCGGGCACGGCGTGTCCAGATGTGCAGCAAAAGGCCCCGGCTGCTGAGTGCCAGGAGAAGGCTCAGGGACATGGACCCACCTTGTCCTCCCTGCAGCAGTTCCTGCAGCATTTGCCTCATGTGTTCCGATGGCTCATGGAGCTTCTTGTGTCCTGTAGCTTTGTTCTTTCCCATTGGAGGACCTGAGGGCAAAATAGCTCCATTTCCCAGGAGTGGATCCCCCAGAACCAGAGCTCAGCCTGTGGGGTCAGCAGGGACACACTACTCACCCCTGTGATGGGAGCTGGGCTTGCGTGGAGCAACCAGCAAAGGAGCTGGAGAAATCCTCCCTGTGGACACACCTGTAACTCAACAGCCAGAGAAGCTTCTGTAATCTCTGCTCTGCTTTTCAAGCTTTGGGCTCTGAGCTGGCAGCTCTCCCTTGGCCCAGCCTTGACCTACCCTCAGCATCTGCCAGAGGCTCAGTCCTGGCCGTGGGTTGGGAAGCCAGATCACCTTCAGCAGCAGGCTTGGCTGCAAAGAAAGGCAGGACAGAAGAGCTGCCGTGGCACTGCTGGAGATGCTCAGGCTGCCTGGGGCCGGCAAAGGAGCCACTGCGCAAGGCACAGCCCCGGGCCACAGCCCTGGGCACGGCCCCTTCCCTCTCTGCTCTTCTCCGTGGCTGCACAGAGCACACGGAAGGCAAGGAGCAACTGGCATTGCACAGGGGGAGAGGATTGACAGCTAAATGCTCCTTGCTCCCACTGGCAGCGATCCTGTGGGACCACTCAGGGCTCCACAAGGGAGCAGGGCAAGGTTTCCAGAATCCATCAACCCTGGAATGGCCTTAAGGGAAATGGCACCTGAGTGAGCTCTTGCCACAGTGACACTGATTATTCTGTCAGGACAGGGACATTGAGAACTTTACCTCCAGCATCATCCAAGAACTTGAAATCATTTAGCACCATGGCTTCCAGATAATCTGTGTCCCAATCCCAATCTAGAAGGGAGCACAGATCAGAACCATTCCATGCTTTGCTGGGATCCCCTTGTGCCTTGGGGACCTGGGCACTGCAAGGGGCTTGGCTGAGTCTGTGGGATCCAGATGTCAGTGGACATGGCCAAAGGTGCAGAGGGGCCTGGGCAGCTCTGGGCTGGCTCCTGGTCACTCTGCACCCTCTTTGCAGGCCCTGGGCAACATCCCTGGAGGGGGCAGCAGAGCAATCCATGGGCCCCTGGGGGCTCTGTCTCACCCACAGAGGAAACCCTCCCTAAAGCTCCAAGGAAAACTGCACCAGGCAGAGCCACAACCATCCCTCTCTCCCTCCGTCTCCTGGAAGAGCTCCCCCAGCCCAAGGGGACACAGCCAGGCCCTGTCAGGACACACTGGAGCCCAGCTCTCCCCCTCTGCCCTTTCCCCACCATGGGCACCCCCTGCAGCCAATCCCAGGCTTGGGGACATTTCTCCCACGCAGGGACCCAGCAGGACTGCTCAGCACCCGAGTGCCCTGAGCCTGCTCGGGATAATTCCCGTGTGCTGTGCCGGCCTTGTCCGGGCTGTGCCCGCACTGCCCAGCAGCAGAGATGGCAGCTGAAGCCTCAGCAGGGCTCAGGCCCAGGGGCACAGCAATTACCTCCTGTCACTGTGCCTGGCATCGCCTCCCTTCCTGCAGCAGAGGCTGCCAATGGGCCATTGCCTTCTCCAGGAAGTTCTGCCTTCAGCACAGCCTCTGCATCCAGCTCTGGAGAAAGGAAGAGGCACAGCTGGATCAGATGGAACTCTTCCCCATGGGAAGGTGGTATCTTCAGGAGGTAATACTTGTGAAAGACATGGATAAGGACCCGGTAATCAGATGGGCTTTGGGGTCTCTCTCTAAGGCCCTCCCTTCTCCAAACTGTTGCCCCTCCTGATCTCCCCAGACACTGGGAAATTGCAGGGGATCTCAGGGTGTGCCTGGCCCGTGGTGCAGTTTGGGCACCCTGGCAGCTGATGCCAAATGCCTTCATGCAGAGGCTGGGGAGAAGCTGCAGCCAGGCCAGGCTGGGAAACAGCCCTGCAGGGCGTGGAAGCAGCAGCGGGGCAGCCAGGCTGCCATGGATCCCTTCCTGCAGTGCCGGGCACGGCGTGTCCAGATGTGCAGCAAAAGCCCCCGGCTGCTGAGTGCCAGGAGAAGGCTCAGGGACATGGACCCACCTTGGCGTCCCTGCAGTTCCTTCAGTGTTTGTCTCAGCAATTCATTTGATTCAAGAGCCTTTTGGCTTCCAGTATCTTTGGTCTTGCCTGTTGGAGGACCTGAGGGCAAAAGAGTTCCATTTCCCAGGAGCGGATCCCCCAGAACCAGAGCTCAGCCTGTGGGGTCAGCAGGGACACACTACTCACCCCTGTGATGGGAGCTGGGCTTGTGTGCTGTAACCTGCAAAGGAGCTGGAGAAATCCTCCCTGCAGACACACCTGTAACTAAACAGCCAGAGAAGCTTCTGTCATCTCTGCCCTGCTGTTCAGGCTTTGGGCTCTGAGCTGGCAGCTCTCCCACCCCGGGGGAAAGGCCTTGACCTACCCTCAGCATCTGCCAGAGGCTCAGTCCTGGCCGTGGGTTGGGAAGCCAGATCACCTTCAGCAGCAGGCTTGGCTGCAAAGAAAGGCAAGACAGAAGAGCTCCCGTGGCACTGCTGGAGATGCTCAGGCTGCCTGGGGCCGGCAAAGGAGCCACTGCGCAAGGCACAGCCCCGGGCCACAGCCCTGGGCCCGGCCCCTTCCCTCTCCGCTCTTCTCCGTGGCTGCACAGAGCACACGGAAGGCAAGGAGCAACTGGCATTGCACCGGGGGAGAGGATTGACAGCTAAATGCTCCTTGCTCCCACTGGCAGCGATCCTGTGGGACCACTCAGGGCTCCACAAGGGAGCAGGGCAAGGTTTCCAGAATCCATCAACCCTGGAATGGCCTTAACGAAAGTGGCACCTGAGTGAGCTCTTGCCACAGTGACACTGATTATTCTGTCAGGACAGGGACATTGAGAACTTTACCTCCAGCATCATCCAAGAACTTGAAATCATTTAGCGCCATGGCTTCCAGATAATCTGTGTCCCAATCCCAATCTAGAAGGGAGCACAGATCAGAACCATTCCATGCTGTGCTGGGATCCCCTTGTGCCTTGGGGACCTGGGCGCTGCAAGGGGCTCGGCTAAGGCCGTGGGAGCCCGATGTCAGTGGACATGGCCAAAGGTGCAGAGGGGCCTGGGCAGCTCTGGGCTGGCTCCTGGTCACTCTGCACCCTCTTTGCAGGCCCTGGGCAACATCCCTGGAGGGGGCAGCTGGAGCAATCCATGGGGCCCTGGGGGCTCTGTCCCTCCCACAGAGGACACCCTCCCTAAAGCTCCAAGGAAAACTGCACCAGGCAGAGCCACAACCATCCCTCTCTCCCTCCGTCTCCTGGAAGAGCTCCCCCAGCCCATGGAGAAACAGCCAGGCCCTGTCAGGACACACTGGAGCCCAGCTCTCCCCCTCTGCCCTTTCCCCACCATGGGCACCCCCTGCAGCCAATCCCAGGCTTGGGGACATTTCTCCCACGCAGGGACCCCAGCAGGACTGCTCAGCACCCGTGTGCCCTGAGCCTGCTCGGGATAATTCCTGTGTGCTGTGCCGGCCTTGTGCGGGCTGTGCCCGCACTGCCCAGCAGCAGAGATGGCAGCTGAAGCCTCAGCAGGGCTCAGGCCCAGAGGCACAGCAATTACCTCCTGTCACTGTGCCTGTCATCGCCTCCCTTCCTGCAGCAGAGGCTGCCAATGGGCCATTGCTTCCTTCGGGAAATGTCGCCTTCAGCACAGCCTCTGCATCCAGCTCTGGAGAAAGGAAGAGGCACAGCTGGATCAGATGGAACTCTTCCCCATGGGAAGGTGGTATCTTCAGGAGGTAATACTTGTGAAAGACATGGATAAGGACCCGGTAATCAGATGGGCTTTGGGGTCTCTCTCTAAGGCCCTCCCTTCTCCAAACTGTTGCCCTTCCTGGTCTCCCCAGACACTGGGAAATTGCAGGGGATCTCAGGGTGTGCCTGGCCCGTGGTGCAGTTTGGGCACCCTGGCAGCTGATGCCAAATGCCTTCCTGCAGAGGCTGGGGAGAAGCTGCAGCCAGGCTGGGCTGGGAAACAGCCCTGCAGGGTGTGAAAGCAGCAGCGGGGCAGCCAGGCTGCCATGGATTCCTTCCCGCTGTGCCAGGCATGGCATGTCCAGATGTGCAGCAAAAGCTCTGGCTGCTGAGTGCCAGGAGAAGGCTCAGGGACATGGACCCACCTTGTCCTCCCTGCAG
>JAVTVJ010001118.1:0-14818 GCA_034509425.1 Eopsaltria australis | reverse complement strand
TGGCTGAGGATTGTCCAGAGAACACTGAGCGTCGGGAGAGCACTGAGGGGTCTGCGCTTAACCTCCACATCCATCTCCGGCACTGGAAAGAAGAAACGCCCAAGTGCTGATGGCCCGGATTTGCTGGACACTGCAGAGTGTATCAGAAGAGATTTTCCAGACAGGGCTACACTTGAGATCCGGGGATCCAGCCAGCAGACTGTGGAACAGCCGGACATGGAAGCCAGTAGGGATGTGTCACCAACTGTAATACCTGCCGTAGCAAGGACAAAGAGTCATGTACATGAGACAAACATTCCCAGAGCTGATGCTCTGGTATTCCTGGACTACAATGACTGCATACGTACTGAGAGGGTTAAGAGGGCTTTGCTTATGGTCCAGAAATTTGAATAACCATAGGAACCACAGGCACAGGAAGGAAGCATGGGTGAGGCAAGGGCAGCAGGGACAGAGAGCCTGGCACATGCCCTGCACGTCACCACAGTCCATGATGCAGCTCTGCTGGACCTAGGAGAGTATGACATGAGTGGGTTTTCCCGCTTGTCTTTATCTTCTTCTTTTGTAGGGTTTTAATGCATAAAAAGCCCTTTATACATATGCACACCAATATATATACACCTATATTTATATATATACACACATATATACCCACACATACATATTTATACATACATACACATATATACCCTATACAGATATATATATATATACATGCACATACATAGCAACCCTATGAGTTAGTTAGGGCACATAGATTATGTAGGGCACATAGATTATGTAGGACACATAGATTTTTTTTGAAAATGGTACTGGTATGTACCACTCTCTACAATTTTGTCTGCTGCATAAACAGTATTCTTAATGTAGGTAGAACTCAATGTCCTCACTCCCACTCAACTTTAGAAATGTCCCGCATGGCAGAAACAGAGTTGAAAAAAGTAGGACCTTGTTCAATAAATGCATGTTTTCTGAATGTTCTGAAGTCTGCGTGATCTTTTTTCACCCCAACGTACAAGTATCTGGGTATTTGCTGAGATGACACGGACGAGAGTGTTTGTACTGTCCCTGTAAATTTCCTTGAGGAAAAGCCTTGGTAGTGTTCCATTTCCTTTTCTGAGCTAAGCCTCCTCAGTGTTCTATGCTCATGGAGCGCGGGAGCCCTGCTGTTCACTGAGCATCGGTCACGCCCTTGTCCTCACTCGCAGTGCCTGCACACCACCTGCCGACCAAACATCGACGAGGGATCGCCAGAGCCGTGGGAGTAATGCCCTGTGTCTCTTTCTCTCCCAACTCTTTCCTCCTTTTCCTTCCTTTCCTTCTGCCTTTTCTATGCTCTCTCTTGGGGTCTCTTTTTTTCTCTCCAGTAAATGGTTCCCAGGGTAGTATCAATCTTGTTTGCATCTAATTTCGTCATAGGAATCTGGTAAGATTTTCCCCCTCAAGTCTCACTCTGGGATGGGACATCTTTGGTGTCAGAAGTGGGAGTGGACCAAGACAGCCAGCCAAAGAAGGGAGCATAATAAAAAATTAAATCTCCCAAACAAGAACAACAAAAACAAATGGTGCCAGCTGGTAGGATTATTCACCACTAATATATATGGCTATTATCAAATCAGGAGGAACAAAAGAGGAAAGGCAGGGATAGGTCCTTCACTGGTTCCTTAAGAAGAAGATTCTTAAATATTTTTCCAGGTATTTTCCTGGTGCAGACATAAGCCTGTCACACCTAAGACTGGGTTTGAAATCAAGCACGTTTAGGAGCTGCCTGCTGAACTGCACTTACGGATGCCATTTGCTGCACAGGAGGAACTGCAGGGTGAATCCTGGTGGATTCTGTGTGGTGGGTACTGTTTCAGGCTCAGCATTCTCTATGTCTGCACACAAGATCTGCACAGGAAATCTAGAGGTACTAGATGATACCCTAACAAGTTCATCATCATAATTCCAATGATCTGCCTAGTGCAAGGTTGTTCTGCTGCACACAGCCTGGCATTCAGAGGTAGCCAATGTGTAACACAGAGGAGAAAAAGAAGGAAAGTTCTAATCAAGTATGGCAGGCACAGTATGGAAAATGTAGCTTAGACAGTCACTTAAAAGTGGGAGAAGAATATCTTAATATTTTAAAAATTAAGTGGACATTTTTAGCTGTAAAAAGCTTTCTAAATGGAAACCTGTAGCAGGATGCCCTGCCTAAGCTGGGATACAGCAGCTTGAACTTAGTCATATTTACCTGCTCCCAGTGATGAACTGAGCAAGGAGGGCCTGCTGTTCAGCGATGCATTGAGCAAGCAGGGTCTGCTTATCAGTGACGAGACTGAGTAAAGAGGATCTGCTGCTTTTAGTGCTGAACAACGCTGAGGTCTCCTTGACCAGCTGTCAGAGCCAGTGCAAGGACATGCAAGGCCCTGGGATGGAGAGTCAGAAGTGCTGAGCAGAAGAAACCAAAGAGAATGTACAACTGAACACCCCCAGGTCTATCTCTGATTCCTTAATACGCATCAATTAATAGAGGAACAGAACGTAAATTTTTAATTGCAAATTAAGAAATCACTGTTGTTGTTCAAAGCTTGTGAATATTTTTTTTAAACACCTGAACTCTGTATTTTGATGCCTTTGACCTTCTGGTTACACATCTCTGGCTAGTTTCTTGGTGTGCACTGATTTTACATTCTAGCTGCATCGTTTATTACATCATTGACTGACTCCCTGAAAATTCTTCCTGATTGTCTAGAGGGCAAGAAATTTGTAAGAATTTCCTCACTTCTTTCCTAGTAGTCTCTTACCCAACTCTAGTGTGCTTCTTGCCCTGGCTCTGGTAACTTAAGTCTTTAATTTAGCCTATTTACCACCGTTCTCCATATGAAAACAGAGACAAATCTTCCTCAAACTGATTGGGCTCAAAATCAGTGCATAGTGTTTCTCTGATCACTGATGACAATTTTATCCTCCTTGCGACAGGATAATGTGCTGCTACTCCAGCTCTCTTCCCCTTCTGCTCGCCTTTGATATGCCTAAGGTTCCTTTCTTCCAAATCTTTAGTTCATTTGTCAGTGATCTCATTTCCGAAAGGATCCCTTGAGGTCTCTCCAAAAGCCATCACTGGCTTGCTTCTTCTCATTAGCCAATAAAGATTTCATTTCAATTTTGCCAATTGCAGGTACACACAATACCTAAAGCAATATGTATTGCCTTAATATTTCTCTGCATGTCAAAATATACTGATATACTGTGGGTCAAGACGTAGACCAGCTATCAGAGGAGCATTTCATTGGTTTGAGAAGAAGCATTCTCATGCTATTAGGTAGAAAAACAGAAAAGAGTGCTGTTACCCAGCAGGTGCCGATTACCTCACTTCTGCAACTCTGATTCTTACATTGTCAGAAAAAAAAGACATGCTTTATTTTCTTGTTTCAGGTGTCATGAATGTTACCCTCAGGCAGCATTGGTACACCTTGGCATATTACTCACTGATTTTGCTAGCCCTATGGTTTTCTACTTTCAGCAGTAGCAACAGTTCTTGCTTGAGGCCCTCTTAGGCAACCTGAACATACTTTGGTTGGTGAAAATAAATCCAATAAAAATTACTATGAAAGCAAATAGATTTTATAGGTTTCTTTTCTTTTTATAGGTATTATACA
The DNA here is from genome assembly GCA_034509425.1 of Eopsaltria australis. Lineage (NCBI taxonomy): Eukaryota > Metazoa > Chordata > Aves > Passeriformes > Petroicidae > Eopsaltria > Eopsaltria australis. Next base: position 11,180 of record JAVTVJ010001118.1, on the reverse strand, counting down.
TTTTCATGATTTTCTGAGTAATCTCATTCAGGTCTTCTCCACTTGTGACATCTAGTACAGGTACACTTCAGAATCATCAACCATTTCTTCAAAGTCAAGAAATAAAGTAAAAAGAGTACATAGACTAACACAGTGGCCAAGAGTCTATGAATTTAGAAATCATTATTTTCAAAAGACAACAGATGAGATAACGAGTTTAAAAAAATGAAAGGTACAACTCCATCTTAAGGAAACGGATCAAGTTAAAAAGAAATCTACTTTTCCTACATGTCTTTCTGATTTTTCATTTTAATCACAAAATTTAACTACTCTGAAACAAAGACTCTCATTAAGATTAAGAATAGTGTCCTTTCTTCTCCTACTTTCATTGCAATTCAAATAATTTGACCTCAACTGAAATAACATTGTAAGATAACGTAGGATTCCTTTCTTAACACTTCTGCAGGGTTAGTGTATTTTTTCTTCAATAGATAATCTTTAGTTCAGTTGCTCACAATAGCAAATACCTTTTTGAATTAGTAAATTTTAAAAGAGATTTTTCAGAGTTCTTATCTTTCCAGTTATGTTATCCCATCTATACATGTCTTGTATACATGTATACAAGTCTACGCTTGAGATCCAGGGATCCAGCCAGCAGATTATAGAACAGGAGGATGTGGAACCCAGTAGGGATGTGTCACCAGCAGTAACACCCACTGCAGCCAGGACAAAGAGGGGGTACATGAGACACAGAGTCCCAGGGCTGATGCGCCGGTCTTCTTGAATGCAGCTGACTACACAGGTGCTGAGGCTGTTAAGAAGGCTGTGCTTGTCATCCAGCAGCCCTCTGAGGAGACACAAGAACGGCAGGAGCGGGTACAAAGTGCAGATGAAGAAATGGGAGCAAAAGAGGCAAGGAGGCAGAGACGTGTCCTGCACAGCCCCAGAGTCGACAGCCCAGTTCTGCTGGACACAGCCCAGTCCATGCCAGCCTCAGCAGACAGGACAGAGAGTCCAGGACACACCGTGCACAGCCAAACAACTGATGCTCTGGCATTCCTGGACTACTCTGATTTTGTCTGGACTGAGGTGGTTAAGAAGGCCCTGCTTCTGGTCTAAAAGCCATTTGAACACCCAGAGGAGGAGCAGGACCAGGAACTAAGTGCAGAGGGATCAACAAGAGCAGGGAAACCTGCAGGACATGCCCAAAGCCTTCCTGCACCTACGGTCATCAAAAGCCCGGCTCAAGAAAGGTGGCGTAGGCTTTTCTCAAGAATACTGAGCATCCAGAGAGCACGGCTGGCTTGGCACTTATCCTCCAAAGTGTCCTCTGGCAAAGGACAGAAGAAGAAGTAGAAGCACCCAGGAGCTGATGACACAGATCTGCTTCACCCCACAGAGTATGTAAGGAAAGATGTCCTACACAAGGCTATGCTTGAGCTCCAGGGATCCAGCCAGCACATGGTGGAAGAGCAGGACATGCAACCCAGTAGGGATGTGTCACCAGCAGTAACACCCACTGCAGCCAGGACAAAGAGGGGTGTACATGAGACACAGAGGCCCAGGGCTGATGCGCCAATCTTCTTGAATGCAGCTGACTACACAGGTGCTGAGGCTGTTAAGAAGGCTGTGCTTGTCATGCAGCAGCCCTCTGAGGAGACACAAGAACGGCAGGAGCATGGACAAAGTATAGATGAAGAAATGGGAGCAAAAGAGGCAAGGAGGCAGAGACGTGTCCTGCACAGCCCCAGAGTCGACAGCCCAGTTCTGCTGGACACAGCCCAGTCCCTGCCAGCCTCAGCAGACAGGACAGAGAGTCCAGGACACACCGTGCACAGCCAAACAACTGATGCTCCGTCATTCCTGGACTACTCTGACTTTGTCTGGACTGAGGTGGTTAAGAAGGCCCTGCTTCTTTTCCAGAAGCCATTTGAACACCCAGAGGATGAGCAGGACCAGGAACTAAGTGCAGAGGGATCAAGAAATGGAGAAAAACCTGCAGGACATGCCCAAAGCCTTCCTGCACCTACAGTCATCAAAAGCCCGGCTCAAGAGAGGTGGCGTATGTTTTGTCAAGAATACTGAGCATCCAGAGAGCACGACTGGCTTGGCACTTTTCCTCCAAAGTGTCCTCTGGCAAAGGACAGAAGAAGAAGAAGAAGCACCCAGGAGCTGATGACACAGATCTGCTTCACCTCACAGAGTATATCAGGAAAGATGTCCTACACAAGGCTATGCTTGAGCTCCAGGGATCCAGCCAGCACATGGTGGAAGAGCAGGACATGCAACCCAGTAGGGATGTGTCACCAGCAGTAACACCCACTGCAGCCAGGACAAAGAGGGGCGTACATGAGACACAGAGGCCCAGGGCTGATGCGCCAATCTTCTTGAATGCAGCTGACTACACAGGTGCTGAGGCTGTTAAGAAGGCTGTGCTTGTGATCCATAAGCCCTCTGAAGAGACACAAGAGCTGCAGGACTGGGGACAAAGTGTAGATGAAGAAATGGGAGCAAAAGAGACAAGGAGGCAGAGACGTGTCCTGCACAGCCCCAGAGTCGACAGCCCAGTTCTGCTGGACACAGCCCAGTCCATGCCAGCCTCAGCAGACAGGACAGAGAGTCCAGGACACACCGTGCACAGCCAAACAACTGATGCTCCGGCATTCCTGGACTACTCTGACTTCGTCCAGACTGAGGTGGTTAAGAAGGCCCTGCTTCTGGTCCAGAAGCCATTTGAATACCCAGAGGAGGAGCAGGACCAGGAACAAAGTGCAGAGGGATCGACAAGAGCAGGAAAACCTGCACGACCTGCCCAAAGCCTTCCTGCACCTATGGTCATCAAAAGCCCGGCTCAAGAGAGGTGGCGTAGGCTTTTGTCAAGAATAGTGAGTATCCAGATATAGAATAAAAGGTTACAAAATGTAACACTTCCTTTGGAGCGCACTCCCCCATGTGCTCCAAAGAGCCCCCGTCCCGAGGCTCTGTCCAGCACTCGGCGGTCCCCCTGGCAGGATCCCAGCGATCCTTACTGCAGGCTGCAGCCCTGCTGGCAAAATAGTACCACAGACACTCCTCAAAGAATGGACACCGAGTAAAGAGGCGACAGGGGTCCTTTGTATGGGTTCCCGAGTTTATTGATCTCGGAAGGGTCCAGGGACAAAAGGACAGCAGACAGGGAAGAGCATCACCTTTTATACGGGAGAACCAGCCATGAGGGACAGGGTTCTGGGGGGCAACAGGGGAGGGGCAATAGAGGGGGACCCAACCAGAGAACAGCGGGGGAGGGGAGAAGGGGGCCAGGCCAATGGGGCATCGAGGTTGGAGGAACATTCTGGAAGGACATGATTATGTCAAGGAGGGGGGGGGAGCAACTGACCAACTGCCATAACAGAATTAGCCTAACGGCAATAGGGAGAAACCATTCTAAACCCACGGGGGAGATGCTACACAGTGGTGTCTTCCCACCACTCATCTGGTCTATATATTTTCTCCTCAGCCGCCCCCTGGGTGGCTTCTACCACCGCAACATCCAGACAGCACGGCTGGCTAGTCACTTATCCTCCAAAGTGTCCTCTGGCAAAGGACAGAAGATGAAGAAGAACCACCCAGGAGCTGATGACACAGATCTGCTTCACCCCACAGAGTATATCAGGAAAGATGTCCTGCGCAAGGCTACGCTTGAGCTCCGGGGATCCGGCCAGCACATGGTGGAAGAGCAGGACGTGGAACCCAGTAGGGATGTGTCACCAGCAGTAACACCCACTGCAGCCAGGACAAAGAGGGGCGTACATGAGACACAGAGGCCCAGGCCTGATGCGCCACTCTTCTTAAATGCAGCTGACTACACAGGTAGTGAGGCTGTTAAGAAGGCTGTGCTTGTCATCCATCAGCCCTCTGAGGAGACACAAGAACGCCAGGAGCATGGACAAAGTATAGATGAACAAATGGGAGCAAAAGAGACAAGGAGGCAGAGACGTGTCCTGCACAGCCCCAGAGTTGACAGCCCAGTTCTGCTGGACACAGCCCAGTCCATGCCAGCCCCAGCAGACAGAACAGAGAGTCCAGGACACACCGTGCACAGCCAAACAACTGATGCTCCGTCATTCCTGGACTACTCTGACTTTGTCTGGACTGAGGTGGTTAAGAAGGCCCTGCTTCTGGTCCAGAAGCCATTTGAACACCCAGAGGAGGAGCAGGACCAGGAACTAAGTGCAGAGGGATCAACAAAAGCAGGAAAACCTGCAGGACATGCCCAAAGCATTCCTGCACCTATGGTCATCAAAAGCCCGGCTCAAGAAAGGTGGCGTAGGCTTTTGTCAAGAATACTGAGCATCCAGAGAGCACGGCTGGCTTGGCACTTATCCTCCAAAGTGTCCTCTGGCAAAGGACAGAAGAAGAAGTAGAAGCACCCAGGAGCTGATGACACAGATCTGCTTCACCCCACAGAGTATGTAAGGAAAGATGTCCTACACAAGGCTACACCTGAAATCCAGGGATCCAGCCAGCACATGGTGGAAGAGCAGGATGTGGAACCCAGTAGGGATGTGTCACCGGCAGTAACACCCACTGCAGCCAGGACAAAGACGGGCGTACATGAGACACAGAGGCCCAGGGCTGATGCGCCGGTCTTCTTGAATGCAGCTGACTACACAGGTGCTGAGGCTGTTAAGAAGGCTGTGCTTGTGATCCATAAGCCCTCTGAGGAGACACAAGAACGGCAGGGGCAGGGACAAAGTATAGATGAACAAATGGGAGCAAAAGAGGCAAGGAGGCAGAGACGTGTCCTGCACAGCCCCAGAGTCGAAATCCCAGTTCTGCTGGACACAGCCCAGTCCATGCCAGCCTCAGCAGACAGGACAGAGAGTCCAGGACACACCGTGCACAGCCAAACAACTGATGCTCCGGCATTCCTGGACTACTCTGACTTTGTCTGGACTGAGGTGGTTAAGAAGGCCCTGCTTCTGGTCCAGAAGCCATTTGAATACACAGAGGAGGAGCAGGACCAGGAACTAAGTGCAGAGGGATCAACAAAAGCACAAAAACCTGCAGGACATGCCCAAAACCTTCCTGCACCTACGGTCATCAGCACAGGACAGAAGGAGAAGAAGCACCCAAGCGCTGATGACACAGATCTGCTGGACACTGCAAAGTATATTAGGAAAGATGTCCTACCCAAGGCTATGCTTGAGCTCCAGTGATCCAGCCAGCACATGGTGGAAGAGCAGGACATGCAACCCAGTAGGCATGTGTCACCAGCAGTAACACCCACTGCAGCCAAGACAAAGAGGGGCGAACATGAGACACAGACTCCCAGGGCTGATGCGCCAATCTTCTTGAATGCAGCTGACTACACAGGTGCTGAGGCTGTTAAGAAGGCTGTGCTTGTCATCCAGCAGCCCTCTGAGGAGACACAAGAATGGCAGGGGCAGGGACAAAGTGTAGATGAAGAAATGGGAACAAAAGAGGCAAGGAGGCAGAGCATTCTCCTGCACAGCCCCAGAGTCGACAGCCCAGTTCTGCTGGACACAGCCCAGTCCATGCCAGCCTCAGCAGACAGGACAGAGAGTCCAGGACACACCGTGCACAGCCAAACAACTGATGCTCCGTCATTCCTGGACTACTCTGACTTTTGTCTGGACTGAGGTGGTTAAGAAGGCCCTGCTTCTGGTCCAGAAGCCATTTGAATACACAGAGGAGGAGCAGGACCAGGAACAAAGTGCAGAGGGATCAACAAGAGCAGGAAAACCTGCAGGACATGCCCAAAGCCTTCCTTCACCTACAGTCATCAAACGCCCGGCTCAAGAGAGGTGGCGTAGGCTTTTGTCAAGAATAGTGAGTATCCAGATATAGAATAAAAGGTTACAAAACGTAACACTTCCTTTGGAGCGCACTCCCCCGTGTGCTCCAAAGGGCCCCTGGCCCGAGGCTCTTGCCAGCACTCGGCGGTCCCCCTGGCAGGATCCCAGTGATCCTTACTGCAGGCTGCAGCCCTGCTGGCAAAATAGTAGCCACAGACGCTCCTCAAAGAATGGACACCGAGTAAAGAGGCGACAGGGGTACTTTGTATGGGTTCCCGAGTTTATTGATCTCGGAAGGGTCCAGGGACAAAAGGACAGCAGACAGGGAAGAGCATCACCTTTTATACGGGAGAACCAGCCATCAGGGACAGGGTTCGGAGGGCCAACAGGGGAGGGGCAATACAGGGGGAGCCAACCAGAGAACAGCGGGGGAGGGGAGAAGGGGGCCAGGCCAATGGGGCATCGAGGTTGGAGGAACATTCTGGAAGGACATGATTATGTCAAGGAGGGGGGGGAGACACTGACCAACTGCCATAACAGAATTAGCCTAACGGCAATAGGGAGAAACCATTCTAAACCCACGGGGGAGATGCTACACAGTGGTGTCTTCCCACCACTCATCTGGTCTATATATTTTCTCCTCAGCCACCCCCTGGGTGTCTTCTACCACCGCAACATTCAGAGAGCACGGCTGGCTTGGCACTTTTCCTCCAAAGTGTCCTCTGGCAAAGGACAGAAGAAGAAGAAGAAGCACCCTGGAGCTGATGACACAGATCTGCTTCACCCCACAGAGTATATCAGGAAAGATGTCCTGCGCAAGGCTACACTTGAGCTCCAGGGATCCAGCCAGCACATGGTGGAAGAGCAGGACGTGGAACCCAGTAGGGATGTGTCACCAGCAGTAACACCCACTGCAGCCAGGACAAGGGGGGGCGTACATGAGACACAGAGTCCCAGGGCTGATGCGCCGGTCTTCTTGAATGCAGCTGACTACACAGGTGCTGAGGCTGTTAAGAAGGCTGTGCTTGTGATCCAGAGGCCCTCTGAAGGGACACAAGAACGGCAGGAATGGGGACAAAGTGCAGATGAAGGAATGGGAGCAAAAGAGGCAAGGAGGCAGAGACGTGTCCTGCACAGCCCCAGAGTCGACAGCCCAGTTCTGCTGGACACAGCCCAGTCCATGCCAGCCCCAGCAGACAGAACAGAGAGTCCAGGACACACCGTGCACAGCCAAACAACTGATGCTCCAGCATTCCTGGACTACTCTGACTTTGTCTGGACTGAGGTGGTTAAGAAGGCCCTGCTTCTGGTCCAGAAGCCATTTGAACACCCAGAGGAGGAGCAGGACCAGGAACTAAGTGCAGAGGGATCAACAAGAGCAGGAAAACCTGCAGGACATGCCCAAATCCTTCCTGCACCTATGGTCATCAGCACAGGACAGAAGGAGAAGAAGCACCCAAGCGCTGATGACACAGATCTGCTGCACACTGCAAAGTATATTAGGAAAGATGTCCCACACAAGGCTATGCTTGAGCTCCAGGGTTCCAGCCCGCGGATGGTAGAAGAGCAGGGTGTGCAACCCAGTAGGGATGTGTCACCAGCAGTAACACCCACTGCAGCCAAGACAAAGAGGGGCGAACATGAGACACAGAGTCCCAGGGCTGATGCGCCGGTCTTCTTGAATGCAGCTGACTACACAGGTGCTGAGGCTGTTAAGAAGGCTGTGCTTGTCATCCATCAGCCCTCTGAGGAGACACAAGAACGCCAGGAGCATGGACAAAGTATAGATGAACAAATGGGAGCAAAAGAGACAAGGAGGCAGAGACGTATCCTGCACAGCCCCAGAGTTGACAGCCCAGTTCTGCTGGACACAGCCCAGTTCATGCCAGGCTCAGCAGACAGGACAGAGAGTCCAGGACACACCGTGCACAGCCAAACAACTGATGCTCCGGCATTCCTGGACTACTCTGACTTTGTCTGGACTGAGGTGGTTAAGAAGGCCCTGCTTCTGGTCCAGAAGCCATTTGAACACCCAGAGGAGGAGCAAGACCAGGAACTAAGTGCAGAGGGATCAACAAATTGAGAAAAACCTGCAGGACATGCCCAAAGCCTTCCTGCACCTGTGGTCATCAAAAGCCCGGCTCAAGAGAGGTGGCGTAGGTTTTGTCAAGAATACTGAGCATCCAGACAGCACGGCTGGCTTGGCACTTTTCCTCCAAAATGTCCTCTGGCAAAGGACAGAAGAAGAAGAAGAAGCACCCAGGAGCTGATGACACAGATCTGCTTCACCCCACAGAGTATATCAGGAAAGATGTCCTACACAAGGCTACGCTTGAGATCCAGGGATCCAGCCAGCACATGGTGGAAGAGCAGGACGTGGAACCCAGTAGGGATGTGTCACCAGCAGTAACACCCACTGCAGCCAGGACAAAGAGGGGCGTACATGAGACACAGAGGCCCAGGCCTGATGCGCCACTCTTCTTAAATGCAGCTGACTACACAGGTAGTGAGGCTGTTAAGAAGGCTGTGCTTGTCATGCAGCAGCCCTCTGAAAAGACACAAGAACGGCAGGAACAGGGACAAAGTGTAGATGAAGAAATGGGAGCAAAAGAGGCAAGGAGGCAGAGACGTGTCCTGCACAGCCCCAGAGTCGACAGCCCAGTTCTGCTGGACACAGCCCAGTCTATGCCAGCCTCAGCAGACAGGACAGAGAGTCCAGGACACACCGTGCACAGCCAAACAACTGATGCTCCGGCATTCCTGGACTACTCTGTTTTCGTCCAGACTGAGGTGGTTAAGAGCGCTCTGCTTCTGGTCCAGAAGCCATTTGAACACCCAGAGGAGGAGCAGGACCAGGAACAAAGTGCAGAGGGATCAACAAGAGCAGGAAAACCCGCAGGACATGCCCAAAGCTTTCCTGCACCCATGGTTATCATCACAGGACAGAAGGAGAAGCACCCAAGCGCTGATGACACAGATCTGCTTCACCCCACAGAGTATATCAGGAAAGATGTCCTACACAAGGCTACACTTGAGCTCCAGGGATCCAGCCAGCACATGGTGGAAGAGCAGGACGTGGAACCCAGTAGGGATGTGTCACCAGCAGTAACACCCACTGCAGCCAGGACAAGGGGGGGCGTACATGAGACACAGAGTCCCAGGGCTGATGCGCCAATCTTCTTGAATGCAGCTGACTACACAGGTGCTGAGGCTGTTAAGAAGGCTGTGCTTGTGATCCATAAGCCCTCTGAAGAGACACAAGAGCTGCAGGACTGGGGACAAAGTGTAGATGAAGAAATGGGAGCAAAAGAGACAAGGAGGCAGAGACGTGTCCTGCACAGCCCCAGAGTCGACAGCCCAGTTCTGCTGGACACAGCCCAGTCCATGCCAGCCTCAGCAGACAGGACAGAGAGTCCAGGACACACCGTGCACAGCCAAACAACTGATGCTCCGGCATTTCTGGACTACTCTGACTTTGTCTGGACTGAGGTGGTTAAGAAGGCCCTGCTTCTGGTCCAGAAGCCATTTGAATACACAGAGGAGGAGCAGGACCAGGAACAAAGTGCAGAGGGATCAACAAGAGCACAAAAACCTGCAGGACATGCCCAAAACCTTCCTGCACCTATGGTCATCAGCACAGGACAGAAGGAGAAGAAGCACCCAAGCGCTGATGACACAGATCTACTGGACACTGCAAAGTATATTAGGAAAGATGTCCTACCCAAGGCTATGCTTGAGCTCCAGTGATCCAGCCAGCACATGGTGGAAGAGCAGGACATGCAACCCAGTAGGGATGTGTCACCAGCAGTAACACCCACTGCAGCCAAGACAAAGAGGGGCGAACATGAGACACAGAGTCCCAGGGCTGATGCGCCGGTCTTCTTGAATGCAGCTGACTACACAGGTGCTGAGGCTGTTAAGAAGGCTGTGCTTGTCATCCAGCAGCCCTCTGAGGAGACACAAGAACGGCAGGGGCAGGGACAAAGTATAGATGAAGAAATGGGAGCAAAAGAGGCAAGGAGGCAGAGACATGTCCTGCACAGCCCCAGAGTCGACAGCCCAGTTCTGCTGGACACAGCCCAGTCCATGACAGGCTCAGCAGACAGGACAGAGAGTCCAGGACACACCGTGCACAGCCAAACAACTGATGCTCCGGCATTCCTGGACTACTCTGACTTTGTCTGGACTGAGGTGGCTAAGAAGGCCCTGCTTCTGGTCCAGAAGCCATTTGAATACCCAGAGGAGGAGCAGGACCAGGAACTAAGTGCAGTGGGATCGACAAGAGCAGGAAAACCTGCAGGACCTGCCGAAAGCCTTCCTGCACCTGTGGTCATCAAAAGCCCGGCTCAAGAGAGGTGGCGTAGGCTTTTGTCAAGAATAGTGAGTATCCAGATATAGAATAAAAGGTTACAAAACGTAACACTTCCTTTGGAGCGCACTCCCCCATGTGCTCCAAAGGGCCCCCGGCCCGAGGCTCTTGGCCAGCACTCGGCGGTCCCCCTGGCAGGATCCCAGTGATCCTTACTGCAGGCTGCAGCCCTGCTGGCAAAATAGTAGCCAAAGACGCTCCTCAAAGAAAGCAGATGGACACCAAGTAAAAAAGGCGACAGGGGTCCTTTGTATGGGTTCCTGAGTTTATTGATCTCGGAAGGGTCCAGGGACAAAAGGACAGCAGACAGGGAAGAGCATCACCTTTTATACGGGAGAACCAGCCATCAGGGACAGGGTTCGGGGGGGCAACAGGAAAGGGGCAATACAGGGGGAGCCAACCAGAGAACAGCGGGGGAGGGGAGAAGGGGGCCAGGCCAATGGGGCATCGAGGTTGGAGGAACATTCTGGAAGGACATGATTATGTCAAGGAGGGGGGGGGGGAGCAACTGACCAACTGTCATAACAGAATTAGCCTAACGGCAATAGGGAGAAACCATTCTAAACCCACGCGGGAGATGCTACACAGAGGTGTCTTCCCACCACGCATCTGGTCTATATATTTTCTCCTCAGCCACCCCCTGGGTGGCTTCTACCACCGCAACATCCAGAGAGCACGGCTGGCTTGTCACTTATCCTCCAAAGTGTCCTCTGGCAAAGGACAGAAGATGAAGAAGCACCCAGGAGCTGATGACACAGATCTGCTTCACCCCACAGAGTATATCAGGAAAGATGTCCTGCGCAAGGCTACGCTTGAGCTCCAGGGATCCAGCCAGCACATGGTGGAAGAGCAGGACGTGGAACCCAGTAGGGATGTGTCACCAGCAGTAACACCCACTGCAGCCAGGACAAAGAGGGGCGTACATGAGACACAGAGGCCCAGGCCTGATGCGCCGGTCTTCTTGAATGCAGCTGACTACACAGGTGCTGAGGCTGTTAAGAAAGCTGTGCTTGTCATGCAGCAGCCCTCTGAGG
>JAVTVJ010001117.1:0-28989 GCA_034509425.1 Eopsaltria australis | reverse complement strand
ACAAGGTTCAGCTGCAGGGATTTGTCTTCCTTGATCTCCGTCTGCAGCTCAGTGCCTGGGGGAGGAAGGACAAAGAGGATGGGATTTTCTTCCGTGCCAGAGGGAAGGGGAAGGAGATTCCCCCCAGTCCGTCCCCAGCTGGACGTTGTTGGCAGCAGGGTTGTCCTGCAGCCGGGGGTGGTGCTGGGCTGGGAGACAGAACAGAAGAGAGGGGGAATGGGGCACTGACTTCCTCCTCACCTGACTGGGGGTCCCACAGCATCTTCCTCACTGCCTCCTCTTCCATCCACCCCAGGCTTGGTAATGACAAATCCTGGTTTGGGGTAGAACAAGGTGTTAGTGCACTGGCTTGTGGGTTCCTCCTGCCCATGTCCATGCCTAGAAGTCTCTGGGCATCCTGTGTCCATAAAAACCACCAAAACACCAAGATTTAACACAAACAAATCTGGTCTCTCCGCGTCTTAATTCCGGGGCCTCCCCTGTGTCTGGGCTGCTGGGGGTCTCACATGTGTTGGGGGTCCACCCTCTCAAGGCTGCTGGGGGTTCTGGGAATCCAGGGGTCACCCCATTCAGGGTTCCCCTCTCTCCCAGTCCACCCTTCAGTGAGGTCCCTGCTCTGGTTGTCAGGGGTCCCCCTCTCCTGCCTCCTCTTTTCACTCTCCAAGTATCCCAAGGCTCCCAAGTTTCCAGACTGCTGGGAGTCCCTCAGTATTGTCTCTCTCCATTCTGCCAACTCTGGGGCTCTGGGGGTTCCCCCATCCCTGCACTCCTGGGGCCATGTTCCCCCCCTCCCCGTACTGCCGACCACCACGTGGTACTGGAGCCTGAGCCAGGAACACAAACCCCCATTGCAGGAGGAGGGGGTTCCTGCGTCCCCCTGCCCACCAATGGGGCTCTGCTGGCCCAACTGGAACCCCCCAAAAAAACCCCTCGTAGCGGCCACCCAGTGTTCCTCAAGGGGAATTTGCGGGTCAGCATTGGAGTCCTGCAACACCCAAACATCCCTCCCAAAAAAAGAAAAAGCAACAGAGCCTCCCTGCTCCCCAGAATATTTTGGGGGAGATCCACATCCGCATCCAGAAAAGCACTCATGAATCCCTGAAGATATTTGGGGCCAGCTCCTCCTCCCTGCTCACCTGCAGGATGCAGAGGGTGAGATGCCACCAGGGCTGGGAGGGCTACTGAAAGGAGTAAGAGGGATGGCTCTTTACAAGCAGACCTGTAGATAAGGCCAGAGACTGATGGATGGGACAGCAAGAGAGTAAAGGGAGGAGCCCTTCCCAAGAATGTGACCAACTGACATGGAATGTTGCTCAAACAAGGCCATGTTAAATTCCTGAACCCAGAGAAAGGAGCAAAGATACAAAGGGGAGGGGCGTGAAGATTAGATGGGGACATGTAGCAGGTGAATCAGGAATTCTGTACCTTTCAAGTACTACAGCAAATGGACAAAGGAAGAGGGAGATGGGGCCAGGAAAATTGGGATGAAAAGGAGGCATCCTCCAACAAATGAAGAGACTCCACAGGAAATGCCCCATGGCCTCTCCCATTGTTCATGAGCTGAGTTACTTTCACAGGACTCCTCTGGCTCTTTTGTGGACAGAAACTCTGGTGATGTGAATTTTTCCACACAACCTGGGGGCTTCTCAGGAATTCCTCCCACTCTCCGGGGCCTGCAGTCAGCGAGTGCAGCTGAAGGTGCCTCACCCAGTTTGGGTGATCGGCTCCCTTTGGTGGCGGCCAGCACTGGGCATCGATTGGGTACCCGAGAGACGAGTGACAAATCAGGGGCGTCTGTGAAGAGTCCACAGGGAGGGAGCACTGAAAATCTCATCAGTGACTACAGTGGGACCTTCAGGGCGTAAAAGTGGCAGGGCACCCATGGAGGGTGGCAAAGGAAAGCCGGGAAGGGGTCCCAGCAAAAGGGATGATGATCCCAAAATATTTCTGAAGGGTCCCTTGGGAGAATGTTGAGGTAGTTTGCACATTCTCCCAGTGCTAATTAAGGACATGGACACCCAGGGGGCAATAAGGGAACTCAAGAAGGGGTCTCGACAGACAACAGGGGATGATTGGTGTTGGTGTGCTGGAAAATGATTGGTTGAAGAGGAGTATACAAGAATATGGTTAAGGCAAGAAGCAGCAGGAGAAATCCATGGGGGAAGAAAAAGAATGATGGAAAAGAGGAGGAAGAGAAAAATACTGAGGATTGGGATGTTTTTCAGCATCTTTTTAGCCTTAGAAATTGCCAGCTTATCCAGATCTTTTGCATCCCCGGTTTCCAGGGCAGGGAAATGTTAGAAATAAAGGGGGGAAATTCGTGCCCGAAAATGTTATATCAAAATGAAATAAATAAAAGAGATTTTTTAGTGGTGACCAGCTGGAGAGCACACAAGAAAAGGGTGGTGGCACTCGCCCGGGAACCAATTTACATCTCAAAAATAGTACTACAGAGGACAATGGCACGCCAAGAGTTTCCTGGCAAGGATGATAACCAAATTGATCGACCATCTCCGGAGGATCTCCCACCCCGTCCAGGTGCTAACGACCAGACCGGACCGAGATAAAGAACATCAGGAACCATCAGATAACACCCCCGGATGATGAAAATTCCATCAACCACAGGATGCATTTTTGTCCACCTCAGCTTCATGAATAGCATGCTTCATGAATATGCTGAGTGACAGAAATAATGCCCAAAATCCAGACTTCTTGGTCAAAACTGTATATACACCAGCTGTTAGAAACAGTCGGGGTGAACGGAGGGAGGTCTGATGTGATAGAGGTCAGATCTACGTTCACCCAGTTCCAATCCCGGGCTTGGTACTGTCTCCATTTCGATCGTGGCTTTGCGTGTCCGAACCCTTGGGTGTGAAATAAAATTCCATCTTTGCCTAACCTTAAATTGGGTAGGTTTTTTTATTTTTTTTCACTCCTAACATCCCCACCATGAGGCTTCTCCCCCAGCTCTGAGCTCTGCCTGCATCTCCAACCGCCTTCCTGGCACAGGGAGGGTCCTTTCTCCTCGCAGCTCCCTGGGCTGGGTTTGCAGCCCCTCCTTGTACAGGATCTCCACGGCTTTTCCTCCTCCTCCATCCGGCCACGCCTTGGGAATGACAAATTCTGGTTGGGGGGGGCAAAAAGAAAGTGTGAACAACTTGGGTTGGGGGTTCTTCCTGCCCAAGTCCATCTCAGGAAGTCACTGGAAATCTTGTGTCCCTAAAACCTCCAAAACACCAACATTCAGCCCAGAAGTCCCCCAAATATCAAGAAAGGCATCCAAAACTCACAAACCAACAAGAAGCACCCCAAAACTCCCTCCAACATAGGAAGATTCAGCACCCCAAAAAACCTTAAGCAACAACATTTAGCCCAATTAAGCTCAGAAACACCAAGATTCACCCCCCAGAAAATCATAGATCCCCCTCCCCTGCTGGATGTGTGGGGCAACGCTCCTGGGGTTGGGGGGAGACTGCAGATACAGAAAGTGCTGGAATTTTGTGATGGCTCCTCTTCCTGTACTTTGTCCTCCTCCTCCTCCTCCTCCTGTGTCCCTACTCTGCCTCACACTTCTCTTGCTCCTGCTATTCCTTCTTCTCCTGCATAATCCCACCTTCTCTTCCCCCAGGAATCGTTCGACGATTTTGAACTTCAACCCTACTCCTCCAGCCCTTCCTCTCTTTCCCCCAGGCCCAGCATTGATCCCTGCCTCCCTCTTCCCCTAGAGCTGTTGCATCTAGGAACCAGTTTCCAGGACAGGAAAAGGAGGTCAGGATTTCAGGGGGTTTCTCTGTGCGGGGCAGCGGCAGGACCGGGCACAGAGGTGCGGGACCGGGAGCACGGGCTGGGGGCCTGTGCGGAGCTGCGGGGCCGGGCCGGGGCTGTGGGGCAGGCGGGGCTCAGCGCTGGGCACTGCCTGACCCCAACACCTGTCAGAGACTGAAAATAGTTCATGCCTCAAACATTGATGTAAAGTTTTGGTCGGAGAAGCTTCCCTGAAGATACCTGACTGGGACTTTGAGCTGAGTCAAACTGCTGAGATTAGGTAAAGGGAAAAGCCTATTGTTCAATCTCAGCCTGAGGGAAAGGAATGCATCCACAAAAGCTGAAGCCGCCAGCTGTACTGAGAATCATTGCTGGCTGACTTTGGGGTGGGGGGCAAAGCACAGCTCACAGAAGCCACGTTTACACAGCCCTCCCCCAGCTGAAGGGGAGAGGAGGATGGCGTAACCTCTGATCAGAGGCAATACACATGCATCCTCCAAATACACAAATTGGCCCAGCTGTAAAGCCCCCCCCAACCCCACAAGCCACATCCACGGGACTCTCACATGAGAGGCAGCTGAGGGGGAGTCACAATCTATCACAGACCCCCCAAAGTGCTCCCCAGACACCTGGCACCACAGGACTGCACGTGATGCAGGCAGAGTCTGCTGCTAGAGGCTGCCCCCTCCCCCAGGGGGACAAGCCTGGACATTTCCACCTGGCCTGAGTGTATATCAACCCATGGCACTCTGTGCTTTTGGGGGGACTTCCACCACCGAGAAGAGGACACCAGAACACCAATGGGACCCACAGAGCGCTGATACCTTTTTGTCCCTGTCCCTCTCTGTCCCCCCCATCTTTCTCCCTACTCCCTCTTTTCTCTCTTTTCTTCTCTCTCTCTCTTTCTTATTTCTCCCTACTCCCTCTTTTCTCTCTCTCCTTCTCTCTCTCTCTCTCATATTTACTATCAAATAAAACCTATACTATTGATTGGCATATGGTCTCGCTTGTACCTTAATTTGGGCAGAGGTATCTCTAAAGAACTTTAATAATTAGATCATAACATTTTTGGCGTAGTCGGCAGGATGGCATTCTCTGACCCGAAGTGCCTTTCATAATAGTATTGTCTCCTCTCCCAAAATTCTGCATGCTTTGAAATTTTACTGTAGTTTTTCTCTAAGGGGTTGTGGAGCTTGATGTCTCACCTGTAATAGACTGAACTCTTGAGAATTCTGATACAACTTTTCCTGAATTCCCTTTTATGTGTTTTGTTGTGTAAGTTTCAGTCCTGAAGTCAATTCTGCTGCTTGTGTCTTATAGGGAGGCCCTCCTGTCTGTAGTTGTAGTAAAAGCCTCTCCTTGGTACTTTGTGCGGAGCCTAAAAAACTCCTGTTACGTGGTGTTGTGCGGAGCCTAAAAAACTCCTGTTTGGAGGGGACCCTCGCCCCTACTTTGTGCAGAGCCAAAAATCTCCTGTTTAGAGGGAACCCACACCCCTATTTTGCGCGGAGCTTAAAAGCTCCTGTTTGTTGTGTTGTGCAAAACCTAAAAAACTGTTTAGAGGGGACCCACACCCCTACTTTGTGCAGAGCCAGAAAAACTCCTGTTTAGAGGGGACCCACACCCCTATTTTGCGTGGAGCCTAAAAACTCCTGTTTGTTGTGTTGTGCAAAACCTAAAAAAACTCCTGTTTAGAGAAGTCCCACACCCCTATAGTACTCTTGTGTTGTGCCTTGTATAAAGTCAGAATTGTCCTGAAGTCAGTCTATAAAATAACCTTAGAGAAAATAAATTATCCTGTCCTTTTAACCTGGTTCAAGAGTGAACCGAGTTTTTTTTTCTGATCTTTTACAGGTAAAAATCTAAACTTGAGAAAATGAAGAAGAAACCCTTCGCATAATTTATACCTCACTGTGTCTTGTAATTTCATTTCTAAAAATAATTGTAAC
This sequence comes from Eopsaltria australis, assembly GCA_034509425.1. Classification (NCBI taxonomy): domain Eukaryota; kingdom Metazoa; phylum Chordata; class Aves; order Passeriformes; family Petroicidae; genus Eopsaltria; species Eopsaltria australis. The sequence goes on along the minus strand of JAVTVJ010001117.1, from coordinate 23,275 downwards.
TTTAATATGTGTAATATGTCTCATCCAAAAGTCAACATTTCACTGAACCCCAAAAAAACTGGCATACCTGAGGGGGTTGGGAAAAGTACATTGCTATCAAAAATCGCATCATCCCCCCAAATGTATTTAATAAATTATAATGACACTTGGACTTGCAAGACAAGCAACTATCCTGCACCGCTTAAATTAGCTTGGGGAAAATTTTATTCACAGTTGAGTTTAACTCAGCATGCTAGTTTAAAATGTGGGATAGTACTCCTGTCCATTTACCCAAATCGAGTCTAAAACTACAACCTATCTCTAGAAAATCTCACATGGCAGGTGCATACTCCAGTGATTAAACCAGGTATGCATTCAGAGAGCTTAACTTGCAAGTCCAACCAGTGTCAAAAATAGCTTTACAAAATTGTTTAGCATTAAACATGTTGTTACTAAAAGAGCAAAGTGTATGTGAAATGTTAAAGCCTACTAAAACTAAATGTTGTATTACTGTTCACAATGCCACAGTGTCAATTGAAGAAACTCGAGCCAAGATAAAAGAAATTGCTGATCAAACATCAGAGCTTTTCCAATCGCTCCAACCCAAAGATGAGTTTCAAAAAGCAAACCCCAACTCCCAGCTGATGTCCATACTCCACTCTTTGAGACTCACAGGCTGGGGACAATAGCTAATGAAAATTAGATTAATGATTGCAATTGAATTTGTATTCTTAATGATTGAAACAGCTATTGTACGCTGTATAATTACCTGTATTATTGCTTCTGCTTTTTCTATCTGTTCTCCCATCTTTTCTCATATCCGCTATGTAGGTATCACCCCCGTGGACAACCCATAAACTGAAGATCACCGAGAAAGAGACAATAATTACAATGTTTGAGTCACGGGGTAGCTGTCAGAGACTGAAAATAGTTCATGCCTCAAACATTGATGTAAAGTTTTGGTCGGAGAAGCTTCCCTGACTGGGACTTTGAGCTGAGTCAAACTGCTGAGATTAGATAAAGGGAAAAGCCTATTGTTCAATCTCAGCCTGAGGGAAAGGAATGCATCCACAAAAGCTGAAGCCACCAGCTGTACTGAGAATCATTTCTGGCTGAGTTTGGGGTGGGGGGCAAAGCACAGCTCTCAGAAGCCACGTTTACACAGCCTTAGCCTCCCCCAGCTGAAGGGGAGAAGAGGATGGCGTAACCTCTGATCAGAGGCAATACACACGCATCCTCCAGGACACAAACTGGCCCAGCTGTAAAGCCCCCCCAACCCCACAAGCCACATCCACGAGACTCTCACGTGAGAGGCAGCTGAGGGGGAGTCACAATCTATCACAGACCCCCCAAAGTGCTCCCCAGACGCCTTGCACCACAGGACTGCACGTGATGCAAGCAGAGTCTGCTGCTAGAGGCTGCCCCCTCCCCAGGGGGACATGCCTGGACATTTCCACCTGGCCTGAGTGTATATTAACCCATGGCACTCCGTGCTTTTCGGGGGGGACTTCCACCACCGAGACTACCTGAAGAGGACATCAGGACACCAGCAGGACCCACGGAGTGGTGATACTTCTTTGTCCCTGTCCCTCTCTGTCCCCCCCATTTTCCTCTCTACTCTCCCTTTTCTCCCTTCTTCTCTCTCTCTCTCTCTCATATTTACTATCAAATAAAACCCATGCTATTGATTGGCATATGGTCTCACTTGTACCTTAATTCGGGCAGAGGTATCTCTAAAGAACTTTAATAATTAGATCATAACACCAGTTTCTGTAATTGTGCTCCCAGTTGAACCTGCATGGTCCCAGTATCTTCCAGTTGCTCCCAGTGTGTCCCCAGTTGGCTCCCAGCATGGTTCCAGTGGCTCCCAGTCACTCCCTGTATGGTTCCAGTCACTCCCAGTGTGATCCTGGTCACTTACAGTCACTGCCAGTATGATTCCAGTATGGTCCCAGTCACTTCCACTGTGTTCCCAGGCACTCCCGGTCACTTGCAGTAGGATGTCGGTTACCCCCAACGTGGTCCCAGTTGCTCCCAGTCATGCCCAGTATGATTCCTTTCACTCTGAGTGACTCTCAGTAGGAGTCCAGTGTGGTCCCAATCAATTCCAGTATGAACCCAGTGCCTCCCAGCCAGTCCCTCCATGATGACATTTGCCCACACTGAGGTCCCAGTTGCTCCCAGTAGGATCCCAGTATGAGTCCAATCACCCTCAATATAATCCCAGTAACTTCCAGACACTCCCAGTATGAATCCAGTTTGGTCTCTGTCACTGCCAGTATGATCCCAGTCACTGCTAGATAACTCCCAATATTATTCCAGTCACTCCAGGTATGACCCTGTCAGTCCCAGTATGATCCCAGGTGCCCCCACATTGTCCCAGTTGATCCCATTCACTCCAACTCCAGTTCCGGTGCCTTCCAATAAGATCCCAATCACTGCCAGTCTCTCCCAGTACATCCCAGTTGCCTTCAGCATGCATCCAGTGCCTCCCAGTGGCCCTCAGTATGGTCTCCGTGACTGCCAGTATGATCTCAGTGTCCTCAATTCAGGTCCCAGTGGGTTCTGGTCACAGTCCAGGTGTATCCCAGTGTCCCAGTCCCGTCCAGTCCATCCCAGCCTGTCCCACTCTGTCCCAGTCTCTTCCCAGCAGCTGCTGCTCTTTTCTGGATCCTGCTCCCCCCACCCTCCGGAGCTGCTGCTGGACACCCCCCCAGATGCTGACAGGGGTCGGGGGCTTTGTGTTGGACTTTGTCTGCCTGGGCTGGGGCTCAGCCTCCCCCTGCAGGAGAAGTTGAAGGGGGGGTCCCCAGAGGTTGTGTCCCCCCCAGAGTGTGTGTGCTCCCCATGGGGACCCCCATCCTGGGGTCACCCCCTTTTCTCTCTTGCAGAGCTCCTGGCCCAGCTCCTGCTCTTGCCTGGGAGGGGGCTTTGGAGAGCCCTGCTGGAACTCAGTTGAATCCCCATTTCTGGGCACTGGGATCCCCCTGTTCCCCCTTATCCTTCACCAATACCCCCCTGCACTCCCTTTCCTGGGTATCCTCCTCTCCCAGCCCCTGGATCCCCTGTTTCCATGACCCCTGGGACCCACAGACCCCCATTCCCATCCATCCCAGGGCACCTCAGCCCCAGGCCTCCCTTTCCTGGCAAACCCGAACTGGGCACGGGGCTCTGCAGCCGCTCTGGGATTTATGATCACCCAAAGGAAAGGGAGGGAAGAGAAGAAAGAGAGAGAAGGATATTGGGAATCAGGGATCGGGGTCACAGCACCCAGTCCTGCTCTGCTGGGGGTGGGGACTCGCAGCCTGTTGAAAAATTGGATCCGCTGCTCCCGGTGCTACCCCTGGCTTTGGGCTGAACCCAGCGGGTTCCAGGCAGAGTTTGAGCGCAGGGCCCGGGAGTTCAGCACAGCCCGGCCCTGGAGGGTCCCGGAGGGGTCCCAAAGGGATCTAGAGGGTTCCCAGGAGGGGATCCAGGTGAATTCCCTGCAATTCCCCCTTTTCCCCTCCCACCCGCGCTCCCTCGGGCACTTTGGCGTCTCCCAAGCTGCGGCACAGCTGCGATCGGTGACGGCTGCGATGGCTCCAGCGCTGGGGCTGGGGCTGCTCTTGGGGCTCCTGGGGGACCCGGGGGGGCGGCGAAAGGTGGGTGGGACCCCCCGAAACTGGGACTCCCAGAACCGCACTTCCCGGGCACCGGGACACCCCCTGAACTTCCATTTCCCGGCACGGGAGTTCCCCGATCCCCGATTTCTAGCCCTGTGACCCCCCTCCATGCACTTCTCCAACACTCAGACCCCCCTGATTCCCCTTCTCTGGCACCGGGACTCCCCTGAACCCCCTTTCCTAAGCACAGAGACAGCCTTGAACAGCTATTTTCAGGTAATTTGACCCCCTTGAACCCCGAAATCTGGAAAGGAAACTCCCCTGAGCCCGCATTCTCCAGTAAGGGAACCTCCGTAAATCCCCATTTTTGGGCACGGGGACTCCCCTGTACTCCCTTCTCCAGCACCGGGACCCCCCTGCACCCCTTATCCGGGACTGGGATCCCCCCGCACCCCCATCAGTTCTCTGGGAACCTCCTGCACCCCCATTCCCGGCCATCCCGCCTTTCCTAGACCCCAGACCCGCCCTTCTCCTGGAGTTTGGACCCCCCAGATCTCCCAATTTTCCGAGCCTCCCTAGTTCTCCATTCCCGGCATTTCCTGAGAGGGGTCTCTAGGGGACCCGGGAGGGTCCCAGGGAGTCCCAAGTTGTTGTCACGGTGTCCCGGGAGGGTCGCAGCGGGGATCCAGTGGGATCCAGACGAATTCCCTGGGATTCCCCTTTAGTCCCTGTTGAAGGTTGGATCTAGTTCTTTTCCTCAGGAATTTTTCTCCCATGGGTTGCTAAGACACAAATGACTGGGTACTTAAGAGAAACAAAGCACAAGGCTGTAGCCTTTCTCCTTGGCAGGGTGGGGCAAAATTGCCCCTCATGGAAGCAGAGCCTGGCAAGGAGAGATTTGGAGAGACTGAAAAGCAAGGGCAGGGAGGAGGTCACGCTCTCTTGCTCGGGACCCTCGGAGCTGGACGGTCGGAGCTGCTGTCTGCTGAACCCACGGCCCCCTGAGAAGCCAGCACGGAGCTGCCGATCTGTCTGCTGTGAGTCTCTGCCCTCTGCCCCATCGGGAGCCGACCTGCCTGCCACCAGCCCGCTCTGAGTTTTTCTCCACTACATCGTAGCGGGGTTTTTCCCTGCACCCCTTACCGTCCCAGCTCCCTGTGTCCGGGGATCCTGCTGCGGCACCGACACCAGCTGCCCCCTCCCGAGGGTCTGTGGAGCAAAGGCTCTCCTCCATCCCTCCATGCTTCGGGCAGTCGCCATTTGCCGTGTGCTACCTGAGCTCACGCCGGAGCGCCCCCTGCAGGCACCGGGGAATCACCGCACCCAGAGCGCCCCTGCAGGCTGTGACTGGAACTGCACCAAAGGGAAAAGGTGCCTGAAGCCGAGCAGGCTGCCACTGGGTTTCTGGTTCTGTTTGTTGGTCAACGTTATAGTTGTTGTTATTTGTTATCCTTGTTTTAGATAGTAGTAAAGAACTGTTATTCCTATTTCCATATCTTTGCCTGAGAGCCTCTTGATTTCAAATTTATAATAATTCGGAGGGAGAGGGGTTACAGTTTCCCATTCCAAGGGAGGCTCCTGCCTTCCTTAACCGACACCTGTCCTTCAAACCAGGAGAGTTACGTTGTGTAATTGCTGTTTTATTGTCGTCTAACTGCAGTTTTATCATTGTTTCATTGTTGCTTTATTGTTACTGGGGTTTTGCCGTTGCTAACGAGTTCGGGAGAGGGAGTAGATTTTTGAAACAAAATTATCATCTTGTGTTGTGTTGTGTTATTGTCGTCTAACTGCAGTTTTATCATTGTTTCATTGTTGCTTTTTGTTACTGGGGTTTTGCCGTTGCTAACGAGTTCGGGAGAGGGAGTAGATTTTTGAAACAAAATTACCATCTTGTGTTATGTTGTTTTATTGTTGTCTAACTGCAGTTTTATCATTGTTTCATTGCTGCTTTATTGTTACTGGTGTCTTGTTGCTGCTATGGAGTTCGGGAGAGGTAGTAGGATTTTTTTTGAAGCAAAATTGCTATCTTGTGTTAAAAGTTATAATTGCAATTAGAGAACAGCTCTCTGAGTTTATTTGTGATACAACACTACCACCTTGTGGCAAAACTTACAATTGCAGCAAGGGATAAGGGAGGGAGGAGACAATGGGAGCTGGACAGCGCATAGAAGTCCCTAAAGCTCGCCCATTAGGGGGTGTTATAGCACATTGGAAAGAAGTTGCAGGGACCGGAGATACTGAAAATAAGTCCACTCTCATTAAGTATTGTAGCCAGTGGTGGCCACTGTATAGGCTAGATGAGGGGGCGAGGTGGCCACCCACTGGGACTCTAGATTACAACACTTTGCTACAATTAATGCTATTTCTAAGGAGGGAGGGCAAGTGGAGTGAAGTTTCGTATTGTGATATGTTCTTTTCTCTCCGAAATCACCCAGAGTGGTAGAGAGATTGTGGGATCAAGGCTCCTCTTGACCCTCTAGCTATGGAAAAGGAGAAGAAAGCAAAGAGTGGGAAACTAAAGAGATGCTGCTCAGCCTGTAGTATAGGGCAAAGGTGTATAAAATTGGATAAGGTTTACCAAAGTACATTTCAAGAACAAGGCTCGTCAGACTTATTGAAGGTTCCCCCTAACAGACAGGAAAGGGAAAGGGAAGAGAGAGATGGGGACACAGAGACCAGCTCACCCCCTAGCAGCCCGGTATCATCCCGGACTAGACAACAAGTCCTACAAGTCCCCCTACGAGAGGCAGTAGGACCAGGGGGAGACCCAGTGATGGTTCAAATGCCCTTCTCCTCTATTGATTTAGAAGCATGGAGGAAGGTTGCTCAGGATTATCACAGCGACCCAATAACTACAGCACAGAACCTGCGATATATCATTAAACAACATAATCCAGACTGATCTGACATGCAATTATTGTTAGAATCATTAACTGAGACAGAAAAGCAGCTAGTTTTAAAAACAGCGAGAGAACTAGCAGAAGATTATTGTAGAACCCAGCAATTAGATGTAAAAGACTATTTCCCCCTTGAGAAACCAGACTGGAGACCAAACAGGGGAGACAAGATGAAGAAGTTAGAAAGTTATTGGGAATGGATAGCCAAAGGGATGGAATGGGCTATACCTAAAACCATAAATTGGTCAGAGTTATATGCTATCAAACAGGGGCCTTCTGAGACACCATCTGAATTTTTGGATCGACTGAGGCATGCGATGTGTCATCATACACCTCTAGATCCCGGAGATGAAATGGGAATCCAACAATTAGTGAGCTTATTCTTGGGCCAATCCACAGGGGATATCAGGCGTAAACTTCAGAAAATAGTCGGGCCTGAGTCAAGAAACCTAGAAAAGCTACTTGATGAGGCATGGAGAGTATTCAGCAATAGAGAAGAGGGATATAGGCAAAATACGCAGAAAGTTATGATAGTGAGGGAGGAGAGAGGAGAAGAACGCAGACAAAGTCAACGAAAACAGAGAGGTCCACCCCAACTAGACAAAGATCAGTGCACATTTTGTAAAGAGTTTGGGCACTGGAAGAATGAATGCCCCAAATGGAGGGGGGACAAGGGAAAAAGAATGGATGCCTGTGCCAAAGAAGACTGAGGAGGACCAGGAGATCTTACCCCATCTGATCCCCTGGCTGTAACAATGAGGATGGGGAAGGAGGAAAAAAGGGTGGAGTTTCTAATTGACACAGGAGCAACAGACTCAGTACTGAATAAAGCCCTGGTGCCCGTGGGAAAGGATTATGTTATGGTTCAAGGAGCCACTGGCCAATCTGAAAAGGCTTATTTCTGTAAACCCTTAAAATATAAATTTGGGAAACAGTGGGGCATCCACAAATTTTTATATATGCCGAACTCTCCAAAGGCTCTCCTGGGAAGAGACCTATTAGAGCAACTACAAGCAATCATTATGTTTAAAGATGGGGAAATTATTCTGGAGGTAAATGATCAGCGATATGTGGAGGCATTAAGTCTGATGTTGACAACCACTGAGACTGGGGAGGAAATCAGTGAAGAAATAGTTAGTCAGGTGTTCCCTGGAGTGTGGGCTTCTAACGTGCCGGGAAGGGCAAAGAACGCACCTCCTATGGTAATTAACCTCAAGGAAGGAAAACACTCAGTCAGGATTAAGCAGTATCCCTTGAGAAAAGAGGACAAAGAAGGAATTAGGCCAATGATTGAAAATTTTCTACAACTAGGTTTATTGAAAGAATGCCAATCTGACTTCAACACTCCTATATTACCTGTTCGGAAGCCCGATGGGTCATATCGAGTGGTGCAGGACTTAAGGGCTGTTAATAAAATAACTGAAGATCTTTACCCAGTGGTAGCAAATCCGTACACTCTATTGACATGTTTAACACCAGAGCTAACTTGGTTTACCATTTTAGACTTAAAAGATGCCTTCTTTTGCCTTCCTCTCCATGAAGCCAGTCAGAAAATTTTTGCCTTTGAATGAGAAAATCCTAAAAGCAGGTGTAAAACCCAGCTCACATGGACAGTTCTTCCTCAGGGGTTCAAAAGTTCCCCCACCTTGTTTGGGGAACAGCTTGCAAAGGACCTAGAAACCTGGGAGGCTCCACCAGAAGAAGGGAAGCTGTTGCAGTATATGCATGATCTCCTTATAGCCACTAAGACAAAAGAAGCATGTGTGGCATGGACGGTGAGTCTTTTAAACTTTTTAGGGCTCCAGGGGTACAGGGTATCAAAGAAGAAGGCTCAAGTGGTGAAGCAAAAGGTAATTTACCTAGGGTACGAAGCTTGTGCTGGACAACGGACTTTAGGGCAAGACCATAAAGAAACAATATGCCAAACCCCACAACCCCAGACGGTAAAAGAGCTGCGAACCTTTTTGGGGATGACAGGATGGTGTAGTTTGTGGATCTACAACTATGGGCTGCTTGTCAAACCTCTGTATGCACTCATCGCAAGTGGGAACGGAAACCTCCAGTGGACCGAGGAAGCCACTCGAGCCTTTTCTCAGTTGAAGGATGCCCTTATGTCAGCCCCAGTCCTAGGACTCCTGGATGTGAGTAAACCATTTTTTCTGTTTTCACACGAGAAACAGGGGATTGCCTTGGCAATACTAGAACAGAACCTAGGCCCATATCAAAGGGCGGTGGCCTATTTATCCAAGCAGCTGCATGCAGCCGCCAAGGGATGGCGAGGATGCCTCAGGGCTGTAGCAGCAGTTGTGACGAATATCCAGGAAGCATGCAAATTCACCTTGGGCCAGCAAATGACTGTGCTGGTGTCCCAGACAGTGTCCTCAGTACTCGAAGTGAAAGGTGGGCACTGGCTTTCCCCTCTAAGATTTTTGAAATACCAAGCCATTATGATAGAACAAGATGATGTGGAAATAGTGGTGACTAATATTGTCAACCCAGCTTCCTTTCTCAGCGGAAATCAAGGAGAGCCAGTGCAACACAATTGTCTGGAAACCATCGAAGCCACCTACTCCAGCTGCCCAGACTTGAAGGACACCTCTTTCGATGACGCAGAAACCTGGTTTACAGACGGGAGTAGCTACATCATCAATGGAAAACGACATGCTGGATATGCAGTTACCACTAGCAAAGAGGTAATAGTATCTGGTCCCCTACCCACAGACACCTCTGCACAGAAAGTCGAGATAATTGTCCTGACCCGTGCCTTGGAGATGGCAAAAGGAAAGAAAATAAATATCTATAGAGACTCGAGATATGCATTTGGGGTCATGCATGCACATGGAGCTATCTGGAAGGAAAGAGGACTATTGAATTCACATGGGAAGAACATTAAACATGCACAGGAAATAATGAAACTATTGGAAGCAGTCCAGATGCCCAAGAAAGTAGTGATTATGCACATTAGGGCACACCAGAAGGTGAGCTCGTAATTGGAAGAAGGAGATGAGCTGGCAGATAGAGAGGCAAAAGAAGCAGCTAAAGGTGAGGTAACAATTGAAGGAACCCTGATTCCAGACAGACAGATATCTCTCGGAGGTAAGCCCAAATACAGTAAGAAAGATAAGAAACTCATTGAGGACCAAGAAGGAACATATAACCAGGAAGGATGGGCCATCACTGCAGATGGGAGGCTGGTTGTCCCTTCTCAGATATTATGGTCCTTAGTAAGGGAGGAACATCTGAAAACACACTGGGGAACAGAGGCCTTGTATAGCTATCTAATTGAAAAGATTACTGCCAGAAATTTGTATGCTACTGTCACCCAGGTGACCAGGCAATGCGATCTTTGCCTCCAGACTAATCCTAAGAATACCCCTAAATCGAAACTTGGTCAGATTGGAAGAGGCCAGGGGCTTGGGCAGCAATGGCAGGTTGACTTTTCAGAACTTCCAAGAAAAGGGGGTACCTATATTTGCTAGTGTTAACAGATACCTTTTCGAGGTGGCCAGAAGCTTTCCCCACTAGAACTGCCAAAGCCCGAGAGGTAACCAAAATATTGCTGCAAGAAATAATACCACGCTTCGGAGTTCCAGCCACAATATCCTCAGATAGAGGACCACACTTTATTTCCAAAACAGTGCAGCAGGTGAGCCACCACTTGGATATAGACTGGGAACTCCCCACTCCATACCATCCCCAGTCGAGTGGCCAAGTAGAAAAAATGAACCATTTAATTAAGCAGCAAATTGTGAAACTAGGGCAAGAAGTTAATTTGCCCTGGCCCCAATCTCTCCCATTGGCATTGCTATGAATCCGAATGAAGCCAAGAACTAAAGAAAAGTTAAGTCCCTTTGAAATGCTTTATGGGAGGCCATATAGAGTGCAAAAAGGAATCTCTACCCAAATTGAGGATGAGACACCTGCCACTTATTTAGTGGCCCTAGGTGAACAACTTAGAAAAATTGGAATATATATGGCTGGAACTTGGAGCAGAGGGCTGGATGGACCTGTGCATGACATACAGCCTGGGGATTATGTGTATGTTAAGTCTTTTACAGAAAAGACTCTGGAACCACAGTGGGAAGGACCATTCCAGGTGCTACTGACAACCTACACTGCAATTAAGATCAAAGAACAGGGCGCCTGGATTCATCATACGCAAATGAAGAAGGCCCCAAGAACTCCTTGGAAAGCAACACTGGGTGATAATGAACTGAAACTGAAACTTACTCAGGGAAGATGAATGGACTCTGGGTAGAAATGTTAGCTTGGAGAGTTGTATCTCTCCTGATTATAGCCATGACCATAACTGCAAGACCACGTGTGTATCAAATATTTGAGCACAATGTCTGTCAAGGAAAGGCTTATGACTCCCACTCTCGCAAAATGCTGTTCCAGATGCTAAGGGTCACGAATGCATCTGTTTGGGAAGGGAAGGACGTTTGGGGTTGCGAATATGTATTTGCTCAGGATGGATTCCATAAGTCCCTCCAAAAACCTATGGAGTTAATTAGAATTGATTCCGGATGCTGCGAGACATGCTTATCTACTTGTCCTGAATTTAGGCTTAAAATAGAAGGGTGCGCAATTAAGGGTAATAACTTGGACTACAATATTACTCAGGATTGTGTTATACCCCAAGATGAGGAAATAAGTCAGCCAACCCAAAAACCAGAAGAGGCCACATCTGCTCACACCCAAAACACCCCAAGGAAAACAATTCAGCCTATAGTCTCCAGAATTGGACCTTATGCAATTAAGAAGGTAGGGATCCAAAGACTGCTACTGAATCCAGAATGGTCCTTGAAGCAGATAGAGATGGAGATGCAAGTAAATGCTTCAGCTATTTGATCAGAGTGCACTCCATTCCTTAAGACTTCCTTTATGGATTGGACCATTTGGTTACAGAAACGTGCACCTAACATTTTTAGGCAGAAGAGAGACTTTACAGGAATACTAGGAACAGGACTGGGGATCCTGAATATGATGGACTCAGAAGTACTAATGAACAAATTGGCTGCAGCTGAGAGTGACGTGGTTAAATTACAGCAACCCTTACAATCCTCACTGCTAGCCCTTGGCACCAGTCAATGGAAGTTGTCCAAAATTTTACTGGAGTGGGAAGGGATGCAAGAACAGGAACAGAGACTAATAGTAAATACCATGGGTGCAGCTAGTGAAAATATGTCTCTAGCCCTCGGATGTGTACAAGCACAAATATAGGTGCAATCAGTAGCTGCCTCAATTATCAGGGAAGGTAGTGAAGGCACATTCCCTGCAGAGGTCCACAAAGTTGTCTGGGACCGTGCCTCCGATTTAGAAAGAGAACTTCAGCCATGGTGGGTTTTAGTTAACTTCACCTATGATCCTGTAACCAGCACGGTAACGGCCTTTGTTTTAACTATACATGTGTCGGTGAGTCTGATAGACCCAATAGTTCCCCTAGGACTAAACCATGAAGGAACCATCCTATATCCCTCAGAACACAGGATGTGGGCACAAAAGGTGGAAGGGAAATGGAGAACTATTAATATAGAGTCCTGTGCCACGAGGAAACAACTTGGATTCATATGTGAAGGGAATATAAATAGTGATCAAGATACTTGCCTGGATACAGAACAGAGTATTTGTCACTTTGAAGCCCATTCAGTCAATCAGACAACCCTGCTGGTATACATAGGTCAAGGTTGTGTGTGTCTCAGAACACCATGCTCTTAGGTAGTGGTGGGTGGACTAATCATAAATGAAACTCAGTCCAATTTGTGCATTTGTAACTTTGTCAGAATTGAAGGATGTGACTTTTCTTATCAGGCACCAGTAGTATCCCATCAACATATAAAGGCAAACCTGACCACGGTACAGGATTGTCGTGGTTTTAGTTCGCTTATTTAGGTTTGTGGCTAAATGCTAGCACACTTACTTAAATTTACTTGATTGCTTGTTGTAAGATAAGGATTAGGAGTAAGAGCAAAACTTGAGGCTCAGACTTTGAGAACACAAAGGGTTTTATTCAATATATCTAAGACAAAGGGAAAAAAGGAAAAAAAATGAAAAAAACCAGAACAAACTCCCCAGACCACCTCCTTCCCCACCTCTCCATTGATTCTCTCATGACATACAAAGACACTTTGACTTCCAGTCAGTTTACCACCTCAAAAACAGCTCTTGTTCTAGTTCATTTAGGGAGAGAAGTTTCTTTTGCTTACACCATGGATCTTCTGTAAGAAAAATACAGTTTTTATGGGTCTTCTGCCTCACCATTAACCGCCGCCCGGAGTAAAGTCTAGCTTAATGGTGGATCTCTCCCACACTAGTAGCCTTCCCACAGCCACTATGGTGGGTTATGAACAGTCTACAGGGTACCTGTTTTAAGGATGCCCAGTTCAATTGCAGCAACAAAGAAAATCCCTTCTTCTGAGCTTAGCAACACAGGTTCTCCTGACAACTCAGGTTCTCTAGCATTCTCCCCGGGACCAGGGCTCTGGATCACAGCCTCTCTTCTCTCTTGGTTTTAGTTTCTCATCAGGCTGTACTTTTTCAACACTTACTTGTCTGTACTTAGGTATTTCAGTTCATTGGCTGCAATAAGAACTTCACATCTCCCTTTGGACTACATCTTCATATATTACAGAGAATTTATTAGCTCAGTCCCCAACCATGGTTCTCCAAAAGAGTTTTCAGCTTCACTCTTGAAGCAACTTCTCATGCACCTCCCTCTAGGTATCAGTTCTGCTTTCCTCACTGACTGTAAAGTCTCTGTGCTGCACTATGTAGATGTCCTCACTCGTTCCTCTCTCTGCGAGGAAGGATGGATGTCTGTGAGTTTAGTCCAGGCATGGAGAGATTTAATCTCTGTCTCTCTCTCTCTCTGGCAGTGTGAGGATCACGTGCTCTTTGCTGGGTTGTTTGAACAGGTCCGAGCTGGATGCCAGACGCTCTCAAGAGTCTCTGCTTGGCTCTGCCAAGCTGGCTCGGCCTGCTGGGGCCATCTGGGCCCGGAGTGACAGGGCAGGGCCTGGCCCGAGCTGGATAGAGTCCGGCCCGGTCCTTGCCTGGCCCGGCTCTCCCTCTTGTGTAGCTGACACACCGGCTGAGCTGGATTTGCTGAAAAGTGTAGTTTCCCGCCCCCATCCCTCCCTTTGGATGGGGAATGAGGCGCTTGGGCCTTACCAGCGAGAGAAGCAGGAGCTGCTCCTCTCTACACAGCAGCAGCAGGTCCAAAAAGAGGAAGAGTGTCAGAAAGTCTCTGCTTATATATGGTTTTTTCCTTGAAGGCGGACCAACTTTTTAATTGGTTTACCTACCTATCAATTCTTAAAACTACCTGATTATTGGCTCTCTCTCTCGCAGGAAGGAAGTTGTATGCCTTCTTGCATTCCTGCAGCACAGATCACTTCCTAGATTTTGACCCCTCTGGCCTAACCCAGGACAAGGATATATCACCTGTGCCCATAGGGATGAATCTAACTTTAGTTAAGCAACTATTGAAGCACGAGGATTTAAAGGAAATTCTCAGAGAAATTAGAGATATGAGAAAAAGGACTCTGATCACAATACACCATAATACATAAACCATGCGAGGGATTTTCAAAAGATTGAATACAGACGCATCTCATCATTGGTGGGACACACTTTTTAGATGGTCACCAAAGGTGACTGGACTCCTCAGTGCAGCAATTCATCCAACTGTTGTTTTACTAATCCTGGTTAGTGTAAGTTTGTGTATGCCCATTGTCATGCTCTTTTGGAATTGGAGGATGCTACAACGAATGGAGGTACTAACCTCACTGTCAAAGGTACATGGTAATGCCTTAAGAGATACATATCAGGGAAATGGAGAGAAAGAATTTTTGTACTAAGTAAAAGAATTTACTTATTTTCTAGAAAAGGGGGGACTGAAACATGGGATTTAAGAGTTAAAAACTTGGAGTAGAAGAAACAATAAGATTTATTATCCTGTTCTCCAAGGACAGAGGGGAGACTGAAGAGATAAGGGGGGCCCTTCGAAGGACATCTGGTATCTATCAAAATGTTGCTGACCTTAGAGTAATAAAAAGGGGCCACCACGGCAAAAGAAAGAACACGCATGTGCAAAACTCGTGGGGTCAAAACTTCACGTGAGGTAGAATCCTCTTACTTCATCCTTTCAAGCCCCCAGACTCAAATCAAGACCACCAACTCAATAAAAGGGACGGATGCGCAGCCGCAACTGATTTACATACGAAGCGGAGAACAGGCGGGGACAGGTAATAAATATGTATAGGCGTTATAGAATATGCATGCTTTTTGTAGATAAATAGGTGATTAGAAGCTGTAAAAAGGTACGAAGGATTTGGGAAGGTGCTCTCCCCCTGCGTCCGGCGCTGAATAAAATACGTACCTACTTTACAACTCTAACAAGTTGTGGAGTCTTTATACCTCGTATCATAAGCAAGGGTTCACGAGTTAAGGACCAGGAGAGATCCCTCATCAATCACCGTCACAGGTAAAACAGGCTCCAATTTGGAGATATGAATTGAATTTATTGCTAAGAAACTCAGAGCAAGATTAGGAGAAATAAAATAAATCCTTAAATGCATCTTTCCCCTCCCCTCCCTCCTTCCTCACAAACCTCCGGGAGGGGGACAAAGGCTGCGGGGGGGCAAAAGGAGAATAATCTCTAGGTAATAGGAAAAAACATTTAAAACTTTACAAAATAATTAAGGATAAAGATACATTGAAAAAACCAAAAGGTGTAAAACCAAATAAGATAAAATAACATAAAATAACAATGAAAAAGGAAAATAATGGCAGAGCCTTTTCCCCTGGGGCTTCGGGTTTCTTCTCCAAACTCTGAGCTGCATCTGAGTCAGAAACCACTGGGTTGCAGAGACATTGCTGCTAAAGGGATTAATAGTGCCAAAATTAAAGTGTCGAGTATCAAGGAATAATTTGAGGTTCCAGGACTCCCAGCGCCCTCGTTGGATTCCCTCGTTTGAAGCTGAAAGCGGAGCTCCACTTGTGCCTCTGCTTTGTAAGGATGAATGTCAAAATTCGCCGCAATGCCCGGTTCCCTCCCTCCTCTGCCCAGCGCTGCAGGGAGAGGGAATGGGAGTTACGGTCGCTTCGTGCCGCTGCTCCGGCGCCACGGACGGGAATCCTTGCCCTGCTCCAGTGCGGGGTCCCTCGCATGGGGTCAGTCCTTGCCCTGTCCAGCGGGGGTCCCTCCCCAGCCGTGCGGTCACTCCTCGGCCCGGCCCTGAGGCGCGGGGCAGTGGCGGGGCAGCCGCGCTCCGGCCCCGGCAGCGGCACGGCCGCTTCGTGCCGGGCAGGAGCGGCAGAAGGAGCCGGGCGGCGGCGGGGGCTGAATCCCGTCCGCAGCAAGAAAAACAAGACGGGGCCGGGGCCGCCTGCGGTGTCCGATCGCCGGCAGCAGCCGCGGGGAGGCCTCGGGGAGCGGCGGCGGGCGGGGCCCTGTTGGAGCCGCCCCGAGGGGTTTGTGCCGCCCCTGAAGGGTCCCTGAAGGAGCCGCTGCGTGGGACCGGCGAGGTGGGAACGACAGAAAATACAGAGAAGAGAATAAAATGCAATCAAAAAGCCGCACTGAGGGCGTCTCCCCTGCCCGAGGGACCGGCGGGAGGTGAATAAAGTAAAATACAGTGAATAGGGTAAAAGAGAACAAAAAACCGCACCGGGAGGTTCGGGGAGCCCAGTGTTACTGAAGAACCGAACTTCGGGACGGGCGGTGTCGGATGGGGCCAGTGGGGCAGCGCCGTGGAGTGTGGGAGGCGTGAATAGAAAAAAATTAGAGAGAATAGAATAAAATACAAGAAAAGAGCCTCACCAGGGATCTCCGCAGTCCCCCGGCACTGAAGAGCTGCACGGAGAGCGGCGAGAGGCGGCGGTGGTGAAAGAGCAGCGCCGGAGGGGCGTGGGATGGGAGGTGGGAACAGAATAAACTCTAGAGAAGAGAATAAAAAATAACAAAAACCCCGCACCGGGAGTGGCCGCTGCCCCACACTAAAAGAGCCGCACCGAGGCACCGTCGGGGCAGCACCGGGGAGTCTCGGCCGCCCCGTGTCACTGAAGGAGCCGCAGCGAGGGACGGGCGGGGCGCGGCCCGGATCGAGCCCCTCCGGCTGCGCCACGAGCGGCGACCCCGCGGGACCGCGCCGGGGCCGAGCGGTGGCGGCAGCCGGAGCCGGGGAAGCGGCTTCGAGCGGCGGAGACGAGCGGGGTGTTCGCAGCCAGCTCCGCTCAGCCCGCAGGCACCGGGCATGTTCCGGGGGTTATTCCCAGCCAGCTCCGCTCAGTCCTCACGCACCGCGCTGGAGCCGCCGCGCACTTTTAAACCTCGGCCGCCGCCTCGGCTCCGCGGAGCCCAAAAACCCCGGAAAATAGATCCCAGGCACTAAAAATCCTTTCGTTCGCAGCGAGGGCTGCGGGGTGTTCCTTATGATCTCCTCTGCCCCAGTCCCTCCCGAGCACCGCCGGGCAGCAGCGCAGCTCCCGGGGCTGTGTCCCGGCACCGGCTGCTGTCACAGCGCACGGGGCTGCCGCACTTGGGTATTAAACCCGACACATTTGGGGAGGGGGGTCAGCCCCAGAAACCAGGACCTTGCCCTCGGGAGCTTGGAGCTGCACGAGGGGGATAAGGGACCCTCTGCAGCCACCAATGCACCCAGCAGCGGCTCTGCCCCTCTAAGGACGGGGCTGTGTTTGGGACAGGTCGGATGGCTGGGATGGGTCTGCAATGACACAGCCACGAGTTGGGATGAAGAGCTTGGGGGAATCCCGTTACTGAGAAGGTTTTGGGGCACCCTCCAATCCTGAGGGATGAGTTATTGGGAGAGGGAGGACACACCTGGCTCTGACACTGGATTGGGCCCTCACAGGAAAGGAGGTGGAGAGTCCGCATTAGGGAAGATCCTGAAGCTTTCCCCAATTTTGGGGGGTTATAAACGGCTTTGGGGGATTTCCCGGTCATTTTAGGGGATGGAGGTGGCCCCTTTTTTGGGAGGATCCTGCTACTTGCCACCAATTTGAGGGGTTCTAAAAGGCTCGTGGTGGACCCACTTTGGCGGGTTCTGATGCCGGCCGCCCACGCTTTGAACTGGTCCGGACTGGTGCTCCCAGTGCCGCGCGGGGCGAGGCCTCGGGGACGCCCCCAGGGCACAGCGCGGCTGCTTTGGGGCTGGCGGCACCTGCCCGGCGCTGGGGATGGGGCGTGTGGGGGGAGCTGGGCCTGGACTGGTGCTACTGGTGGTACTGGGAGCTCACCTGTCTGGGGGCCAGCGGGACTCGGGTGAACCTGGGCGTCTGAGGGGTATGGTGGGGGACGATGGGAAAATAATGAGAGAGGGGATGAAAGGGAGGAAGAGAGCAGGAAATCGGAGCTGGAATCCCCAGAGTAGGAATCCAGCCCAGGAGTCTCCAGCCGGACTCCCTCTCAGCAAGTGGGTCCCACAACCCCTCAGCCTGCCCTCAAAATCCTTTGGGATCCCCCATCCATCTCTGCATTCCCTCTTCCAAGATCTGCAGGCTCCTGAGGTGAGACCAAAGGGCTCCAAGTCCCCAGCTAGAGTGAAAAAATACCCCACGGTTTTTTTTCCACACAATAATTTTCCCTCTTTTTCCCTTCTCGGATTCCCCCACCGCGGATGGGAGCAGCCAAGAGCCCAGCTCTGCCCCGGCCCGAGCGGCCCCAGCTCCATCGCTGCTCCTCCCGCGGGATGCGATGCATTTGGGGGGGAGGAGGACACTGGGCCTGGGGGGAGGAGTAGCAGGGATGGAGGAGGAGGGATGGAGGAGGAGGGCGAGAACGGGCGGAAGCAGGAGAAGGAGGAAGTTGAAGGGAAGCGGGAGAAAGAGGAGGGATAGAAGAGGGTCGGGAGCAGGAACAGGAGGAGGAAGAGGAGGCCCCACGTGCATCCATCGCTCCCTGTGTCTCCAGTTCCCCGGCCCCGGGAGCATCGCCCCAAGCCCGCATTCCGCAGGTGACCGGGGAGGGGGAGCGCGCCCCAAATATCTTGGGCGGTCCCTGGGAGGGTTTTTTGGGTGTTCCCACTGGCGGCTGCCGGCAGAGCCCCGGCCGTGGGCGAGGGATGCGGGGTCTCCCCCCGCATGAGGGTTGGTCTCCCTGGGTCAGGCTTGGGATCCACGTGGCGATCGCCCGGTGCCGGCGGGGTCTGAGGGGGACACCGGTTTTGGGGAACCCCCGGGAGAGCCGGGATTGGGGGAAGCCCGAGGGCCACAGATTGGGAAGAGCGGGAAGGGGCGATCCCGGAGCTGGGAGAGCCCCGGCAGGCTGAAGGGAGGGGGAGGATGGAGAGCGGGGGAACCCGGGAGCCCTTGGACAGTGAAGTGGGGAACACGGAAAGGGGGGACCCCTGGGATTCCCGGGACTCCCCCGTTAGCCCAGAGAAGGCAGGAACACCGGGTAGGGGGGACCCCAAAACACACAGGACCCCCAGAAGCGAGGAGGAAGGACCAGGAGCCCAAAGTGGAGAAAACAGAGAGGGGGAACTCCCGGTAGGATTTTTTTCTTTTACTGTATCTTGGAGCTTTTGGTTTGAATGTGGATCTATTGGGCTGAATCTTTATTTTTTGGGGGCTGCAGCAGGGGGAGAGATGTATCTTGTTCATTCTGAGGTTTATTGAGCTAAATGTTGGATATTTGTTTTTTGTTGGAGGCCGAATATTGATATTTTGGAGGAGTCTTTGCCTGAGTATCAAAGTTTTGGGTCTCTTGGGGCTGTGTCTTGGTATTTGAGGGGTTTTTTCTGCTGGATCTTAATATGTTGGAGGTTTTTTGGACACAAGATACCTGGTGACTTCTGGAGATGGAGTTGGGCAGGAGGAGCCCCCAACCCAACATGCTCACTCCTTGTTTTCCCCACAAAGCAGGATTTATTAATCCCAAGCCTTGGCTGGATGGAGGAGGAGGCTTTGAGGAAGAGGAAGAATCTTTTAGAAGAGGCCGTTTTGAGCAGCTCCAGGGCACAGGAACCCAGTGGGGAGGAGGAAAAGCCACAGAGATCCCGCACAAGGAGGGGCTGCAAACCCAGGCCAGGGAGCTGCGAGGAGGAAAGACCCTCCCTGTGCCAGGAAGGCGGTCGGAGATGCAGGCAGAGCTCAGAGCTGGGGGAGAAGGCAGGTGGGGAGAAGCCCCACAAGTGCCTGGAATGTGGGAAGGCCTTCAACTACAGGTCATTCCTGATCCGGCACCAGAGGATCCACACTGGGGAACGGCCCCATGAGTGTGGGGAATGTGGGCAGAGCTTCAGACACACTTCTGACCTGATCAAGCACATGAGAATCCACACTGGAGAAAAGCCATACGAGTGCTTGGAATGTAGGAAGAGCTTCACCTGGAGCTCCAGCCTGATCCGGCACCAGGTGATCCACACTGGGGAACGGCCCTATGAGTGTCGGGAATGTGGGAGGAGATTCCAGTGGAGCTCCACCCTGAGTGCACATCAGTGCATCCACACCGGAGAGAGGCCCTACGAGTGTCCCGAGTGTGGGATGAGGTTGCAGACCAGCTCCACTCTCCTCGAGCATCAGCGGATTCACAGAGAGGAGAGGCCCTTCCGCTGCCCCGACTGCGGGAAGGGCTTCAAACACAACTCCACCCTCGTCCTGCACCGGGGCATCCACAGCGGGGAGAGGCCCTACGAGTGTCCCCAGTGTGGGAAGAGATTCTCCCAGAGCTCTCACTTGACCCGACACCAACAGAGGCACCAGTAAGGGAAGCCCTGTGAGTGCCCAGATTGCGTGAAGAGCTTTGTGTGTTGCTCCAGCTCCATCCCCCATGGGAGGATCTGCATTGGATGATCCTCAGTGACCCATCTTGGGCAGAGTCCTGGTGATCCCCGTTCCAGATGATCCATGTTTGGATCCAGTGTACTGCGATCGCATGGCCAGGTTTTGTTATCAGAGGCTCCAGGGGTGGCTTTTGTGAGTAGCTTCCAGAAGCTTCCCCTGTGTCTGGCTCCTGTTCTGTCCCACCCCTGAAGGCAAGGGCAGTGCAGGTTGTTGTTAATGGATCCCCTGGGACAGTTTAGAGTGAATCGACAGTGATTGATCTGTGCTTATAAATATATCTCTGTAGGCGTTATTTTACAACCATTTGCAGTTTCGACCCCTTTTGGTTCCCATCTTCAGTTATATTGAAAACATAAAAGTAACACTTAGGAAAATGTAGAAGTGAAAAGAAAGAAAGTAGAAGAGTAGAAAGATACACAGCCACCAGCCCTCGATCCTGCAGCAATCTTTTTGTTTTGATTTTTACAGTGTCCCTGTCCTTGGTCTAAGTGATGGTCCCAGACTGGATCCCTGGGGGTTGGGGAAGCCCTGGAAGCTCCAAGTTCTGTGGGTTAATACAGGTTGAGGTTTGGGTGAACACCTAGGTACCTTCCCCAGGGAAGTTTTACACTGTCTGATGTCCCACTGAGGATCCCGGGGCACTCTGGGGGGCTCTGATGGTTCATGGCCCCTTGTAAGACGTGGCCCTGCCTGTGCTGGCAGCACAGCTGAGCCAGGTATGGCCCATGGGAAGGGATGGAAAGCTGCAGGGCTGGGTGTGAATGTCCCGGGCCTTCCTTGGGGGAGTTTCCAGAGGTGAGGCAGTTGTGTAAAGGAGGGCATTGCCCTGGTGCAAAGGCCTGTCCCAGCTGGCAGCATCTGCTTGTGCTGGGCCCCTGCCCTTCCCTGGCTCCCAGCGCGGCTCGATCCCTGCGGGGCTGGGTGTTCACCCCCTGTGGCCCTGGGCGCTTCCTGTGCCCATGGCTAGCAAAGCCCCCGCTGCTTTTGCCAATGGCCACTGCTTTGAGCTATTGACCCCCAACATTTCAGTCCCTCACAGGTCTGCACCCCAAAAGCTGAGAGGGTTCGATGGCACCTGGAAACAACTCCATTGCCCTGGACATGGCTCAATTGCAGCACAAAACAACTCAATCCCACCTCAAAATATTTGGGGTATCCCCTGTGCCCAAGCTGCTCCCAGATGTAGATGTTCCTGTTCAGGAATTTGACCCAGCTGTTGTCATCAAGGAAGTGACACTGCGGTCCTGGAGGTTTTAGCTTTACTTTTTCTTATTTGGAGATTTTTTTCTTTTCTTGACTGTGTGCCATGTTGGGGTTCATTTGCCCCCAAGCACCCCCAGAGTAGGGTTACAGGTCGGGGGGACACTGGAGTCCCCATTCCCAATACATCCTGGGGCTGGTTTGGGCCCCCACACCCATAGAACCCCACAAGTTCCTCCCCACTGTCCCCCAATAAACAGGACTGGTTTGAAATGGGAAGCCTTACTGGGAACACTGGGAGCAGCCGGGTGGGGGCAGTGGGGCTGAGGGGACACACGACCCTGCCAAAATCAGCTCAGGAATGGAGAGGGTGGTCCCGGTGGGCCCGAGACAATGAGGAGGGGCTGCAGCTGCCGAGGTTTAGGAGCTCTGTGGGCAGAGAAAAGGGGGTGACACTGTGCTGGGGACCCCGGGGGAGCGCACACGCTCCGGGGGAGGGGGGACACGACCCCCAGGACTCCCCTCACCTTCTTGTGCAGGTAGAAGCTGAGTCCCAGCACCAGGAAGACAAAGCCCAACACGAAGCCCCCAGTCCCTGTCAGCATCTTGCTGCAGGCTGCATCTGGCGGCATCTCTGGGGGGTCCGCAGGGGTCAGGACTCCCAAAAACCTCTCACAGACACCCCAAGCCTTTCTAAGCATTCTCCCAGTCACCCCCCGCCTAACCAGGATCCCCTGTAACCTCCTCCCAGTCCCTTCCCAGCCTTCTCAGGACCCACCAAAGCCCCTCCTGTCCCTGTCAGGATCCCACAGCCCCCTCCCAGTTACTCCCCACCACCCCAGGATGCCTAAACATTCTCCGAGACCCTTCCCAGCCCCACCAGGACTCACCAAGACCCCTCCCAGTCTCTTCCCAGCAAAAACAACCTCATTCCATGTTCCGCTTTCCCATCCTCGATCTCCTCCCAGCCCCCCCAGGCTCACTCAAACTCCGTCCCAGTTCCACCCAACACCCCCAAACTCCCTCCCAGCGCCCACCAGGACCCCCAGAACCCCATCCCACCCTCCCCAAGATCCTTCAAACTCATTCTCACCCCTTCCAGTCCCCCGAGCCTCTCTCCCAGTTTAAACCACACTCTCTCAAACTCCCTCCCAGTTACTCCCAGCACAGCCCAATCCCCTTCCCAGCTCCCCAGTCCCTCCCTCAGTCCCCCGTGGCTGTGGGGGCTGGGCCGTAGCCCAGTGCCGGCTCAGGGAGTGCTCCAGGCTGACGTGCTCCACCTGGCAGCGGGAGGTGACTTCGCGCTGGGGGGGATTTCCAGCAGCCCCAGGAGCTGGTAGGTCCAGTCCCCGTTGGGGACAATGTCGGTGGCCACCACGTGGCCCGAGAGCTCCTGCTGGCCCTGGAACCAGCTCATCTGGATGTCGGCAGGGTAGAAATCCATCAGGGAGCAGAGCAGGCGGCCGGGGCCGGGCTGGGAGCTCGAGGGCACCAGCGAGATGGACACGCTGGGGCGCACTGGGAGGGAGCAGGTACACACTGGGATCGCTAGGAGGCCACTCGGAGAGACGGGGATGGCCTGGTGTAGCATTGAGAGGGACTGGGAATGTACTGGGAGGAACTGGAGTGGCACTGGGAGAGATCGGAGGTCTGGGAACGGACTTAGAAGGACTTGAAAAGGAATTGGAGTGGACGGGGAATGGTCTAAGAGGGAGTGGTAGGGACTGGGGGGTGGCACTGGGAGCGACTTTTATGGCACTGGGAAGGATTGTAGTGACACTGGGAGGG